>CM035434.1:60494896-60609896 GCA_020310875.1 Ceratopteris richardii
ACTTAGCGGTGACATATGCATCTTTGAGAAGATGAGTACAAAGGCACTCACCGCCTTCAATGTACATACTTTTAGGGTAAATAGAGACAGGAAGTTCTAGATAAAGTACCTGTAATGTTATCTAGAGTCATTGCTCGCGGATTTTTTTGACCTGCGTTGCTGAAGCATAAGTCCTCCCTTGAACATTTTGAGTGACGCTGATGTGTTCAAAGAAGCTTCTCTCTGTCAATGTCAATAGCAAAGAAAAGTTCTCTCTCTCTCTCTCTTTCTCTCTCTCTCTCTCTCTGATTGCCGCGTGTTAACTTGCTAATTACATAAAGTTAGCTTTCGATCGTCTAGTTCACGCCTTTTTGGATCCTTATCGTTTCAATAATCGCTTGCTTGCCTGAATGGATACTTTAATCCCTCCTTAAGAATGGAAAGACTAAGTGAAAACTGCACATTTTTCTCCTCAGTCTCTTATATTCCTCTGTAAGCAATCATCTTTTATGCATGTACCTCTTTGATGGGGATGCATCATAAAATTATATCTTTTATCAATATCCAACATCAAAAAGATTCAATCGAAGTTGCAGGTTCATAATATCAATATCCAACATTAAAAATTTTCAATTTCATGTGGGAATTTACTACTTTTGTTTCTATATCCATATTATCCACGATTACTCCATTTTTGGCAATGCGAAGATATTGAGTTTCTAATGGTTTTCCAAAAACTGGCAGTTTTCATAATTGACCCGTATCCATACTTAATTCGTAAATAATTGTTTGGGATCCATATACATTAGTTCGCCTCTTACTTTGATTCCTCCCGAGCTATATAAGATTTCTTCCCCTACTATTCCCTATGAAATCGTCTCGAACATATACTCTTACGTTCTTCCTATCACTTGAAATATCGCTTCTATTCTTCTAACGCATGCACTTTTAGAACCATTAATTTATTGTTTAGGAATCAGGAGAGTATCATTTAGATGTTCGTTTCATTCATTGTTGAGAGATCTTTAGAAAAAGATTTAAGTTTCCCATTGTTAGAACATGATCTTGTAGGGATCCCCCCCCCGAGGTCCCCGACACAATGAAATTTCCGGTAACATTGACATGGTAAATGGACAAGGTTCTAGGCATGGTTACCCAACATCCCAAGGTACACATATTCTTTTTCTATGGATCTTGGGCATAAAACAAATTTGATATTTTGATATTTATTAGATCTATTTATCCGTCCATGGTATACCATTGGTCTACCTCCATTCGGTCAACGACCCTAGTTGGGTCAAGGACTAGAGCTCGGGGAAGCCAACACTTATCCCATCTCCTCAGAGTGGCCGTATGAGGAGTATTTGAACCTTAGAGAAGATCCTAGATGTGTTAAAGACAAGGGGTATTTAAGGTTGAGAGGAGAGTGACAGGTAGGTACGTAATCGGGATCTTTCAATATTGATGTCATCCCAAACTTAGAAAGAGAGAAATGAGAGTTTGAATCTTATGGGACACGTGCAATAAATCATAATTAAAATGGCAAGTTGATTTCCAAGCCAAGTCTCTCAGAGAGGAGGAAAGTCTTTGAGAGAAAGCCAAGACATCTTCATCTTGAGAGTTTTGCGAGGAAAGTTTTGGGGTGTTCGAATTGTGGAGCTTGCTCACTAGTGTGGAGGTTCCTCGGGTAATATGGAGAGCATGAAGCTTGGATTAAAAAAAAGATTTGTTTAGACTCAAAGGATTTGCCCTTCAATGGAGGTCACGTGAACTAAGGTAAACTCTTTGCATCCTTATTCCTTCAGGTGCACACTAGGGGCGCCTAGGGCGGCCCCCCATTTAGAGGCCTACCTCCCACCCAAATGAAGAGAGAGAGACTAGCTCTCTCTCTCTCTCTCTTTGTTTTTGTTGAGAATACAAGCTTTAGATGCATTATATGAAGGCCTCCAGAGTTAAACTCTCTAGGTATATGTAATTTTTGGCGCCTGCGGGCACTCAATTCGATGGAGAAGGCGATTTCGAAGAGAGGAAGAGCTTAAAAATGCGTATACTCTTGGATTTGGGCCCCCTACACGTTGCATTTTGCCCTTTAACCTCTACCTTTGGAAATTTTAGTCATTCCAAGGGCTAAAAATCATTTCCAAGAATTTGAAAACCATTCAAATGGAAAATAAAAAGATTTTTCTGTTGTTTATTTCTCTTTGACCACAAAAAAACAAGGGAAGCCTATGCCTAGCCTATGTGATTAAGGAACTCGACTGTGGCAGTCACCCTCTTCTCATTGGTCCATCACTAATCACTCTTTAATCTAAAAGGACCAGGCAAGATTTATTTTTCCCCCTAGTGATCCTATGGATTCCTTTCGTCAAGGGCTTTCCAAAGATAGTTGCTAGGTTTTGGTTAGATATGACCATATGTAAAGTCCTCTAGTGAATCAAAGCAAGAAGAAGAAGTTTGGATGCATGAGGAAACGTACTTGTGGATATAAATAGTTGCTAAATGAGCCGGTGCCCCTAGAAGACAAAGCAAAAACCTAAGGTGGGAAGATTTTAACTTTGATAGACCATTTAAGGATCCCACTAATCTTCACTTGAGGTTTCCAATCAAAGAATGTGAGACCGATGATTGGGCTCAAACCTTAGCTACCTTGAGCATGGAATTAAATGAAAAAACCTTGAATATAGAAGAGGGATGGTCGAAATTGTGATGAATGAAGAGGAAGAGGTCATAGAACCAAGATTGCCAAAGGTGTGCATTTATGAGGACATAAAAGAAGAATAGGATATAGTCAAGAGAAAAAGCGAAATCAAAATTAGGAGGAGATGCACACAAGAACTTACACATGTGGTTGATACTCTTTATGAGTCTATCCAAGATTATTTAATTAAGGTTGGACCTCTGGAATTAGCAAGTGCACCAAAGCCAAGCACTTATCATGAGGAGGTATTTCACCTACATGAGGCTAAGTCTAAATAAGTGGATGATGGCAAGGAAGACAAGGGCTCAGTTTTTGAAGTTCTAGATCATCTTAAGAAGTAAACTTTGGAAGAAATGAAACTCCATATTGAGATGCTAGACAGAGAGAGGTAATACCTAGGAAATCATATTATAATAAGGAATATAGTTGTTTCCCACGAGGGTGGTGAAGACTTATGAAGTGACATTGCCAATGATCTCGTTGAATGAGAAGAATTAAAGTTGCCTAGTCTTTTTCATGCATACCAAGATGTATTTGCATGGTTTTATAAACACTTGTATGGCGTCAATCTAGGAATCTATTCTTACATGATTCCTATGCTAAGCATCACAAAGCCTATAGAAAAATGACCGTACACTATCATGAATAATACTCCAAGAAGATTTAGGAGGAAATCAATAAGGAATTGGAAGCCTTCTTTATATATAAGATTGAACACAAAGAATGCTTCTCACAAATAGTGCTTTTACCTAAGAACGATGGAAAGTTACATGTATAATTTAAAGGAATTTAATGAGGCCATGATCATTGATAGTTACTCCTTCTTGATAACCAACCATCTACTAGAGCGAGTAGAGGGAAATATAACACAGGTCACCGGGTACAATTATCATCATACACAGGTCACCGAGTACAATCATGAAGCACGATAAATCTAGAAATAAATAGTTTCCTAGAAGAATATTCCTTCATTATTTCTAAGTCTAAAGGAAAGCTCACCCTCTTGATATTTGCAATTGATGTATCTATAAAGAATGCCATTCCTTTGTTTCCAGAAGAACCATAAATGGTCTCCTCCCCACAAGTTAACAGAGCAGATCCAACCTCTTACATTGCACAAGGAGGATATCTTTTTAACCAAAACTTTGGGGGTGGATAGACATGCAGCTTTTGTGAAGGATATCCTTCATTATTTCTAAGTCTAAAGGAAAGCTCACCCTCTTGATATTTGCAATTGATGTATCTATAAAGAATGCCATTCCTTTGTTGCCAGAAGAACCATAAATGGTCTCCTCCCCACAAGTTAACAGAGCAGATCCAACCTCTTACATTGCACAAGGAGGATTTCTTTTTAACCAAAACTTTGGGGGTGGATAGACATGCAGCTTTTGTGAAGGATATCCAACACATGCCTGTAATTTGTGGAACTTATGAAAATACGAGAATCTTATTCAGGGTTATTGCATCTTCTGTTGAGGCCACCACCCATTTGAGCCTTCGAAGCCCTCGAAGCAATCTAGATACCCTGATGAAGAATTAACCATTCAAAAAGACATTGCTTCATGCCTACAGGAAAACTCCTTAAATTAGTAGACCCACTGTTGATTGCTCCAATTAGTAGACCCAGTGTTGATTGCTCCAAATGGAGAACTAGTCACCATTAATATAAAGATCTTGCCAGCGTTTAGACCTTACCTTGAAGACTTTGTGAGTCATGATCCCAATCCTTTGCTTGATATGTGCATGTCATTCCATCCAAATGGAGTAGCCCTTCATCACAACACTACTTTCCTTCATCAGCTTGGGTTCAAGGATAGTGCAAAACGCCTCCTTACTCCGAACTGTTGGTTATCCTGTGTTGAAGGGGCAACATAACATTTCTCTACGGGTTTGCAATTGATGCAGGATTACCGGACAAACATTCACAAAAGCTTCATGTAGTAACATCCCTACGTCAATGGGCAGGTGTGTTCCTAAAAGAAGACTCAAGCACAAACACTTTGGTAGAGTAGAAGCGTAGGCTCCTTTTCAGCATTGAATCCAAACTGAACTTCACAGTATGCTGAATGATAACACATTTTCAAAAATATGTCTTGAATTCATAGCATGTTCTCGTGTTTGATGCACTCTCACGGACCAAATTAGACTTGTTTCACAATTTCTTGACTCCTTTGCATTGGTGTTTCATTAGTGTAAGACGGAACTATGATTTCCTGTGTAATGAATGATGAGCTTTCCTCAATCTTTTCACAAGGACGCCCACACATGCTTCTTGCTACTGCCAAACTGGAAAGCACGATTATAAAATCTTGAATTTGCCTTTCATCGAGTCTTACTTTATTAAATACATGTAGGTTGTTTATATCCGAGAGAAAGCTTGTAACAGAAATGGACGTTCAATCCATTCAAGGTTAAGCCTACCCATGGAAAACCGTTTTAATACTTGCGAAAGACCTCAAATGCCGGAAACTTTAGTGTCATTATTTCACAGTGGACAATTAGTCTTTCTTGTTAATCTGTTTAATGTTTGTAATGTAATTAACGTTTTTAACAGTATGATCAAACAACAAGTATTTGAATGGATGCATAGGGAATTTGTACAAAATTGGGAACAAACATGAATGGATGCTTGCTTACGTGAATGGATACTTTAATCGAAAACAGTTAGAAAGTAACAGTCTGGTCAGCAGAGATGATCCGTGTATACAACAAATTTGAAGCTTAGAGCAGTTTCAGAAGAGTCTCAATAGTCTCACAGAGGAGTCTCAATAGTCTCACAGATTCCGCTGACAATAGTCTCACAGAAGAGGTGTAATTAGTCTTATGTGAAAGCTCTAACTCAACAGACCATACATGAAATCTGTACGTTTGGAACGAGTTTTTATTCTTTTTAATGTATTTCATCAGCAGCTTGAGGGTGGACCTCATGTGCTGCAGAAGAAAGAAATGAGAACAAAAGCACTTTAAATGTTTTCTGAAGTGGGAAGCAGATGAGGAAAACCACATGCAATAATACATATCTGTTCTTAAAATATCGAACATGTTACAAAGATGTTTTCTAAAAATGTTTCCCGTTGATAAGTAAGCGCCTTTTTGCTTAGCAAATGGCGAAATCCATAACTTCTACTCATTGGATTATTTATTAGGATGAAATTTCGAAATCGCTCCTTAATGATGCAAAGACTAAGTGAAAACTACACATTTCTCTCCTCAATGTCCTATATTCCTCTGTAGGCAAACTTCTTTTATGGATATACCTTTTTGACAGCTTCGTAAAATCAAAATGCAACATAAAAATATTTCAATTCCATGTGGGAATTCACTACTTTTGTTTCTATATATATACCATCCACGATTCCTCTATTTTTCACCATGCCAAGAGATTGAGTTTCTAATGATTTTCCAAAAGTTGGTATTTTTTTAAATAAAGGAAGTTCAGCCTTAGCCTATTCTCCTCGACTGAATTAATTAAAAGAAAAGTACAAGAGAAGGGGAGTAGTGTTGATGGGCTCCCCCGAATCCCAGAGAGCAAGGGTAGCTTTTACAGAGTTTAGGTGGCATTACAAAGAAGGTTAATCACCCTCATGTGGGGCCCACATGGGTTTAAGCTTGTTGTTGATCAAAATGAGCACTTGATGATGCTTGAAGGGGGAGGATTTCTTACAGCTAGCAATCCTTTTGCCAAGGAGGAACATCGATTTCTCAATCAACCACTCTTTGGGGGAATCACCAAAGTTAAAAGCACATCTTTCCCACCAGATCTTCCATAGGACCTCCCCTCTGATGGCATTCTAGAGGGTCGTAGAGTAGCCGATGGCTTCTCCCAGTAGAGCTTGCTTCCAGCTGATATGTTTTTGAAGTCTAGTTTTCTTTCTGACGATCTGCCAGAGCCTGTTGGAGTTGAGACAAGTAAAGAAGATGTGAGAAACGTCTTCGATGGACCGTGTGCCAATACTCTCGATGAGGCCCTCTGTTTTGGAGTCTGTGCTGTTCTGAGCTCGAAATACTCACAAAGATCGATAAAATGCCGATCGGTCCAACCGCGTGGTGTCCATTCTTTAATTCCTCTCTAGTATTCCATAATGAGTATGACTCATGGTCCCTCCCTCACATGAGTGCCACTTGGCACTCAAGTGAGTACTCTACTCTAAAATACTAAGAGGTGGTTCAAAACCTCTTACTAAGGACCATGAGTAATGCTCCATGTTACATTTCCTTCCCCTTAACTCCATTTTGGTCCTCAAAAATGGTATTAGAAGATCTGAGAGAAGGAGAGAAATAATACAACACCACTCCCACTATATCCCCATGTATAACAATACATGGTCATGTCTCCGTGTTGTTTCCCCTTATCCTTCCCCTTAAGAAGACTCTTGGGAAGGTAATCTAAAGCTGGGAAACCGTCCGTGAAGGGTGCTAACCTGCTCCCATGTAGCACTATCTTCTGAACTATTTTTCCACTTTACTAGACACTCTTTATATAAGTGACTTCTCGTCCGTTTCTCTCGAGTGCGTAGTATGCTTTCAGGCTCATGTGGAATAGATTGAACAGAAATAGGCTCTACTACCTCACTATCTGGAATGAGGTTGTCAGATTCACTGAGCCTTTTCTTAAGCGGGCTAACATGAAAGACTGGATGGATTTGACTATTCTCTTGAAGTTGGAGCTGGTAAGCCATATTTCCTATTCTCTTAAGTATTTGGAAAGGTCCACAGTACCTAGGAGATAGTTTTGGACAAGGTCCTGTCTTCATGGTTTCAGACCTAGATGGAACTCTAAGACATACTTGCTCTCCTACCTCAAAGTTGATGTCTCCCCTTTGAGGGTCAGCATAGGCTCTAGCTCTATCTTGAGCTCTCCTAATGTTGTCCTTAGCAAGCCTAAGCATATCATTCATCTCTTCCAAGAAGTCCTTTGCAGCTTGAACCTTTTCATTTTGCAGGCCTATTGCATAAGGAGCTCTTGGCTAAAACCCATACATAACCATAAATGGACTATGCCCAATGGAAGAGTGCTTGGCACTATTATATGCAAACTCTGCTATAGGTAAGTACTCTTCCCAATTAGTTGATTTTCATTCACATATGCTCAAAGCATATCCTCTAGGATTTGGTTAACCCTTTCTATTTGCCCATGTGACTCTGGATGCTTGGTCATAGTCATGCTAAGTTTTGTGTCCAATCTTTTGTAGACCGCTCTCCAAAAGTGGCTAGTAAACTTCCTATCCCGATCGGAAACTATGTCTAAAGGAAGACCATATAACCGGTATAGGTTCTCTACAAAGAGTCTAGCCAATTCTGGTGTCTTCAATGTGCTACATGTCGGAATAAACCTAGCCATTTTGGTTAACCTATCCACAATTACCCAGACCGAGTCGTGCCCTCTCTATGTCTTAGGTAATCGGACTATTAAGTCCATGGAGATGCTTTCCCAATTCCTATTAGGAATATCCAATGGGTGGAGTAGTCCTCCAATCCTCAATCTCTCATCTTTGTTGACTTGACATTTACTGCACTTAAGCACATACTCTAGGATGTCCTTATGAAGTCGAGGCCAATAAAACTACCTCTTAACAAGATCATAAGTCTTGTTAACTCTTGGGTGTCCCGCACTAGGTGTGTCATGACATTCATACAAAATATGCCGTGTCACTACAACAAATCGATGGTATACCGAGGTTTTTACCGAGGAAAATGAACGCGGCTTTATTTGCCGCAACACCGGTGTAAAAGTCGGTGTGCGCGTCGGTACGCATTGGTATATGCATCGGTATATGCGTCGGTAATACCGACGCTCATACCGAGGGTTCTGCTGGAGGTACCGTCGCCTGCTGGGTGTACCGACGGTTATTCCGATGACACTACTGGGAGTACCATCGTGTATACCGACGACCATACCTGCAAAATTTTTTTTGGGCAGAGTGTTTTGTCTTTTGCTACAGCAACATTACCATGATGTTGCTTAACAAAAGACAATACACTCTACCCAAGAAAAACCGAGTACATGTGATGTGTACTCTAATGACAACCGAAATATGATTTCATGAAATAGAGTATTATTGGACACAAAAGAGATAATCAGAATGAACAATGAACCATGTACAAAAGAAGTTATATATTTCAATAATGAAGCATGTACAAAAGTGTGGCAAACCACAGTCATATATGACGCTTTTACAAAATGTGGCAAAGCAATGTATTGCCATATAGAAATCAAATAAAAAATTTTGGTCTTCCACTGCCATACACATGCAAAGAACGTTCCATATCAACAGTCCTACAACAAAGAACATTAATGGAATGAGATAAATTCACATGAAAATTACAAACAACAAGTAAAAACCAAGTTTATAAATTAATTACCCCATTGCAAATGCTCCCATGAAACTACCGCACCGCATCCCTCCAAGTCCTGCAATAGTGCAGTCAACCCATGACTATATCCGTAAGACTCCTCCGTTCGTGTTGGAAGACGACCCATTGCCAGCTCCTGAAACAAATATAAAAAGATTAGAGAAACATATATGAGAAATTTAACACAAATAAATTCAATAAATGAAATGGTACTTACAAACTCATGACGCATCGTGTCATATCCGCCGCTGTCCAAATGTGACAGTCCAATCGTGTCTAGACGTGTAGCTGCGGCATTTTGCTGCTGGCGATATCGATCAGGAGTCTCCTGCTGCTCGTCACGAATCATGTCCCACTCCTCAGCATCTAACCATATAGGCTTTGCTAAGCCTTCTCTGAATGGATCACGAGCCTTGGATCGTCGATGCGACATGACCTTACGTGTAGTGTGCAGAATCCACTCTGAACTCACAATCGACTGTCCATCGGCTGGTTGGAACTCCTGGTAAATCGTCTGTGTGATATATTTCTTCCGATCTTTTCCTGCTCACTCCATTTCATCATGATGGAGTGTCCAAATTGGATGGAGCAAAGCTGTCGTACCAGTGCACACATTGCTTTGCCAGCCGCATCTATCACCGGAGCTCCATCTCGGATATCATACACCTTGGAGTCATCATGGTCATGAGCACCCCAAGGTGTACGTGGTGTACTACGTGGCGTACCTTCATCTGAGGTACTCGTCCTAGGAGTAGAAGCGGGCGACACAACGTCTGTCGCACTGCCTCCACAACAACCGCCTCCTCCGCCTCCAGACCTACCTGTAGATCCACTCCTAGAACCTCCTGCTTGAGAGCGTGACCTTGATCTATGTGACGGGCCAGACGCTGTATCGCGCTGAGATGTAGAACGCACATGTCTACTAGTAGACCCAGTAGGAGATGGCTACAAAGATGGTCGTGGTGGAGTCACAAAGCTAGGAGACATACCTCCTACGTGAGTAGCACCACCCGCATGAGTGACACCGGCAGGAGTGACACCGGCGGGAATGACACCGGCGGGAGTGAGGCCAGCAAGAGTGAGGCCGGTAGGAGTAAGGCCGCCAGGAGTGAGGCCGGGAGGAGTGCTACCAAGAGCGATCCAATACTGTGATGCAGCGGCCATATACGCAGGAGGCACCTAAGAGATGAACTCGAAAAACTGCTCCTCTGTCATGGAATGTGGAGTGACTAGAGGACTGTCTCCCATCGTGCTCTGTAATAAAAGAACTCAAATAATTAGCATGCGATAAGAAAAATAATATAGGGGATATACAAAAAAAAACAAAAATTAGTACGTACAAGTGTTTTATTCAAAAGTCCTCTATTCTAGCATCCTCTTGAAGATCCGATGCACCGAGAATATCTATCTCTATATTGATGGCTTCTAAATTGCTTCCTATGCTAGTTTCCTCCTGATCATCATCTATTGCTTCGTCTTCTCGAACAATTACCTCTTCTTCAAATACCTCTTCTTCTCGAACAATGATCTCTTCCTCCTCAACTATCGAATGAATCTCTGAGTCCACTAGAGATGGACTTTCTTCTACATCTATGTTTTCAAAACTTTTTCTACTACGTGGAGCGACTTGTAAAACAAATAGCCACTCTGGGTCTTTTGAATCTGGCATAAAAACAACTTGCTCACAGTGTTCGGGAAGTACAAATGTATCCCTTTCATCTGTCCATAATCTTGTGGAGTCGACTTGAAGCAAACCGCTCTTATCCTGTCTCCCTATTGCGTTTCTTCTAGAGGTGACTACTTTGAACCATTTCACATCAAAAACAAAGTAATCAAACCATTTCACGTCAAAAACCATTTCATGTCATTGCCCTCTGGCAAAAAATGATCTTTAAGAAGCGTGCAATAAGCAATTAAAATGATATTAGTAAATGAAGTTATTATGATACAACAATGAAAGCCAATTTGTTCTCCACTTACCTGAACAATTTAGTGAGACTACTATCTGACCATCCATAAATGGATTGCAAATTGAGCATCACGAGTGAAGCACGTAGGATAGATATCTTTGCTCTATTGTAAAGTGGTAAATGAGCTAATCTTCGCATGTTTTCATATTCTTCATCAGTTTCTGATCGTGGATTTTCTGTTGTGTCCATGAAACTCTCGACACCTTCTTCACCATCATGATCTTCGTCCATCTCATAAAATGCTTCAAGCACCTCTTCCATATGTTCATTCTGTGTAATATTATTAGTGCTTGCTTGTATGTCTAAGTCTTTTTTTGCTCTCTTTTGTCCACGAGAGGTTACCGGTGCAATGTCGTTTGGGTCCATCTGCTCACTTGGGGGACCATGCGAATGATAGCGTCACTACAAGAAAAAGGGGGGCGTAGCGCGCCCCCGAATCGGGAAAAAAACGAAAACCGTCGCTTATGCGACGAAACCGTCGCACAAGCGACGGTAAAAATTTTGGATTTTTTTTTTGGCCGAGCCTCGTCGCATAAGCGAGGATAGCGTCGCATAAGCGACGCTAGACCAGAAACGTCGCTAGTAGCATCGCAGGTTAGCGACGCACCTAACGACGATGGCAAACTGCAGAGCGTCGCATATGCGACGCTCTGGAATGTAAAAAAAAAAAATCAATTCTCCCGGCACATTTGTGCCGGGCCTTGAACGCGAGGAAGAACACAAAAACCGAGAGAGAGAGAGAGAGACATACAGCGCGCGAGAGGGAGAGAGAGAAGCGAGACATACACAAGGTATGCGCACACACACACTCACACACACACATATGTACACACACATATACACACATAGACACACACACACATACGCAGACACACACACATACACACAAATACACACATAGACACACATACACAAGACGCGCACACACATACACACACATAGACGCTCACACACATACACACACATATACACTCACAGACACATACACACATAATGATGCATCCACACACATACACATGCATACACACATAGACACACATATACACACACACACATATGCATACACACACACATAGAGAGACATACACACACATACACATACATGCATACACATACACATACATGCATACACATACACACATAAACACACATAGACACATACACACATAAACACATACACACTCATAGGTACACACACATACACATAGACACACACACATATAGTATATACACACACATGCACACATAGACACATACACACATACACATGCATACACACACATACACATGCATACACACATACAGACACATATACACACACATACACACACATATATGCATACACACACATAGAGAGACATACACACATAAACACATACATGCATACATTTGCATACATAATGCATATGCATATGCATATAATGTACATACATACTTACATGCATACATAATGCAGATGCATAGATACATACACACACACAGATACATACACACATAGACACATACACACACATGAACACATACATACTCATAGATACACACACATACACACACAGACACACATACACATAGACGTGCACACACATACACACACATAGACGCTCACACACATACACACACATATACACACAGACACATACACACATAATGATGCATCCACACACATACACATGCATACACACATAGACACACATATACACACACACATATGCATACACACACACATAGAGAGACATACACACACATACACATACATGCATACACATACACACATAAACACATACACACACATAGACACATACACACATAAACACATACACACTCATAGGTACACACACATACACATAGACACACACACATATAGTATATACACACACATGCACACATAGACACATACACACATGCACATGCATACACACACATACACATGCATACACACATACACACACATATATGCATACACACACATAGAGAGACATACACACATAAACACATACATGCATACATTTGCATACATAATGCATATGCATATGCATATAATGTACATACATACTTACATGCATACATAATGCAGATGCATAGATACATACACACACACAGATACATACACACATAGACACATACACACACATGAACACATACATACTCATAGATACACACACATACACATAGACACACACACATACACACACATACACACATAATGATGCATACAAACACATACACATGCATACACACATACAGACACATGTACACACACATACACACATAATGATGCATACACACACATACACATGCATACACACATACAGACACATGTACACACACATTCACACACACATTCACACACACATTCACACACATTCACACACATATACATACATGCATACATATTGCATATGCATATGCATACATACATACTTACATGCATATGCATACACACACACATATGCATACATACATACTTACATGCATATGCATACACATGCATATGCATATGCATACATAATGCATATGCATATGCATACATAATGCATATGCATATGCATACATAATGCATATGCATATGCATACATAATGCATATGCATATGCATACATACATACTTATATGCATACATATTGCACATGCTTACATACACTGTCATAATGTATACACACACACATACACACATAGACACATACACACATAATTATGCATACACACACATACATATGCATACACACACATATGCATACATACATGCATACACATACACACACATAGATACATACATACACATAAATACATACACACTCATAGACACACACACATACACATAGACACACACACATATACACACACATACACACATAGACACATGCACACGTAATGATGCATACACACATACACATGCATACATAGACACACATAATAATGCATACGCACACATACATATGCATACACACACATGCATACAAACATATACAAACATATACACACACACATGCATACACACATATACACACACATATACACATATACACATACACATGCATACACACACACATGCATACACACATACAAACACATATACACACACACATACACACATAGATACATACACACGTAATGATGCATACACACATACACATGCATACATAGACACACATAATAATGCATACACACATACATATGCATACACATACATATGCATACATACATGCATACACATACACACTTAGACACATAGACACACATAGATACATACATACACATAAACACATACACACTCATAAACACACACACATACACATAGACACACACACATATACACACACATACACACATAGACACATGCACATGCAATGATGCATACACACGTACAAATGCATACATAGACACACATAATGATGCATACACACACATACATATGCATACACACACATGCATACACATACACACATAGATACATACACACACACGTAGATACATACATATACATAAACACATACACACTCATAGACACACACACATACACATAGACAACACACACATATACCTACACACATACACACATAATGATGCATACACACACATACACATGCATGCACACACATACACATGCATACACACACATACACGTATATATATATTGATTTCTAACCATTTTGTTTTATATGTTAGGTATTATGGATCCCAGTAAAGAGAGAAAGGCGAAACTCACTCTCATAAAAAGTCTTATGAGAGCAAGAGTTCCGTCAGATACTCTAGGGGCTATAATGCGGGACTACGCAGAGATGTCCGATGAGGAGCTGGATTATACGATCCAGATGCTTACGCAATCAGACGAGGGCTCTTCTGCGGATCCACATGCAGGAAGAGAGCTATCTGCTCATAGGTATGTTTTTTTTCATAAATTTTTTTAATGATATTATAGCACATATTTTTATTTATTTCTATCTATCTACTTTTAGGACACCTATACCACCTCCAGCACGTGATAGCAGAGCAGAGTTGCCTATGAGGACATGCATAGGCACCTTAGGACTAGAGTGCGACATAGAGCCGGAGGGGAACATTGTGTACATAGGGAATGGATTGGAGTTCAAGAGAAAAATGCGGGCACTATGCGACTCTTACCTGCGCTTTATCCACTTACCATGGAAGTAAGTAAAAGTTTTACATATAAATTGAAATGTATATCTTATGTTTTATTTACATTATGTTTTTTATTTTTGTAGTGAGCATGATGAGAGGGATAAAAAGTACGTGCTTAGTTCACTTGAGACAGAGTTTGGGACAGGATGGTCCCTAAAGTGGTGTTTAAAAGAGATGCGGACACTTATGGCTCATCGTCGCGACAATGCACGGTATGTATGTATATGAGAGAGAGAGAGAGATAGAAACATGTATATTAACTTATATATGTATCTAATATACATGTTTCTATTTTTGTAGTATGTATGTATGCATGTGTATCATGTATGTATACATCTATGTGTTGTGTATAAATGTAATATGTATATACTATGTGTATATATACATAAAAATGTGTGTATTACATTACACGTATGTATGTAGTATATATTTACTGCTATGTATGTAATATAATATAATCCATGTATGTATGTATGTGTGTGTATATATATGTATGTATGTATCTATGTATATATATATATATATATATATATATATATATATATATATATATATATATATATATATATATATATATATATATATATATATATATATATATACACACATATACATATAAAAAAATCTAAAATAAAAATTGATTTGTACGCAACTTTATCGCAACTTGGGGTTCGCAACTTGAACCCGTTGCTAACGTGTTAGCAACCCGTTGCCTACGACGTTGCCATCCCGTTGCTAACCACTATGAGAGAGACAAAGAGCACTAATCTCGATATTAGGGTTTTGAAATCCCTAATTTAAAAACTCTAATTCAACCTTTTAGCCATATGTTTGAAGTATATGTACACCTCCGACGTCCTACTAGAGAGATGTCTCTCCTCCCAACCTTATGCCTCTATATATAGCTACTCGAATCAACGAGGATCATGATTCATAATATATGTAAAGATATATACACATCATGTAGATAGGATACATAAATATAAAATGGAGTAGATATATTATGCTTCACACATACATGCCTAAATGCGCACATAAATATATATATACATACTAACATATTTACATGTACATATTTACACATACATGTACATGCCTACATGCACACATAAACATATATATACATGCATACATATTTACATGTACATATTTACACATAGACACATATACATATATACATGTACACAATTATAAACACTTGCATATATTACGTATATGAATACATGTATACATATATCACACACATGCAAACACATACATATACATGAAATACATATATATGCATACTAATATATGTATACATATAATACACATGAATACACACACATATGCATACATACATGATAAAAATTTACTCCTCGAAGATAAAGCTATATATAAAATAATTAGGCATACCCCCGAGCTTCATGTTCTAACTTAGAAGAACATGATTTCATCTCTCTAGTAGGATTCATCGTTATTCAAGTTAATAAAAAAAACCTATTATCTGATATCCATTCAAAAGCTTCAAGTTACTATCTAATCTGCTCATATGTTTTCATTATTGCCATCATTTTGGTAAGACATCAATATAGTCTCATCTTCATTATCCTTATTGATTTCATTTATTTCTTCTATTGTTAAATCTATGTTCTCATGAATCACATCATCTATTGGTGGATTAATATCTATTTCTGGTAATTCCTCTTCCTCATCAGTAGAATCAGCATGTAGAGAATTATCCTCTTCATCAAAAAGATTAGTATCATTATCACGTATAATGAGTCTAATTTCTATTCCAGATATTGATGTATCAGTATCTGATGCTGAATCATCAAGAGGACTTTCTTCAATCTCTCTAACAATAAACTGTTCAAACAATGACCTACCTCTAGGTTGCACATGAATGACTTGCCACCAAGGATGAGCATCTGGGTTTTTATAAAAAAATGCTTGTTCAATATGCCTAGGAAGAATATATGGTTCTTTAGTAGATCGCATTACCTTGGAAGAATCAATTGCCCAAAACCCAGATAATTCCTTTCTTATTGTAGAATTACTACCTTTATACTCCGCTCGATACCAGTCAACCTTCAAAATGACCTATCAAAATATATAACAACAAAAACGTCCCATTATTGGGTGCTTAAAAAAATAACTAACTCTAAAAAAAATATATAAACTTTTTTCTACCTGTTTGAATGTACGAAATGAAATTTCGTAGATACCAACAATAGTTCCTACGTAACCAAGTTCGCTATCTATAAGGTTCGTGTCTTTTGAGCTAGCACGTGATAGTTGCTTGAAACAAGCAACAATACTAGAATCCTCTGTTTTACGTAAAGAATCAATGGATTTGATTCTAATATGCTGTCCAAAAGCCCACATATTAGTGAACATTCGAGCCTGCAAAATAAATTCAATTAGTAAATAGAAACTAACATACATATATGAAAAAAATAATATATATATTTTAATAAAATTACCTTTTGTTCACAACCTATCATTAACTCTCTTTGCTCATCTGAGATTTCTTCATTATTTGCGTTGGCGCGTTGCAAACGACTATATAGCCAATCCGTGAAAGAAGGTATATCTGTAATCTCATTATTATCGAGATTACGTCTAGATCTTTTGTTTTTTCGCCTTTTACTTTGGAGACTTTGAAGTTCCTCGTACTCGCTAACGAATGCTTGCATGCATTCGCTATTATATGCTACAAAAGTAGAAACATCATTTTTTTCTTGAAATGTAAATAAGAATGGAACCCCCTTACCTGATAATACCTCATCTCTTATTTTTGAAGAAGACTCGTTGGTCCATGCACGTGGAGCTTCTTCATGAACTCTTTCAAGGTACTCACTAACGTAATACATGCACTCTTCAAGCATCCAACCCTTTGCCATGGATCCTTCTGGTTTTGCTCTTTGTCGCACATAACCTTTTAGTATTCCCATAAATCGCTCGACCCAAAACATCCATCGAGTGTTGACAACACCGGCAATCTCTATCTCATCTACAAGATGGACTAGTAAATGAACTTGAATATCAAAAAATGAAGTAGGAAGTTCTTTTTCCATCAAACATAGTAGCTCTTTGCATTCACGTTTTTTTTGTGGGATCGAATTTTTATCGATCTCTTTGGATGTAATCCACCTATACAAATCATAAAAACAATTGTAAAGAAGTTAATTAAAAAATAAAAGATATCCAATATTCATACATATTAAATATAAAAGTATCATAATTACCTTATAAGTGATCCAAGACGATAGATCACATCTCGTACTCCTTCGTTGTACATCCATCGATAACCAAAGGTAAAATATGTTTCAAAAAGTTATGCCAGTCATGGGTCTTAATCCAGATAAGCTCTTATCATCCATAGTAAACATGTTTTGAAACGATGCTCCATATCCTGTAGGAGTCTTGATCAATTGAATTCTATTGTTACTCCATCCAAAACGATTTTGAAGGTTGAGAATAAGTAAGCTCGCACTTAGTCGTGTCAAACGACTTCCTTCATATACATGCTTTAGACATTCCTCTCGAAGATATTTCTCATTTTTAGAAATATCCATGCTCTCACTGTCATTTTGATACCAATCCTCAATAAAATTTGCCATGCCATCATCTTCATCATTGTCACACAAATCTTGTACTTTATCATCTTTTGAATATAGATCTTTCAACTTTGCATATTGCACAGGCTTAGTTTTGCGTAGCCTTCTCATGGAAGCTTCTGATAAATGAGGTCTTATTGGTAATTGTGAATGTTGTGGACGAATATCATCAACATCATACGTTGGAATCTACACATATAAATAAAACTCATTAGTATTCCATAAATGAATAAAAATTAAACTTCAAATATAAAATTAAGTATATAACTTATTAAATATGGATAGAAAATTTTTATTCTCTCAAGCTAAAAGGTGCTCTTGGAGGTCTACGCCATCCATAATTCACTAATAGTTCATCACCAGCATGTAATGTAGTAATAGCATTGACAACTATGTATCTTGATACATCTCTACTCATGTATGGTGATTCATGACTATTTTCACGCTCCTCAAATGTGCAATTAGTCCTTGAACTATTATGTAACCCTCGACTAATATTTATTAAACCTGCTATATTTCCATGTGTGTAAGGTCTTCCATCAATATATAATCTTTCATTTTCTGCATGTAAAATCCTTCTACTAGTAAGAGATGCTGCGTTCAAGCATATTCCATAAGTACTCATGCTTTGAACATAACGTGAAAGTCGATGCCAATCTCCCCATCCATATATAGGACCACAAAATGACATAAGAGTGACTTCAGAGTTCGGAGGCACATACAAATCCTCTACAATAAAGAGACCACGACCAGCATTAGTAATAGTGGATGGAGCAATCATATAGCGATTACCCCAAAAGTTGAAAACCTCTCCATCTAAAGGAAGTGGTCCTCTATTCCATCCTCCATATCTTCTTCTATCATATGTTTGTACTAAAGAACGATCACGAGCTGGCAATGGATAATCTCCAGCCGTTTCATTCTCTAAACCAGGAGGTAGAGGATTTCTAGAAACCTCTGCTTGTAATTGATAAACAGCAAGTCCATGACGTGTACGAGGTATATTAACATTATGAGAAAAATCATCATCATCATCATCATCGAGCAAGTATTCCTGTATATCAATAATAATTTGATTTTATACATGGTTTTTAAATAAAAAAATGACATTAATATATATAGAAAATACATACCCAAGCATTATCACGTTGAGTAGGTGATGGTGCATGCTCAAAAGTACCATACTCTGCCTCATGTTCAATACATTCCAATCGTGGTCTTCGATACGTGCCATAACAAGAGTTACACCAACATATAATATGCTCTTGATAGTAAAATTCATCATAATTCCTATCGGAGGACACATGTGAAGTCGTTGCATGGGTAGGAGGTGGTGGAGTACCCTCTGATTGATCAGAATCTGCACATCATAAGAAACATAAAAAAAATATATAAGTTATGTATCCTCAAATATAGTTAAAATTAAATATTTCATATACTTACAGTATAAAGTCGTTGCACGATGAGGAGACGGTGGTGGAGTTCCATCTGATTGATCAGAATCTACAAATAATGGTATTTGATATTAATAATTTGATTATCTACATAAATAAAAAATTCACATATACATATTTACACATACACACATATTCACATATACACATTTATACATACACACATATTCACATATACACAACACATATTATTGTGGGATAAATGCATGTATTTTGTATGAATGAGTGTATATGCATGCATGTGTGTGTACGTATATATGTGGATATGTATATGTGTGTTTATGTTATATGTATGTATATGTGTATATATATACATATATGCATGCGTATATGTTTGCATGTATATGTGTATGTGGGTATGTGTATGTGTATATGTGTGTATATATGTGTATGTATTCTGACTTTTTTTTCTGTTTGAGATTAAATTAACAGGAGATATTGTATGGTCGAAAAAAATAAGAGGCGAGCTAACATACCACCTGAGTCGTGGCAGTTTTTTCGTAGACAGCTACGTCTTCAGGAGTCATTTCCTCAGCAGAAGGTACACAAATTAATAGTTTATATTTATAATTTTTAGATATTTTAGTAATTTTTTAATTTAATTTATGTATTTTTTTCCTTGAATAAACAGGCTGCTGCAAAGAAGAGAGTGGAGTCGGGCCACACATCGCACTTAGGCCAAATGGGCCATAATGGTTTTGTAGCTACGTTTGTAAGTATATGTGTTATTGTGAGTATATTTTTTATTTTAGTTAAAATGCAAGCAACTAATGTTTTTTATTTGTTTCATTGCAGCGAAAGGATTATGGCCGATATCCTACGAAACACGAGATCGAGTATGCTACACATTTTGGATATCGGCGTTTGAGCGAGTATATACAAGATCATCCTGATGCCTTTGTGAGTATTTTTAAATTTTATATAATTATTTTGTTGTTATGAATGTTTTAATTATTTTATTGATTTATGTTTGTTATATGTAATACAGGAGTATTATGGGAAGACAAATATGGATGAGGTGGAGAGACAGACACAGGAGGGACGATCTCGATCGTCACAGGGTGATCATGAGGATGAGAATGAGGATGAGGATGAGGATATTGCTGATGATGATGATGATCATGATGATGATGATTAGGATTTTAGACGTTGATTATGACATTGGATTATATGTATTTACATTGATATATACATATATTTATCTATATATTTTTCATTTCAGTCATGTTTTGAATTGTGTGTATGGTATTAAGTAATGAAGAGTTTTGTTCTATTGATTGTTATTATTGTTTATATAAAGCATGTGTTTTAATACTTTAATTATATAATTCATTCATATGTGTGTACCTAAGTGTATATGTATGTGTGTGTGTATATGTATGTATGTGCATGTGTATGTGTGTGTATATGTATGTATGTGCATGTGCATGTATAAGTGTATGTGTGTATGAGTATGTGCATGTGCATGTGTATGTGTGTATATGTATATGCATGTATATGTATAACTCTATGTGTATGTGTGTGTATGTGCATGTATATGTGTATATGTGCATGTGTATGTGTGCGTATATGTATGTATATGCATGTGCATGTATAAGTGTATATGTATGTATCAATATGTGCATGTTCTTGTGTATGTGTGTGTATATGTATAACTCTATGTGTATGTGTGTGTATGTGCATGTATATGTGTATATGTAGGTATATGCATGTGCATAGTACAAGAAGAGGTTTAAAAACGAGGTTTAAATCGAGATTTAAATCGTTTAAATCGTAGAGGTTTATAAAATCCAAAATAAAAATCGGGGTTTTTATTCACTGTGAGAGATTTTTATTTTTTGAAACATAAAAGTAGTGCTCTAAAGCTCACCTTATGTTCTAACTTCTTTCTATTTCAAGCTCTCAAGATGAGTGTGTAAGAGAAGATCAGAAACTATTAGTGAAGCTGGAAGCAAATTTGAAAATACATGACCCTAGGTCTTTTGCTGAAAATTATTTTTTTCAATAAAAACCTTCATAAAAATCGTAAAAAATCGTTTAAATCGTTCCAACGATTTAAAAATCGATTTTTATTTAAAAATCGTCGATTTTTTTGTACTATGTGCATGTGCGTGTGCTTCTTCATCATGTATAAGTGTATGAGTGCATATCAATAAGTGTGAGTATGGTATGTAATGAAAATAACACAATTCAAATGATCTACAAATAATAGAAATTGTACTTACAATTGTGATCCATAGTTTTTGCTTGGTTAGCTTCTTGAATAACCTGCAATAAAGAGAGAGGAGAGAGAGAGAGAGAGAGAGAGAGAGAGAGAGAGAGAGAGAGAGAGAGAGAGAGAGAGAGAGAGAGAGAGAGAGAGAGAGAGAGAGAGAGAGAGAGAGAGAGAGAGAGAGAGAGAGAGAGAGATCTAGAGAGAGAGAGAGAGATCTAGAGAGAGAGAGAGATCTAGAGAGAGAGAGAGATCTAGAGAGAGAGAGAGTGAGATCTAGAGAGAGAGAGAGAGATCTAGAGAGAGAGAGATCTAGAGAGAGAGAGATCTAGAGAGAGAGAGAGAAAATTCAAAGAGAGAACGATGTAGAAAGATAGAAACAAAGACAGAGGGAGACAATAACAAAGAGCTTAAGCAAAACAACAATTTTGCATATACTTGCTTCAGCTCGTAAGCGCAGCGCAATTGCGAACGTTGGAGAGCTCTTCGATCGGATGCGTGAAAATGCCGATTGCAGAGCCTCCAACGTTTTAATTTTTGTCCGTCAACAGATCGTCGTATAAGCGATGCAACCCGTCGTCGTATAAGCGACAGTGTGGACCGTCGCATAATGTACCGTCGCATAATGGACCGTCGCTTATGGACCGTCGCTTATGCGACGCTAAAAAGCGTCGCTTAAGCGACGCCTTTGACAAGCGTCATTTAAGCGACGTTAGGCAAATACCGTCGCAAATACCGTCGTTTTTTGCGTCGTATAATCGACGGTCCGCGCTCGACGGTAATTCCGACGCAAGTTGCAATTTTATAGCGACGAAATTCTATCGCGTTAACCGTCGCTACACGCCCGTATTCCTTGTAGTGCGTAGGTTTTCCAGTCGACTCCTATCAAAGGATCCATACTCTCTAACATGTGCAGTACAAATCCCTCGTTTCCGATAAATTTGATACTTGCACTGTGTGCAAAGACATGCCATTCTCTCTTCAGGATCTAAAGAAGCCATCTGCTACAATATGGACATTTTAGAACATTTGTTCTTTTATTAAACCTAAAATCTAACTCTTAAAGACTTAAATCTGAAATACTAAACCTAAATACTTAAATACCTAAAAAAACTTAAAACCCTAATTTTAAAACCCTTATCTATATAGCTATCCTATTTTATCTATATATTCGGATTTTTTCTTGATTGATCCTCTTAATTAAGTTATATGTATGCCTAAACCCTAAAACCCTAATTTTAAAGATCTACACCTAAATTATGTATATTTCTATACACATGTGTATATACATGTATATATGTATTATATGTGTATGTGTATGTGTGTATATATGTTATGTAGGTGTTAAAACCCTAAAACCCTAATCCAAATGACCTAGAACTAAGACATGTATATATATGTATGCATGTGTATATATATGTGCATATGTATATATATGTGAATATAGATAGGTATATAAGTATGTGTGTTTGTGTATTGTATATATATTCACTCTATTTAAAATGATTAAATTTAAACCTATTTTTATATATTTAATCATATATATTTCATTTATTTATTTAAATGACTAGTTCTTATCATATTTAATTATCTATATAATTATCCTACCTTATATATATATTTATTTATATATTCAGATTTTTCCCTACTTAACACTATTTTTATATATTTAATTATAAATATTTAATTAAATTATGCTAGTTCTTTTTATATTTATTTATGTATATAATTATCTTATTTTATATATATATATATATATTTATATATTCATATTTTTTCCGTACGTAATCCTATTTTTATATATTTAATTTTATATATTTCATTATATATATTTAATTAAATTATTTTAAACACTACTTCTTTTTATATTTATTTATGTATATAATTATCTTATTTTATAAATATATTTAGTTATATATTCAGATTTTTTTTCCTTACGTAATCCTATTTTTATATATTTAATTATAAATATTTAATTAAATTATTTAAAACACTAGTTCTTTTTATATTTATTTATGTATATAATTATCTTATTTTATATATATATTTATTTATATATTTAGATTTTTTTCCTTACGTAATCCTATTTTTATATATTTAATTTTATATATTTAATTATATATATTTAATTAAATTATTTAAAACACTAGTTCTTTTATATTTATTTATGTATATAAGTATCTTATTTTATATATATATTTATTTATATATTTAGATTTTTTTTCCTTACGTAATCCTATTTTTATATATTTAATTTTATATATTTAATTATATATATTTAATTAAAACCCTAATCTTAAAATTCTAGATCTGAAATACTAAACCCTAAAACCCTAATCTTAAATATCTAGACCTAAAATATGTATATTTTTGTATACATGCATATATACATGTATATATGTATTACATGTACATGTGTATGTGTGCATATATCTTATGTAGGTGTTATAACCCTAAAACCCTAATCTTAAAGATTTAAATCTAAAATATGTATATTTTTGTATGCATGTGTATCTACATGTATCTATGTATTATATGTATATGTGTGTTTGTGTATATATGTTATCTACGTATTAAAATCCTAAAACCCTAATCAGAAAGACTTAGACTTAAATCTGAAATACTAAACCCTAAAACCCTAACCTTAAATATCTAGACCTAAAATATGTATATTTCTGTATACATGTGTATATACATGTATATAGGTATTATATGTGCATGTGAATGTGTGCATATATGTTATGTAGGTGTTATAACGCTAAAACCCTAATCTTAAAGATTTAAATCTAAAATATGTATATTTTTGTATGCATGTGTATCTACATGTATGTATGTATTATATGTATATGTGTGCTTGTGTATATATGTTCTCTACGTATTAAAATCCTAAAACCCTAATTAGAAAGACTTAGACTTAAATCTGAAATACTAAACCCTAGAACCCTCATCTTAAATATCTAGACCTAAAATATGTATATTTCTGTATACATGCGTATATACATGTATATATGTATTACATGTGTATGTGGATGTGTGCATATATGTTATGTAGGTGTTATAACCTTAAAACCCTAATCTTAAAGATTTAAATCTAAAATATGTATATTTCTGTATGCATGTGTATCTACATGTATGTATGTATTATATGTACATGTGTGTTTGTGTATATATGTTATCTACGTATTAAAATCCTAAAACCCTAATCAGAAAGACTTAGACTTAAATCTGAAATACTAAACCCTAGAACCCTAATCTTAAATATCTAGACCTAAAGTATGTATATTTTTGTATACATGTGTATATACATGTATATATGTATTATATGTGCATGTGTATGTGTGCATATATGTTATGTAGGTGTTAAAACCCTAAAACCCTAATCTATTTAACCCTAAATCCCTAATCCTATTTTTATATATTTGATGTAAAAAAAAAACTTCAAAATAAAAATAGGATTATATGTGTGTATGTATGCATGTGTGTATATATGTGTGTGTATGTATGCATGTGTACATGTGTGTGTGTGTATGTATACATGTGTATACATGTGTGTGTATGTGTATGTGTGTGTATGTAGGCATGCATGTGTGTGCATGTGTGTGTACGTGTGTGTATGTATGCATGCATGTATGTGTATGTGTGTGTATGTGTATGCATGTGTATACATGTGTGTGTATGTATACATGCATGTGTGTATATGTGTGTATGTATGCATGTGTGTATATATGTGTGTATGCATGCATGTGTGTATATGTGTGTGTATGTATGCATGCATGTGTGTATATGTGTGTATATATGTGTGTGTATGTATGTGTGTGTATGTGTATGTATGCATATGTGTATATATGTGTGTGTATGTATGTGTGTATGCATGTGTGTGTATGTATGCATGTGTGTAAATTTATGTGTGTGTGTATGCATGCATATGTGTATATGTGTGTGTGTATGTAAGCATGCATGTGTGTATAGGTGTGTGTATGTAAGCATGCATGTGTGTACATGTATGTGTGTATGTATGCATGTGTAAATTAATGTGTATCTTCCTTTCTCTTCTCTCTCTCTCTCTCTCTCTCTCTCTCTCTCCTTCTCTCTCTATCAATAGCAAATAAAAGAATCAGTTACAAGTATGTCCCTCTTTGAAATCATTGTCGTCAAAGCGTAATGTAGGTCGTCTCTCGTCCAATTCCAAATAATCGACACCAAAGAACTTCTGCAAAATCAACGAAAAGAGAAATTAGAAACCATAAAGCATAGAGAAACACAAATGCTAACAGTACGCGCAGCACTTACCAAGATGTGAGATCGAAGCCGAGAGAGAGTGTGTGTGTGTAGAGAGAGAGATCCGTGTGTGTGTGCACAAGACAATGCAGCTTCGCACGCGTAAGTTCGACAGTAGACCAACAGTACTCAAACACGTGCAAAAATGTGAAGTTTTGCTCTCGGGTTCGCGGTATGTTTAAAACTCGCCGCCGGTATAGGCGCCGGTATGGACGTCGGTATACGTGTCGGTAGTTCCTAGTAAATTACCGACGCTTATACCGATGCTCATATGGACGCCTATACCGACGCATATACCGACGCACATACTAGCGGCTATGGGCCACACCGACGATCCATTTAAAACGGTCATACCGACGGTCACTTGACAGTCGGTATCTCTTAGTGAGATTTTTCGAGGGCTATACCGACGCCGACTATGACCATCGGTATATGCAGCGTCGTTATGCCCCTCATATGTTGTAGTGTCTCATCTCAAGATCTATAAGGACACATACCTTACCCTTATATAACAGATATCCATCATGGACACTGTAATTCTTCCACTTGAATCCTTCTTGAGTACTCTTCGATACTGCATCCTCACTGGAAACCCATATATCAAGATCCCCATTCTCTATGGCTTCCCAAATCTTGGAATATGCAGGATCAAGCCTACATTTCCCTCTAATGGACTCAAGTAGCTCACTAGTGATCTGAGTAAAACTCAATCCATTGAGCATAGGCATGCAGCTAAGTGAATCAGCCACTTCATTAAACTTTCCCTTCCTACACCTAAGATCATAATCAAACTCCTGAAGGGTCTCTGCCCATCGGGCCTTATGACCTTTAAGGTCTGTTTGATTAGAGAGCCACTTAATGCTCTCTTGATCAAACACTATTGTAACTTTGGCACCATATGAATAATGACGCCACTTCTTCAAAGCATAGACAATTGCATACATCTCATATTCATAGACGAAG
This sequence comes from Ceratopteris richardii, assembly GCA_020310875.1. NCBI lineage: Eukaryota > Viridiplantae > Streptophyta > Polypodiopsida > Polypodiales > Pteridaceae > Ceratopteris > Ceratopteris richardii. The sequence goes on from CM035434.1 coordinate 60,522,546, forward strand.
TAGTTCTTCTAAGCCGGTTCTAGTTTCTTGCTCTCAAAAGCTACTGGTCAACCATCCTGAACTAGAACCGCTCCTATGGCAAAGTCACTCGCATCCGTCTCAATCACAAATGGTTTGTTGGGGTCTGCTATATGTAAAAGTGGAGCTGTAGAAATTGTTACTTTCAATTTCTCCATAATTTGCTTCCGTTTGTCTCCCTAATGAAAGGCTTTCTCTTTCCCTTTAAGCTGTTCCATCATCGGGACAACAATCTTGGCATAATTCTTGATGAATCGTTGAAAGAAACCTGATAAACCTAGGAAGATCTGCACCTCTTCCAAGTTCCTTGGATGTGGCCACTCCAAAAGCCCTTACTTTTTCAAGACCCATCTGGATTCCATACTAGGAGACTATATGCCCAAGGTATCTAACCTCTATCTTGAAAAGTTCACACTTTGACTCCTTAGCAAAGAGTGAATTTTCCCCTGGCACTTGAAATACCTTCAAGTGTTCTAAGTGCTCCTCTTCTGATGCACTATAGATCAGAATGTCATCCAAAAAGTCTACTACAAAGTGTCCTAGATAAGGCCGTAAAACACTATTCATGAACTTCATGAAAGTGGTAGGAGCATTGGTGAGACCAAAAGGCATCAACAAAAAATCATAATGCCCATATCTAGTCCTAAATGCAGTCTAAGGAACATCCTCTACTCTAATCCTAATCTGATGATATCCTGATCTAAGGTCAAGCTTGGTAAAATACCTAGCTTAATGTAACTGATCAAATAGATCTTCCAATCTATGCATTGGAAACCTATTTTTGATAGTTACCTTATTAAGTGCTCTATAGTCTATACATAATCTCATAGAGCCATCTTTCTTTTTAACTACGAGCATTGGCGATGCCCTAGGTGAGTTACTAGGTTTAATGAAGCCCTTGTCTAAATAATCCTGTAACTGCCTCTCAACCTCCTCATGCTGAGAAACATTAAGCCTATAAGGTGGCCTTCAAATAGGGTTAGTGTTAGCAAAAACCTCAATGGCATGGTCAATGTCCCCTCTCTCAGGTGGTAGCCCTCTAGGTAAGTAAGTGGAAAAACATCTCTATACTCAAACATAAGATCCTTAAAACTTTTAACCACACACTCTTGCAAAAAAGAATAGTAGAAAGTCCTGTCCATATTTACATTTCTAGCATGAAAATATACATCAGATGAGCTTTCTGTACAATGCTCCATATCATGACTATACAATAAAAACATCTCCTGTACATGATGAGAATAACAAAGGCTATACAACTCTAATGATGAAATGAAAGGTGCACTAGGTACATCTCTCTCTCTCTTTGAATACAAACTTTACTTCCATTCTTTTCAAATTCAAGTGTGTTATTTTGATAGCTGCGTTTAAGTGTATCTCCCAACCCCCATAGCCACTCTCTTCCTAACACAAGGTCTATCCTCTCCATATGCATGATTTGGAAGTCCATATAATCTGTATAATCCTACATCTTGACTTCCAAATTCGATAGCATAGTATCCCATATCCCCTTAACTTGCCCTTGCATCATAGATACAATGTATTTATATGCACTAGGGTGTTGGGGAATCTTTAATTTCTTGACCAAAGCATAGTTTTTAAAATTATGAGTGGCAGAATCATCAATCATGACCCACACCCACGTCCCGTATATGCTACCATGTAGTTTAACTAGGTCATGTGGTCCAAACTGCGGTGACCACAATGACTGAGTCAAACAACTTGTGTGCTCTATATCCTCGTGCATCACCTCCACTCAGTCCCACCTAGAACTGCCATGAATACGAAGGGTGTGCACTAAGTGGACCGCCTTTTTGCCCTTTTCAGGGGATGTACTAGACTCTGGTCCCTTCTTCTTTTCTTCCTGCTTCTTGAGTGGACAGTTCCACTATGAATGGCTAGGAGACAGACACCTAAAGCATAGGTTCTCTCTTTTAGCCCTCTCAAACTAATCTGTGGATAACCTAGGCCCTTGTGATCTTTTTTTTTAAATAAAAACTTTGTTTTCCCCAAAAGGCAACTTCTTGAATTTATTCGTACTAAGAGGTTTGAGGGATTGATCCGTCTCCATAGGAGTATATTGAGGAGGATTATGGTCCTCATAGATCTGTGCATACTTGATCGCCTCCTCAAACGTCTTAGGTGCATTCCTTCTGACTTCCCTCTTTATGGCTTTATCTAAGCCCCTAATAGATCCTCTCGTCTTCTGGAAATCATCGAAGCCCTTAAGTTTCAAAACGATCTCTCTATAATGGGATAGGTAGACTATAAGAGGCCTACCTCTTTGTATAATCCTATCCCACTCATCCCAATTCCTCTGCTCCTCAATCTCAGGAAGAAACTCTTTTAGAAAAAGAGTCTCAAACTGATTCCAATAAGTAGGGATAGAGTTTGCCTCCTTAAGACTCATCCACCACTTATAAGCAGGCAAGCTGAGGGAGAGACTCGCCTCTAGCACACGGTACTCTGGTGGGGTGCCCTTCAATTGATGCAAATCATGCCACTTTTGTAAAAAATTTTAGATTGCATCCTTGTTCGTGTCTCGTTCATTCCCCATAAAAGTAGATGATTTCAAGTCTTTCAGGAGGGGAGCTTCCCTAGAGCTCTCTCCTTTGTGCTTACTAGGAAGAGAAGTAGCTTTCCTAATAATCTCTAGAGGAATAGAAGGGGTTTCTCTTTCCTTCCTAGCCAGGAAAGAGGTGACACTAATCTCAAGGGAGATCATTTGAGACTTTAGTTGTTGAATGCGAGATGTGATGCTACCAAGATCTCTCTCTAATTTAAGGGTTTTCTCTTTCAAGTGAATTGATGATGAGTCACAAACTCATCTAAAAGTTCCTAATATGTATACTCTTCCTCTTAAGGCTCTTTTTCTTCTAAGTTTTCTTCTACTTCTTGCCCTAATTCTAGTTCTTCCATTCTAGAATCATGATCCTCTAGTTGCTCTTTAGATGGAGTAGTATGTTCAACTACTTGTTTGCCTTTAGATTCCATGTTTTACTTTCCTTCCCCCATTTTCTAACTAGAGTATATGAAAATGAATGGAAGTAAAGCTTAAATATGCAAGAAGAAGAGAAATATATCACAAGAGCACTTCCCTGTTACAAAATGAAGTTGCAGAAGCGAAATCCAAGTGATCCTTGAAGCTTTAGGTCCCTGATTTTGAATCCTCGCCAGACCCAAACAAAAATTTGAAATGTCAGGTTGGTTCGGTGAGGTTCTAAACACCAAAAACCAACAAGAACAATGCCAAAACCACGTAGCAATAGCCTCGACCGAGCAAACTGAGTAAAACTGAACAACTTCTGAGATTTTACAGTCCTCACGAGTCCAAGAAATGTAGCCCAGCACCTATACTTCAAATATTTAAAACTATCCCAAGCGACAAAAGTGAATTTGGACACCGGATGATGAAAAGTGGCTGCCTAGTTCCTACTAAAGCGTTGCAAAGAGATTTTGGTTGACCAAATCTCATCCAAATCCAACATTGATGGTCTCTAAGCGAATCTTAGGAGAGTGTAGCTTCATAACGTGACCAATATTTTTGAAATCGGATATCTTATGAGAAAGCTATGGTGCAAACAAGCTGGGTATGTCACAAGTGGGAAGTGGAAAAGCTAATCTTCATGGAAAGATGATTTTGAGAAGCTCAAAACTGAGGAATTGAAGCTTTTCAAGAAAAACTCATGACCCATAGGCCTTGTGCATGCTTGAATCATAGTTTCCCCTAGATCTTGATCTAAATGAGAAATTTTATGTGCCCAAACTTAAAAAACATTCAAAAAACAACTCTTGTTGTACCTCCTTGTGGTTTCAAAAATGAAATCGGCATGGAGCAGCCAGAAGAGGTCGCTTAATCCCGCATATGCTATTGAAGACGTCTTTTTGTTGTATTAAAAGAGCACTATTCCCTTGCTAATCTCACCCAAGAGGGAGGTGAGAGAGAGAAGAGAGAGCCAAGCTCTCTCGCACTCTGCCTAAGCTCGTCGACTCAGCGTTCCGGCTTCACGTGTGTTCCGTCAGCACGTTGAACACATGTGTTGTCTACACTCACGTATGTGTGTCGCCTATGCTCGGATACCAATGTGTCAATACTCTCGATGAGGCCCTCTCTTTTGGAGTATGTGTTGTTCTGAGCTCTAAGTACTCACGGACACCAATAAAATGCCGATCCGCTTAGTCGCATGGTGTCCATTCTTTAATTCCTCTCTAGTATTCCATAATGAGTAGGACTCATGGTCCCTCACATGAGTGCCACTTGGCACTCAAGTGAGTACTCTACTCTAAAAGGCTAAGAGGTGGTTCACACCTCTTACTAAGGACCATGAGTAATGCTCCATGTTACAGACGGAATGGCAACGTTTGCACTAGGGAGGTATCCCACAAATTTTGCTAACCTTGAGGTTCGTTCTTCCATGATGAAGAATTTTCCATAAGAGGACAAACATTTTGATTTCTATGAGGGGGTGCCAGATAGCCATGAACTTCATGTCCCACCGAAGCCGTGTCCACAACAAGAACCACTTCTTGTTGAGGTTAACTTGATAATCAATGGTTTCTTTGATGTTCATAATTTTTTATGAGCAATTACCATTGTGCCATCTGAGACCAAGCGAGCACAGTGTGTTGTGCGCCATGAGAAGGCAAACTTTAGAGCAGTCCCAGGCGAGATGTCTGCTTTGCAAAGTGTTCCATTCTTCATCGGAAATGTTAACGCTAGGGTCAATATCCTCAAAGTTGATCCACTGGTTGGCATCTTGCTTCTAGAGATGTTTTCCACTTTTTGAAGCCTTTTTTCCATAGCCTCTTCGTGTTTTGAATGTTCCAAGGTTCCACCATCCCGATGCCATGGATTGGGAACTAGATAGAGTCGTTTTGTCTGATACCAGCCGCCCACTTCCAATCTTCACTTATTCTTGTGAAGCTTTTGACTTTATTCCAACTCTTCCATAGGGAGCACACAAGATTTGAGCCTTTTGGGAAGACTGGAATCGGGTAAAACAAAGGGTGAGAATGTCAAGATTCTTCCAATTCTAGAATCCCATGAGAGCCAACTCATTCTTGTTTCTGAAGATCAACTTGGCCCACGAGGCATCCCCATTGCACCATGCCTTAATCATCCATTTTGCCGCAAGTTTGTTAGTCATGCACCCAATCTCCAGAATGAATAGGCCTCCATATCTCTTTTGCTGGTGCAGATGGACCACTTGATTTTCAGCACCCCTCCTATTGTGGTCGCCCATCCATAGGAAGTTTCTACAAATACTTTCCAGTTTGGACAGATCTTGCTCTTTCGGTCTCCAACAAGAAAGGAAGTAAATGATCAATGATATGAGGAACATGTTGATAACCATTCCACGACCAACGATATTGATTTGCATACCTCTCCAATACTTTAGCTTGTTTTTGAGTTTGGCCGGCACTCAATTCCAGCACTGCTACATCAAGATACCAAACACCAAGGGAATCCCAAGAAGCCAAGAAATTTGGCCCTGTGAAATGATTTGACAACCATGATCAATGAGAAGGTAAGTCTGGATCCCGACAATAGCTCTGAAAGCAATCTTAGAGTGGTTGATTTTGGATCCACAGGCTTCCCAGAAAGCATCCAGGCACCTCCGCAAGGTCTCCAGGCTGGTATTGTCATTGTGGACAAACGCGTTCAAATCATTGGCAAAAAGTCTCATGGTGATCTAGCCATTGTCATGAGGCAATAGGAGGCCTTTGATATTACCGACTTCAACTGGTTGTTTCATCAGCCGGTAAGCCCTTCCCTCATGGATCTTCTAAGTTTGATCACCTTCAAAAGTTTGCCATTAACATTAATTTGAGTCGACGTGTTTCCTAGAAGGGTCGAGATCATCTTGGTGTCTTTTTTACTAGATGCAAGATCTTTAAGAGACTATAGAATATAGTCCCATTCTAGCCTGTCGTAGGCTTTATCAAAGTCGATCTTGAGGAACACCACGTCTTTTCTTGACTCATTTGCAAACTCGAGACCTTCTCGGATATTTTTAATGGTTTCCAAAATTGACCTGCCTTTGACAAAACCTTTTTGTTCCTCGCTTAACCACGTGCTCAGATGGCTGGAAATTTTGTTGGCTATGACTTTGGCAATGATCCTATATGCCACTTCGAGCATTGTAATCGGATGCCAATTCTCAATTCTGTTCTTTTCCCCTTTTTGTGTATTAACTTGATAATGCCATTGTTGAGGCAAGTTGGAAGTAGGCCAAACTGGATGCCTCTTGCCAGACCAAATGAAGAGTTGTGTATTAACTTGATAATGCCATTGTTGAGGCAAGTTGGAAGTAGGCCAAACTGGATGCCTCTTGCCAGACCAAATGAAGAGGGGTGGTGATTACCAACTTGAATGACTTAAGTCCGTATTTTATTCGTAAATGACTCTGGTGGGATCCATTTATATTAGTTGGCGTCTTACTTTGACTCCTACCTAACTATATAAGATTTCTTCCATTACTATTCCCTTATGAAATCTCTCGATCATGTTCTCTCACGTTCTACCTTATCAACTAAAATATTATTATTGGTATTTTTAATACTTGACGCTTCTATCCTTTTAACATGAATTTGTTGCTTAAGTATCACTATAGTATCATCCCGATCTTCATTTCATTCATAGCCGAGAAAGCTTAAGAAAAAGACTTAAGTTTCCCATTGTTAAAGGATGACCTTGTAAGATCCCCACTCAAGGTACACAATGATATTTCGTATAACATCATGGTAAATGGACAAGGTTCTAGGCATAGTTTCCCAACATACCAAGGTACGCAGATTCTCTTTCTAGGTATCATACCAAGACTAGGGCACGTAAATCCCATGGATATCAGTTGCATGCACCCCTCAAGAAAATAGAAATAGGAAACCCCGTGTGAACATGACCATTGGAAGTCCATGGAGGTAAAAATGACTTAGGGTTTAAAGCAAACAAGGCGCCAAGCTCACAAGCATAATGGTCTATCAAGGTCAATGTAAACATCATGCCGCTAACATAAGTGCTCACCTATTGACGAGATGTGAAATGCTGACGCTTTTTGGTGACTATCTCAAAAGCTCTTTATACAACAAGCCATCCACTCTGGGATTGGAGGGTAGTCTGCGTGTTTCAAGACTTTAACATAGTAGATTAATATAAAGGTGCCACCAGAGAAAAGGTGGTTGCATGTTTGTATTCACGGGGAGAATCTTAAAGATATGCAGCCACATCCTTTTCCCTTTTCACATTTCTATACATAGCATTTTTTTCTCTCATCAAGAAGCATGGGAAGTCTTAGACAAAACATACTATAGTAGGAAAAACACTGCATCAAGAACATGGAGTATACGCATCGATTAAATATGTTTCCATCCTTTCATATACATGTGATACATCAATTCACTAATCAAAAAAGAATGATCACATCAACCAAATAGCTCGATGACCCTTTTAAAGGTTTCAGCAATTTCGTTTTTAAGCTACCTTTTTTCAAGGATAAAACGTTTACATAAGTCAAAGGATTATCTTGTGAAAAATACCTTACAACCACGAAATGATAGCATTTTATTGTTAAAAGTCAAAGTGTAGTAAATAAAGTGGAAATGTTATGTTTTTGTTGTATGGGAAAAGGATATGTGTGTTCAACTGAATCTAGAAGCACTAAATCCTCATTATTGAGTGTAGGAATTACATCATGGAAGAGCATCTTGATTATTGTAATTCAAAGAAAACTTTGCGTGTATATAATCTTTATGTTGTACAAAATTTGAAAAAAATATTCGGGAGTACGATACCAACATTGGACCACAACTTATAGTAATGAAATAACTTAATTATTTCATGCATATAACCTTGACAAGGAGAAACAAGCAATCTCATGAAAAGAGGGCTTCTATACTAGTAGCAAGAGCACATAGATATCTACGGTGGAGAGAGAAAGAAAGAAAGAAATGAGCTCTCACATACATATGCATAACAAGAATGGCTCATTATGGAAATGAAACATGGTTCCATTGCCGCAAGGAAACAAACCCATAGGTTGCAAGTGGGTTTATAAGGTAAAGCATAATGCTTATGGTAGCGTAAGCGGATATAAAGCATGACTGGTAGAAAAAGGATATGCTCTAACATATGGCATTGATTATGAGGAAACATTCAGCCATGTAGCTAAAATATCTACTCTCAGAGAACTTGGTGCATTGGCCACAAAAAAAGGATGGATTTTGCATCATATGGATGTGAATAGATAGATAGATAGATAGATAGATAGATAGATAGACAGATAGATAGATAGTGTTGGGGGATTATTTTGTGGAAAGGCACTTGAGTATTTGAATGCTTTCTGACATGGTGAGTTGTAAGAAGAAGTATACATGGACCAACCACAAGGATATGAGGACTGAAACCACCCAAAATATGTTTGCAGGTTGTAAAAGGCTTTAATTTTTAATAGAATATAAGATGGAATGGAGGTGGATTGGAAATCTAATGTTGTGATATTAAGCTCGATGGTGTAGAAAGGCTAGCATTATAGAAGGGATTTATATGGGAAGAAAAGAGTTAAGTGTGTGAACCTGGGCTAAAAAACTCAAAACTTGGGATGGGCATGGTTGTAGGTAAGAATCGGTGTTGACGAGTATTTTTGTGGCAGTGGTTACGATTGGATCTAGAGTTTTCAAGGCTGACATTAGATGGAGGGAAAATTGAGAGGGTATGTGAGGTGCTGTTTGGTGGAAGTTTGAACAATGGAGGTAGTGGTGGTGTTCATAGAAGAAGTTGTGGGGATCAAAGGTATTTGAGTGGTTTTTTTCCTAACCACGGTAGAGTCCTTACTCAATGGTGGAAGTTTGAACAATGGAGGTAGTGGTGGTGCTCATAGAAGAAGTTGTGGGGATCAAAGGTATTTGAGTGGTTTTTTTCCTAACCACGGTAGAGTCCTTACTCTTCCTACATTGTATCATACATTGGGTTTCTTGATCATGTGGTTGAGAGCTTTGACAACACCTACTACTTTGGTAGAGCTCATATGGAGTGGATGAATGTGGGATCCACACCATCTTCTACAGGTGTTCTAACACTTCTCGAGTTCATTGTTCTTATAAGTTGTTGTGGGATGGAATGTGTTGCATAGTGTTATGTAATCTTTTGAGAGTTATTGTGTAGGCTGGTTCATCTTCCTCTTCATGATGGTTGTTCTGCATTTCTTCACCCTACGGCTTGGGTGATTACTCTTCTTCAACCAATGGAGTGTGGCACTCTTCCTCTATATGTTGTTGTTCTTCATTTCTTTCAGATGGGCCTTTTATGTTTTTTGTTTGGAGGTGAGTTGTGATCTATGGAGGTGGTTGGTGCAGGTATGGGTGACACTTCTAGGGTGGTGACAACACCTCATGGTTGCAGACATTAGATTATTTCATGCATACGCTTTGGTTAAGGGCTGCTGAGGGCCTTCTTTGTCAAAAAAGTTACAATTGTGCTTGAGTTACCAGTTTAGAAGCTTTTATGGTATCTTTAGTATATCTCTCTTCTTCATGAAATTTAGTATCTATGTCTCTTTGTCAAAAGGAACATGTGTGCCTTGAATATTAAGAGCTTCACTAACCAATTTTTTAGATCGTTTGAATCACTTTGGTTCTTGGTTGGGCAGCAGTGAGGGTATGATAAAATTACCAATAAGATCCTTGTTTGACCTTGGTTACAGAGTATAAATGAAGTAGTAGGCGCTCAAAAGTTTGGCTTCTACAATGGTGCACAAAAATAATTGAGTAGTACTCATTCCCATGTATGCTATAAATTTTCTAGGTTTTGTAATTCCTCAAATTCCATGGAAAAGAATTGAAACTCACTCCATGTATTTTTGAACTCACATTTTGACTCCAATATATAGTGGGCATCCACTAGGTGTTTGACCAACTCATTAAAACAGTGAGAATTTTCATTTACTCTTTTTGTTCATCCTGATGTAGGGTGTGGGATGGCAAAGGCATGAGGAAAGTTTTGGAACTAAGGGAGTAATTCTTTAGGGTAATCTTCCATAGGCATGGTATTGATCTCAATTTTTTGGAACTAGAGACTCCTTCTTCTATTTCTTATTCATACTTGTAAGTGCTTCTAGATCTCTTATGACAAGGAAACTCACATTAGTAGTGTCAAAGGAACTTGTCAATACCTTGGTCCCTTTTCAATATTGATATGCTTTCCTTCTATCCCTCGGTTGTGTGAGATTTATTGTTGAAGTTTGAGTGATAGTGCAAGTCTCTAGACTCCATATATGCATTTTGGAGAGTGCATGATCTCAGCATGATTTTAATGATCCATTCGTATATTGCAAGGTTTTTTGGATAATGGTTTATTACAATAGTTGTTGACTTTGAATGATTTTCTTATGGGTTTACAAGAGATGGTTATTGGTTTATACACTATTGAAGGATGGTGACTTGATTTGGCCTTGGGACTATTTAGGTACCCATTTCCAAACTTTAGAAATAAAATTACTTGATTAATCAAAACAAAAGGTGTATTTCTAGGTGTATGATGGGTTGGGGTGGACTGAGGTTTCCTAGAAACTAAGAATGTAAGGGGGGGGGGGGATTTGGGAGCTCAAGTAGGTCTTAGGCACTCAAATTTGTGAGTTATTAGGGTCTACCTTCATTGATCACTTTAGTATCGAAATTTGGAGAATTATCAATGATTGATTTCTCCCTTATTCGTTGCCTTAGCTTGTCGTTCTACTTGTCTAATGTTGTGTTTAAATGCAATGCATCAATCGGGTGCTCACTCTTTCACACCCATATCTGCTTCAAGCCTAGAACAAGTGGGTATCTCCATGCATTTCTCAATCTTCTTTGTTCATGTTGCAATTGTTGTTGAATTGCATGCCTTTGTGGTTGAGTTGTCTATGAGAGAATCGTCTTTGGAAAAGAAGGGAGTTCGAGTGGTTGCAGATTTTGTTCATGAGGGGATGAGGCATTCTTCACAAAATATCTAGGGGTACATGCAACATCATTTTCTCCATGTTGAGATTTAGACGAACTAAGGTCTTTTGTCAAGCCATGATCACTAGTCGTATTAGTTTCTAACTCTATTCTAATACATTGATAACCCAGACTTGAAGAAGAAGACTTCTGAGGTTGAAGTTGACTACACAATCAAATATCTAGTCTTGGCCTAGGGTTAAAGGTTTTAGTGAGATCTTCATCAGGCACACTAACAACTTTACTATCAAGGAAATCTCTTATTTGAAGATTGAAACGTCCATCTCACCCATACGAGAGGTTTTCACACCTCCTAATCTTATTAGGTAAGCTTCAACCAAATTCTTTTGCAAGTTCATGTCTTGATAGCAAGAGTACCTAAAAGCATTAGTAGTAGCTCTTGAATCAAACAAGGCCTTGATCATCTAGATTGTAGTGCCCTATCCTAGCTCAATAGAAATGAATGGTCGTCAATCTAGTATGCTAGGAGAGCTATTATTCTTCTTTTGGAACATTTCCTTGTGATATTTAGGGGCCTTTGATTGGGGAACATTGAGAGGATGAATCCCTTCAACCTCTTCATGCCTAAATTGGTTTTTGTCTCCTCATCTTAACTTCATACATTTAATGCATTCTAGAGGCTTTTACCTAAGCTGCTTCTGAAATTCTTTTCTCCTCCTCTTTATGTTTCTTTGATATGTTGAGTCCCCTAAGCATCTCTTCCATCAAAGTCTCTTGATAGAGCTTGACTTGGTAGCCACTTATGTAATTAGGCAAACATCTCCTTCTACACTAGCTAATTGCACTACCCCGCTGGTTAAAAAACTCTATTGATACTCATGGGACCTCTCCAGTTTACAAGCATGTTTTTTAATGTTTATATCAATACTATATCACCAACTTTCATGTATTTATCTTCACATGTGCATCAAAACAGGCCTTTTGTCTTCTCTTTTTTGCATATCTAGTTGGGTCTCTCCTAAGCCTTCTAAATCCGTGATCCTAGATGATAGCTTGTGGCATGTCTACCCATTCTCTTGTGAAATCTTCAGGGTGGATATCAACTTATCTAAAAAGAACATGGTGATCTTGCTAAACACCATTGAAAGTGAGTGGCATTGAGTACCATTTTGTAGCCCACTCAATATGCCCAAAGAGTGTGATGTAGTTGTTTGTCACCATTTGAACGTTTACTATCTAGGATCTTAGTGAATACATTACAGAGGATCTTATTCGTGCTTTTAGCTTGACCGTTTTCTTGAAGATGATATGTTGTTGACTTCTTGTGAATCACCATGAAGACTTGTAACAAATATTCAATTACTTCATTCAAGAAGTGAGTTCCTTGATCACTCACCAACTCTAAAGGGAATTTGTACCTTGTGAATACATTCTCAAACAAGAATTTTGTCATAGTTTGTGCATCATTCTTCCTAGTGGCCTTCACTTCTACCCATTTGCTAAGATTGTCAGTGGCAACAATTATGTATTTTGCATGGAGATTTTAGCTAGGGCTTGATAGTACCTATAGAGTCTATATTCCGTTTGGATAATGCACATCCCTAGATCATGGATCTTAGTGAAATTTCATCTTTCCAGACAGGATATTGATCTCTTTGAAACATATCACACCCCTTCACTTAGGTATGTGCATCCATGTGGAGGCTAGGCCACCAAAGACCTAAAAATTAAAATAGATTTGATCACACAATGAGTTCCAAAGTGCCCTTCTATGATACCTTGGTGTGTAGATCTAATATCTTCATATAATCACTTTCGTGCACACATAATCTCAAGTATCCATCTTTTCCATGCTTTTATAGACTATCACCAATGATTGTATAGTGTTGAGCTTCCTCCTCTAGAATTATTTGTCCCACTAAAGTAAAGTCTTGGGGAAATGTACTTGTTCTTAGAAAGTCAACTAGAAAGATTTCTCCAATCACGTGTTAGAGAAACCTGATATGAAGTTGCATGTTGAACTCGGGGGTATGATAATATAGGATGGAAAATCCTTGAGCAACCCAAAGACATCTGTTTCCATGGTTGGCCAATATATTCCCAATCTCTTCAATGATTGTAGGGTCTTATCCTTTGAATGATGTTTCTCGAATGCACCTATCTATGCTACTTACAACCATTCGTCATGTTCTTCCTATTCCACACAAGAAGCTAAGATTCCTTGATTAGTATTTTTGTAAATACTTCCTATAAGTATGTGATGCTTTTGTGGATTGACTATTTCTTCATCTTTTGTTCTTACCACAGGGTTCTTGGATTTGCATGTGAGAATAGGAACTAATTGCTTTGCCCAATTTGGAATTACTTCAAGGTTGAAATAATATGCATCAAAAAGTTCACCTGACATACCTTGCGGTGATTCTCTTGAAGTAAGTCACGAAAGGTGATCCGCTTGAAGGTGGTTCTTACCTTTACTAACAACTACTAATAGAGATCATCTTACTAATCTGCTAGTTTTGCAAGTTTTCTTTACTAAGTATAGTAAGGCTTGATGACCTTTAAAGAATTTGAACTTATTTGCAAGAAAATAATGTCCAAACTTCTTGATTGCATAGAGCATGCCTAATCCTTCTCTCTCAATGGTTGTGTAATTTCATTTTCTGGCATTGAATTGATTGCTCACATAAGCTATGGAAAGGTTGATATTTCCTTCACTTGTTCGTTGTGCTAGCATGCATCCAATAGCAAAAGTGGAGGCGTCCACATGAACATGTAATGCAATATAGGGGTTTATCACAAACATTCTTTTATCTCTATGAATGATACATTCTACATTCCACTCAAAATTTCTTAGAAAGTTGTACAAGGGCTTTGAAATAATTGTTTACATGTGGATAAAATGTCAATAGTATCCACAATGACCCATAAAGCTTGTAATTCCTTAAGTGTCCTAGGTCTCGATAGTTCAACTGTAACTCTCAACTTGTGCTCATTGGTCGATATTCCATTGTTTGACACAATGTGACCTAAGATCTTGCCTTGCCTAATCACCATTTGACTTGCTAAAATGAGATTCTTATTTATATGCATTGAATTGTCACCTATTTCAACCTTAGCATCAGATAAAGGTGCATGAAAATTAGTAAACGAATCAAGATTATTACTCATCTGATTATTGCATCCATTTTCAACATACCATATATCATTGGTTTGAGTTGCATCTATATTCACATTCATCATAAATACATTCTCATGATTTTATTTATTAACAAAATTATCCTACGTATGGTTTCGTCTTCCATATCCATCTCACCCTTGATTGTACCAATAATCACAAGACATGTTACCAACTTTATCACAATTAAAATATGTAATAACTTGATATGCACTAGGTCCTCTTCCATGCTAGGAATATCTCCCCCTACCATGCATATTCATATCTGAGCTACCTACATCATTACTGTTGTTTGTGTGATTTCAACTTATATGACTTGTGAAAGTTCCTCTTCGACCATGTTTGCAACCACACTGATTTCCTACATAAAGTGCATGACCTACACTACCTCTTCGCATAGAGTGTCCACCATTTATATTTATTTCTTCTGTCATCATAAGTGACACCACCTCTTCCAAAATTAGGAAATTCCTCTCTCACAAAGATAAAATATGTAAAAGCTTTGCATTTTTTATCCTCTTTTAAACCATTCAAAACAAATGCAACTAGATCATTACGCTGAACTATGAACCAAGCGCATCAATAACCTGCTTAATTTTTCAAATATAATCATTTATTGACTATCGTACATCTTTTCCCAAATTAATTAGCTTATTCTTGAGTTGAATACATCATGCCTTTGTTGTCATTGAGAATAGTCGTTCTAACATTTCCCAAAATTTCTCATTTTTGTGTTCGAACCCTTTATGTCTCCTATCATAATTGACTCAATATTTTGAGATAATACAAATATTACCTTTCTTTCATGTTCATTCCACCTTTGATATTCACAAATTGGCTCTGCTATTCGATCTTTTTGTTGCAATTCCGGTTGAGCTTCTATCCCACTAATTAATCCATGCATGTTCCTACCCATAAAATATGCAAAAGTGCAAAAGTGCCAATCTTCATAATTGGTTTTGCTCAAGTTTTCTATTTGATTATTTTGTTTGGCGATCATAAAAGAATGCACTTGTGAAGAATCACCTCATTCGTGATTTTTCTTATGCATATACCACATGTATAACAACTCTGATGTGTCAAATGACTTTTTTACCAATGTCTAATATTGAAACTCTAAGAATTAGCACAAAGTACAAACATCAAGGGAGGTAGAAAACATCATAGAATATTGAGATGATAGAGTAGATGAAGCAAAGTAGATAAGAAGAAGTCAAATTCTCTATGCAAAAGAAAAACATCTTTATAATCACAATGATTGAGTATCAGCAACTCTACAAAAAATTGCATTCCTAAGCTCTCTATTGTAATAAAGTAAGTCTATGATCCAAGGGTCTGGCCGGTTCATACAGATCTAAAATCAGACACCGTTTTGTCATCTTTGTGTATGACCAAAGATCTCGAGTTTAGACTTACTAGGAGGTCTTGTGCTCTTGTGAACATGTGATCCACTTAGCTTAGTTGTTAAGACTCAAGGATGTGAAGGAGGAGGTCTTGGGTTCAATCCCCATGGGGAACATGGAGAGAGTATTTTGCCCAAAGAGATCTAGGGCCTTCTAGAAGCATCCACTTGAGTTAACTAGAGTTAACTAGGACACTTGGCGCACATGTAGTTACATGGCTGACACATGGATGGTTAGTATCTACCTGCCCAAGAAGGCAGTCCCCTGGAGAGAGCTATATATAGAGGCATTTGGTTGGGAGGAGAGTGATCTCTCTAGCATGTGGTGGTTGTAATCCTTGCTCTCTTGCATTGGTATCAGAGCATAAGGACCAGGTATCTGATTCCTTTTGCAAAAGACCAGGGTTAGCCGGTTAGAATTAGATAACTAACTTGAACATCCTAGATAGATATTATGTACAAGAATCTTTTCAATCTTCAAAAGATAATAAGTCTAAGTGGAATTATTTATTTGATTTTGCTTCAAGTTATAGCATAAATAATTTCTAGAGTCCAGTATACTCTAGAATAGAAAAGTTAGGAATTGCTCGACAGATTGACAATTCCCAAGAACTTTTAGCTCAAGTCTTTGAAGAAAATGTTCTAAGTTGGACAATTTTTATTTTGAAGTTGTATTGGTCAAGTTGGTATGGTTGACTCCACCGAAATGGTAAACTTTCTCCTACAGTTTACAAAGGATTTTTTAAACTCATTAGGACAAAGTAGTCCTCTAGTCGGGTGAAAAAATCAAGTAACTATTGGATCAAAGTAAACCATTGTTAATACATCTAAGTTAGATGTTTGGGACAACCAAACTTCAAGTTCTCCAAAACAAATTCAAATGAATCAAGAATTCTCAAAGTCTTGAGAGGGATAAGAATCCCACCTTCATTACTAAGTCCATGCACCAGTCATGCCCAGAAATGGACTAGTAATTTGAATCCACCTAGTTCACATGTTTGTGCCTAGATCGCACATCCAGAAACTGTGAATTAGCCAGGGATGTATTTAGATCCACCCTCATTATTCTTCACTAGTTTGTACTTTGTCCTGTTCATCAAAGTGCAAAATGAGCCAGTGTTTTGAATCATTTGGGCAGGGACGCCACCATAGAGATGAGACACGTTCTTCCAGTTTTGGAACATGACCATGTTCTTCCAGTTTTAGAACATGAGGCTCCGGGGTTGCTTAGAGTATGTATATAGCTCTATTTTTGAGGACGAAAATATTTTCCAAGGGGGGAAGAATGTAATAAAGTAATTCTATGATCCAAGGGTCTGGCCGGTTCAGACAAATCTGAAATCGGACACCGTTTGGTCATCTCTGTGTACGACCAAAGATCTCGAGTTTAGACTTACTAGGAGGTCTTGTGCTCTTGTGAACATGTGATCCACTTAGCTTAGTGGTTAAGTCTCAAGGATGTGAAGGAGGAGGTCTTGGGTTCAATCCCCATGGGGAACATGGAGAAAGTATTTTGCCCAAAGAGATCTAGAGCCTTCTAGAAGCATCCACTTGAGTTAACTCGAGTTAACTGGGACACTTGGCGCACATGTAGTTACATGGCTGACACATGGATGGTTAGTATCCACCTGCCCAAGAAGGCAGTCCCCTGGAGAGAGCTATATATAGAGGCATTTGGTTGGGAGGAGAGTGATCTCTCTAGCATGTGGTGGTCGTAATCCTTGCTCTCTTGCATCTATATAGAGCTTTGGAAATGAATATATACCAATGAATGGTTTCACAAAAGTAATGGAGGATAATTAGAGCAGCAAAGGAATGGCCTATAACTAAAAAGTTGTTAAACAACTTTGAATGGACTTCTTTACAAAAATAATGGTTGATGATTTAAAGCAATAGAAGAATGGTCAATTTTGATTGGCCTTTTTCACAAAAATCATGGATGATCATTAAAGCATTAAAAGAAGGTATGTGGAACAACAATGAGTGCCTCAAACCCTCTAGCTAAGTACTAGGTTTTAACCATTCCTTCAGAAGAAATTTAATGCTTCTCATTACAAAAAGGCACAAAAGTTCAATGAGAAATTACATGGTGTAAGAAAAAAGATTGATTAGTAATAATTACAAGCCATAACAGGAATTTCAAATAGTTAGCAAGCTGACAATAGTGAAGCTTCCCATAATAAATAGAGCCCATTAATCCATCATCAATCACATAGCTATAGGTATATAACCTGTTTGTACTGATGCACTTACCTTTGGGTGGTGGATCACAATCATCAATCTTTAAAGCATATTCCTCAATATCTGAATGGTAAAATAAAGTAGATTAATTTAGCAAAAAATATATAGGATTAAAAAAATAATAATAAATGTTAAAGAGCATAGTTAACTTTATAACTCTTAGTTCATTTCCTCAGATTAAGAAAGGTTCCTTTATTTTTTGGGAAGTTCCATCATTGGGGTCTACTATTTGCAAAGCTTCAATTAATTGAAAGTATAGAAGAAGGTCAGCATAGCACTCATTGGACCCCCTTATCCCATGAAATAGGGATTAGAGAGATAAGCATATCTAAATTGCAATGCACGGATCAAATTGCCCGAAGGCAACACGCGAAAACTTGCTTACATCTCGCCTATGGCCCAACATATATCCTTCCCCTTGGGTGGGGGCGAGGGGGGGTAAAACTCCTGCCCCTACCTCAAGAGTCAAAAAGGCCTCACCAACTAGCCCAACATGTGCAGACAATATGAAAGCTTTCTTCCTTACCTTCACCATCACACCACAATGGTGTCTAATCAAGCACAAAAATTTCTTTGGTATTTTCTACATGTATGCATGAGAGAGAGAAAGAGATATGAAATGGACGAAATGACATATTCGAAAATAGCATATGAGACCAAAATGTTTCAAAATAGTGATCTTGATGCAATATTTGAACTCAAAATTAAAATAAATAAATAAATAAGAAACTAAGAGACTAAGAAAAGAGTTAAGTAGAGCAATGAATGTATGGTAAATTTATGGTTGTACACAAGTTTTTCTACTTTATATGAAGATCCAAGTTCATGAGATGGATTATAGACCAATGCAATGAACAATACAATCTAATGAGATATGATCCTCCATGTAATAGATAATCAAGCATCGGTTGCCACTTAGTCTTCTTAATATCTTTGGGCTTACTTTCCATCTTAGCACTTTCAAAAAACAATATCCCTTACTTTCAGCACTATAACAAACAAATATACATTGCCCTGTCATCAAGTTTGTGATATTGTTGTGATGGCACAAGAGCATAGGACAAACAAGCAAACATGCATATATGACTAACCATGAGTTTATGTCCATTCCAAGCCTCATAAGGAGTGATGCATCTCAATGGTTTTGTAGTGTCGTGTAGCGATTCAATGCATAGTTTGCCTCATGTGACCACTTCCATCCAAAACTTGTCAGGAAGGCGCTTTCCTTTAAACATACATTGTGTCATTTCAAGGAGTGTTGTATTTTTATGCTCAGCAATAGCATTTTATGAGGTGTATGGCATCATACATTGGTGTGAAATTCCACTTTTACGAAGAATGGCATTAAATTCATGTGACATGTCTTTATTGCCATGATCGGTGCATAGAGTCAAAAGCTTGTTTCCAAAAAAACATTTCTACAATAGCTAAAAATGCTTTTGAAGCAATAATTTACATTGTTCCTTGCCTTCATTGGATACAACCATGTATGGAAAATAGAATCATGAATGATGGTAACAAAACATACGTGTTTTCCAAAAGATGGAGTCTTGATGGGACCACATCCATCACTATGAACAAGCTACATTTTCCTTGTAGTGTGTATATGAATATCTTTTGAAAAACAAGCATGATGCATTTTTCCAAGAATGGACCGTTTAGAACCATGCTTTTCAATGGACTCAAGTGTTGGGAAACTAATAATCATGTCCTTATTTTGCAAGTAAAGCAAACTGTTGAAGTTCAAGTGACCAAAATGAGTATGCTAAAGGTCAATTTCAGCCATGGATTAAGTATGAGCAACCAATCCATTTGCGGAATCCCTATTATATGTATGCATGATCCACAAACCATCACATAATGTATTGGACATCACAATAATATCACCATTGCTCTAATCATGAACCATACACTTATCATCAGCAAAGTGTACATGAAATCCTGCTTTGGCAATCAAAGGAACTGAAACTAAGTTCTTCTTCATACTAGGTACATACAATGCATTGTTTAAGAGAACCATAACTCCTTTTGCAATTGTAAGCCCGATTCCTCCTAATCCAATGACATGATAAGAGGCATTGTTTGCACACATCACATGTCCTCCTTTGGGTTCATCTTTAAGAGATGGGTAAAACCTTTTGCATGAAGTTATGTTCTTTGAAGCACCACTATGAAAGAACCAATCCAAATTAGTGTCATTCACAATTATACATTTAGAATGCCATGATGTATCATAATGACATGTAACAACACATGCCCAAAAATCTTAAGCCATGTTGGATTCATCATTCTTTGCATTTTGAGGAAGTTTTAGTAATAGACATATTGGATCCCTTCTTCTTTTAATTGTGCTTAACAAGCTTTATACACTCATCAATAGTATGACCAACCTTCTAGAAATATTTGCATCTCTTATTCTTTTGTAGGTCAACATCATTATAGGAATGAGTGGAAGAGGAAGGATGAGGCTTTCATTTTAATCAACCCAAAGCTGAAGCATATTTGTTTTTCCCTTTTTTTTAGGATAGCAACTAGTTATGATCGAACCACTCCTTTTCACCCTAGATTGTTCTTATTGCAAAAGAAGAGACACAACCTCATCAAATGCATACATATTTGGATTCCCTTTTTCAACCAAATGGAGTGTAGAGGCAAAGCTTTGAAAAGATTCTAGTAATCCTTTCAACAATGTAGAGATGAGTGGTGCATATGGAAAAATCTCATATATATTTGGAACTTTCTCTTTCAAGTCCTTGATTCATATCCCATACACATCCACAAACTAATTTTCATCCATATGTACATTCTCAAGTTGCTTCATCAAGTATGCAACACGTGCTTTATTACGCATGACATACAAAGAAGCAAGATTATCCCATGCCTATTTTGATGTAGAACATCACCAAATGTGTGGAACTATATGATGCTTCATAGAAAGTGTAATCAATGCATGATCTTGAGTATCTTTTTCATCCCATCTAAGTTGCTCCTATGTAGGCTGAGAAGGACTGACCACTCTACTTGAAGAAGAAGCTCCATCTATGATACTAGATTGTGAACTAGAAGAACCTGAGGCTCTTCAGTCTGCATCTGCCATTATGTTCAGTAGTTGTTGTGCAACAAGAACATGTTTCATAATATAAGACTAGAATCTTGGATAGTTGGTCCCATCAAGCTTATCTTCACCTTGAAGCATGCCAAACAATTCATTGGGTCCTGCCACTTCACTAAAGAACAAAAATGTGAGAAGATCTTTACTTCAATGAGATCATAAATTAATGTTGAAATATCAGCTCACAATCCATAACTCTCATGGCAATTCTGACTACATCAAAGGCTTCGAAATGAGGATAAAACCTTCAGTGCTAAGCTGGTGGAAATGCTTTATAGCAACTGAAAATTAATCTTATATGCTCCAAAGCCAATTTGCACTACTAAAAGTGCACAAGCATCGCAACGTGAAAAAAAAAAACTTGACAAGGACCTAGACCTATTATGATACCACTTTTGGTGTGTAAATAAGTGCAAGAGACACACAAGGAGCACAAATGCATCAAGACACATGGAGAAGAGGGATGATTAGAATAGCTTGCACTATTGATGATGAACATAACTTAAGTAAGAGCTGAATAATATCCCTAAGTATAGAGCACTACCACATGAGTGTATCATGTATGTGGTGACATAGGGAACAAACGTCTATCCAGCACTAGAGTAAAAAGTGTCCATGTATAGGGAAAATGTCCACATCAAAGACACTCAAGGAACACATAAGTGTAACACTTTGTGTCTACTTTCTCTCTGTGTGTGTGTGTGTGTGTATCTGTGTGTGCACCTTGAGTGCTTCTCACCTTCACTTCACTCACATGATTCACCCACATTTATCATATCATCCTTACATCTCCACAAATTGACAATTAGGAGGTGAAGCTCCTTGATCTGATACTCATGCTTGTCTAGAGCGATATCAATTTTGGCATCATTGTCGTGCAGCATTGCTTGAGGAGTAGTGTGTGATGGTAAGAGCATAGAATATCAATGTTTTAGGGTAAAAGTTTTGGTGTTTTTGTTGCTTTTTTCACCATGTTCATCATCATCTTCACCTCCATTACATTCTCCCACAAAAACCACACACACCCATCTCCACCAAAAAGTTTCAGTTTTGAGCATATCTACCTCTTCCCCCTCATTTTCCTCATTTGAATTTGTGAGAGAGTCTATGCATGTGTTGTGTTCTTGCTTCTTTTTAGTGATTTCTTGCACTTGCAACATCATCTTCACCTCCAACAACTTGCAGGTCAAAAACGATAAATCCAACTTAAATTCGAGAAAACAGATGGATGCATGAAGAAAGCGTGAGTTTACCCCCATCTAGATTAAGAAATAGAATATTTGAATCAATGAAAGACTCACTTTAACGCTTACAGGATATTGAATCAAGATCATTTGGAAACTGGAGACCTCGAGAGAAAATGTTTGTGTGTGTATGAAATAGACAGAGAGATATATATTTTCAGAGGGAGATTTTTATAGTTATTTCTCCTTACAGTTCAGCTTATGACATGAAATCATACATTGTTTATAAGTGTGTAGCCATTCATGAGCAAAAACAACTAATGAAAGAAAAATGGAAAGAAAGAAACCACATATATGTTTCTGGAGAACACACGATACATTACGAATGACCACCGTTGAGGTAAGACATTTTGAAGATGGACAAAAAGTGACTAAATGCTACATAAAGAGCATAATAACGATCCTGTAGTAGTAAATACAGGATATTAGTATTACTTATACTGGCATGTATGGTAATTTCAAATGCAATGTACACATGGCGAATGCAAGAAGGAAATATTGAGAGCAAAATAGGAATCTCCTGCTCTAATAGTTGATAATGTGACAAGCCACAATGTTGATCAGACAATAAAGTCATTGCTTGCTTAGAAATGCTAGAGTAAGGGGCTAATAATTTCTGAATCTTGACATCTTTGTTCACGAAGAGCTTATACTTGATATAGACACGACAACATTATACTACTAAATCATGGTTAAACGGACTATGTAGGGGAGTTGCACCAAGATGGTTAAAGATGAATTCGAAAGAAGAATGAATACCGTATTATTGCATCTCGATGTTGGATTAAACTTGGTTCCCATTAGAGGATACAGTCCATTCACTTCGTGAAATGTTGTCGACAGGACCACTGGGAGATAGGCTGCTTACCATTGATGGCTCACCTGACGTAGAGTTTAGCATTGTCATGGAAGAGCTCCAGACAACTGGAATGTCTTCATTTGAATCCCAGTCTTCAATGCCATCCCAATTAGCACCCTTGCCCGTGGACTTGGACCTGCCTGCACGGGAAGTTCGAATTGTCGTTGGACGGAAAGGTACCAAGCTTTCCATAATTAACAGAGCCCTTTGATCCATCGTCAATCACGCAGCTGCAGGTATATGTGTTAAAAACAGGCATACCAAATACCAAATATAGACAGACTCCAGTACATGTAAAACTGTCCTTATAAATTCTATGAAAACGGTGTTTATATATAGCACTCATGTGGAGTGTTAGGTGGTTACAAACCTTATGAATTTTAATAAAACGGTGTTTATATATAGCACTCTTGTGGAGCGTTAGGAGGTTACAAAACAAGATGACGATTTAGTTGTCCACGTTGTTCACACGAACTTATTATCTACGTGGCATTACAATTTATATTCCACAACAATATGATCCGTTTGTATTGATGCACCTGCGCCTTTGGGTGGTGGATCACAATCATCAAGCTTTAAAGCACATTCGTCAATGTCTTAGCTCATTTCCTCAGATTATGATTTTTTTTTTCTTTTAAAGGAAGTTCCATCATTGAGATCCGCTCTTCTCGAAGTTTGAAATAATTGTACAACTCATACACCAGCGAACACCTTATATCCCCCACCTTCAGGAGCACGTCAGAGCATGAGGGTATTGAATCACGTTAACGGATAGTGTGAATGGAGATGTGCAGCTCTTTATACTGGTATGATGGGTAAATTGATGCCATATTCATATTCAAGGTGCCTGCAGCGATTGGGTTAGAAAGGTGTGTGACATCAGATGTCAGCAGGCAAGACAGACCGAAGTCTGCTACCTTTGGGTTGTAGTTCTTATCGATGAGGATGTTGTCTGATTTCATGTCTAGGTGATAAATTGGTTCAGGTAAGTCATGGAGGTAGCTGAGTGCCTCAGCTACCCCCAATGCTACATAAAGCCGCCACGCCCACAAGCTCTGGAAGCTGGTGGTCCTCCCCTGCATGACAATCATGGGATTTCTTCCCTGCGGCTTCAAATAGTCTCGCACTGTGCCATTCTCTACATACTCATACACAAGCAATGGCACCGACGTCTCAACACAGCATCCTAGCAGCTGCACCACGTTGTTATGGGCTGCCTTGCGTAATAGGAGGATCTCCTTCACAAAGGTCTGCATCTGTGCTACTTGTTCCTCCAAAGCCATGGCTTTCGCCCTTTTGATAGCCACTTTCCTAGTGCCATGGACCATTGACAGCTTCCCAAAGTACACCTTCGCAAAGCCACCCTGCCCAATTAAATTCTTTTTTGAGAAGTTCTCCGTCGCTTTCATCAGCACCCTCTCTGAAAATAAAAAGGAAACAAGTTGCTGTCCTCCGACTCTCTGGAAATTCTGCTGCCTCTTCCGCCTCCTCCTGATTGTCCTTCTTGATATGATAATAAAAATCATACTTATAATAACAATGAGTGCCCCGACTCCTGCAGCTGAGCAGAAGGTTTTAACAATTGCTTCAGTACAGATTCAATGCCTCTCATTGCAAAGACTCTCCAGAAATTGACAAAAAGTTACATGGTGTAAGGCCAAAGATTTAATACCAGTAGGTACAATCCATAGCGGGAATCTCCCGCTTCCCGAGACTTGAAAGATGTAAGTCGAATTGTTGGACGGACAGGTGCCACGCTTTCCATAATTAGCAGAGCCCTGTGATCCATCGTCAATCACGCAGCTGCATGTATATGATCCGTTTGTATTGATACACCTGCCTTTGGGTGGTGGATCACATTCATCAAGCTTTAAAGCACATTCGTCAATGTCTGGATGGCACCACAACGCAGCTTTATTCGGGAAAATCATGTAGTAACAGATTGACGACCATCGTTAACTTTATAAGTCTTAGTTCATTTCCTCAGATTATGATTTTTTCTTTTTTTTTTTTTTTTTTAAAGGAAGTTCCATCATTGAGATCTGCTCTTCTCGAAGTTTGAAATAATTGTACAACTCACACACCAGCGAACACCTTCTATCCCCCACCTTCAGGAGCACGTCAGAACATGAGGGTATTGAATCACGTTAACGGATAGTGTGAATGGAGATGTGCAGCTCTTTATACTGGTATGATGGGTAAATTGATGCCATATTCATATTCAAGGAACATAGTTGTTTATGTATGGATGTATTCTTTGGACTCACTGGCCTCTAACTAATCTAAGATATTACGTAAAATAATCGGTGAACATTATGAAAGCTCATACCTACACAGCCAATCCCAGCTTTGTAGCCATCACCGCTATATCCTTTGGTGCAATTGCAGTTATATCCTTCGAATAGAAGTACTGCAATCAGTTACATTTTGAGGATATGCAATAGACCAAGCTACTGAAATGCCGTAAGAGGCGAACTCAAAATTGCCTTCGGTGCCCTTACGAATAGTATAACTGGAAGGGCTGAGCACCCTAGAGCCGTTGTAATGGAGACTGGTCGCCGTAGGAGGAATGGCAGTGACGCAACAATCGTAATAATTGCAAAAAGGGAAAACGAATTCGTTGTACCATGCTGTGCTGCATTGGAGGGTTTTGTTAGATCGTCGTGCACATAGCAAGTACCCGATGCATAACATCCCATGACAACAAAGAAGTTGTCTCGCGTGAAACTGAACCGTCCCTGTTTAAAAAACGCAAGAGAAGCATGCCCTTGGGAAAATGGGCTACAATCAGTGTTAATGGCGTTCAAATGAGTGGCGTTCAGACTGATTGTTTGCGTAGAGAAGCTCAACACCTGTAGCTCCGGAGTGATTTCCGTGCCTATCTGCAGGAAAGCGTTATAGCCGTCGCGATAGCTCGCATTCGGTTTGCAGTGGATCCTATAGGGAGGAAGGCCACAGTCATCTGACATTCCAAGACGTATGGTATTTTCAATTTCCCACAGCTTTGGATGGCATAGTCGCACGATTGCATTGGTTTCAAACCGCGGCCAGGGATGCCCTCCAATGGGACGGGCTTGAGGCAGATGAACAGTATGCAATGCCAAAGCCCCAAACTCAGAAGATGGGTGTGAATATGGCTGTTAACAAGTTCCGCCATGTCTGACTAGAAAGTAGAGCAGTGACATGAAATCCGGAAACTCAATTAGAAGATGGCATGGAAGCACCTTAGGAGACTGGTTACTGCACTTTGGCAAGCCATGGACCGATTCGACTCGCCTTGATCTCGCTAAGCTGCCGAGTGTTTGTCACTCAATGCGGGTTGGTTCCACTGTCCCACATGTCTCAAAATACAGCATTTTCGTTAAAAATGAAGTCCGATATTATTGAATTAATGAAAAATACAGCAGTGACAACTACAACATTGGATTGGGACAACGATCCTATCAAGTCCGCTTTTTTATAAAACTATAGAAGATAATAGATATCATTTTTTCTTTGTGATTTCTGTTTATTTCTCTGCAATAAAACTACAATATTTATGTTTATTTCTCTGCAATTTATTTTTTATCTCTTCTTTTAGCTTTGTTTATATGCATGTAAGTGTGGTGAATAGAAAATCGATAAAGCCATCTTAAATTCGGTCATCATATTCTCATATACGCCTAAATCTGTGATCCTATGCTTAATAAGGTCACTTGAAATTCAATACTGGAGCATCATGTGCACTCAATGAAACTTTTGGGTCAACTGAAAATAAACATCAAACTTTTGGGTCAACTGAAAATAAACATCTGTCATCCGATAATGAATCCATGTGTTACCTCTATAAATTTCAATTAAAATTGTCCTCGACAGCTATCTTGGTGGTTTGGCCTCTTGCCTCTTGAGGCAAGGGCGAGGGTTCAACCCCCAGCAGCAACATATAAGGGACACTACAAGAAATACGGGCGTATAGCGACGGTTAAGGCGACAGAATTTCGTCGCTATAAAATTGCAACTTGCGTCGTAATTAGCATCACGCACCGACCATCGATTAAATGACGTAAAAAACGACTGTATTTGCGACTTGTGACGCGACGGGATTGCGATGTTCCCATAAAATGTCGCTAAAACGACGCAATTTTAAAGCGTCGCATAAGCGACGCTGTTTTGCATCGCATAGGCGACGTAAGTTGTTGTCGCGTAAGCGACGGTAAAATTGTCCCCTATTCGACGACGAATAGCATCGCTTACACGACGATCTGTTGACGAACAAAAATTAAAACGTTGGAGGCTCTGCGATCGGCATTTTCACGCATCCGATCGAAGAGCTCTCCAACGTTCGCAATAGCGTTGCGCTTATGAGTTGAAGCAAGTATATGTAGAATTGTTGTTTTGCCAAGCTCTCTCTTATTGTCTCCCTCTGTCTTTGTTTCTCTCTTTCTACATCTTTCTCCCTTTGAATTCTCTCTCTCTCTCTAGATCTCTCTCTCTCTCTAGATCTCTCTCTCTCTCTAGATCTCTCTCTCTCTAGATCTCTCTCTCTCTCTCTCTCTCTCTCTCTCTTTTCTTTCTCTCTTTATTGCAGGTTATTCAAGAAGCTAACCAAGCAAAAAGTATGGCTAACAATTGTAAGTACAATTTCTATTCTTTGTAGATCATTTGAATTGTGTTATTTTCATTACATAGCATACTCACACTTATTGATATGCACTCATACACTTATACATGATGAAGATGCACTTTCACACATATACATATATATACATGCACATACACACACATATATACACATTGATACATGTGCACATACACTTAGACATACACACATATACACATGCATATGCACAAACATTCCTACAACCACAAAAAAAGACATACATGCATACATTATTATATATATATATATCTATATATATATATATATATATATATATATATATATATATATATATATATATATATATATATATATATATATATATATATATATATATATATATATATATATATATATATATATATATATATACATATATATATAGACACATTAACATATATGCAAATACATGTATATGCACATCCACATACACATGCATGTTTCATACATATACACATGCATATACATATACATATACATATACATATACATATACATATACATATACATATACACACATATACATATACATGGATATACATGTATACACACATACATATACATGCATATACATACATACACAAGAACATGCACATACTCATACACACATCTACATTTATACATGCACATGCACATACATACATATTATACACACACATATACACATAGAGTTATACATATACATGCATATACATATACACATACGTACATACACATGCATATGCACATACTCATACACACATATACACTTATACATGCACATGCACATACATACATATACATACACATGCACATGGACATACATACATATACACACATACATAATTAAAGTATTAAAACACATGCCTAATATAAACAATAATAACAATCAATAGAACAAAACTCTTCATTACTTTATACCATACACACAATTCAAAACATAACTGAAATAATATATATATATATATATATATATATATATATATATATATATATATATATATATATATATATATATATATATATATATATATATATATATATATATATATATATTTATATATATCAATGTAAATACATATAATCCAATGTCATAATCAACTAAAATCCTAATCATCATCATCATGATCATCATCATCATCAGCAATATCATGATCATTTTGATCATCCTCATCCTCATCGTCATGATCACCCTGTGACGATCGAGATCGTCCCTCCTGTGTCTGTCTCTCCACCTCATCCATATTTGTCTCTCCATAATACTCCTTTATAACATATAACAAACATAAATAAATAAAATAATTAAAACACTCATAAAAGCAAAATAATTATATAAAATTTAAAAATACTCACAAAGACATCAGGATGATCTTGCATATACTCGCTCAAACGCCGATATCCAAAATGTGTAGCATACTCGATCTCCTATTTCGTAGGATATCTGCCATAATCCTTCCGCTGCTATGAAACAAATAAAAAACATTAGTTGCTTGCACTTTAACTAAAATAAAAAATATACTCACAATAACATATATACTTACAAACATAGCTACAAAACCATTATGGCCCATTTGGCCTAGGTGCGATGTGTGGCCCGACTCCACTCTCTTATAGTTTGTAGCAGCCTGTTTATTCAAGAAAATAAATACATAAATTAAATGTAAAAAAATTGCTAAAATATATAAAAATTATTAATATAAACTATTAATTTGTGTACCTTTTGCTGAGGAAATGACTCCTGAAGACGTAGCTGTCTACAAAAAAACTGCCACGACTCAGGTGGTATGCTAGCTCGCCTCTTATTTTTTTCGACCATACAATATCTCCTGTTAATTTAATCGCAAACAGAAAAAAAAGTCAGAATACATACACATATATACACACACATACACATACACATACACATACCCACATACACATATACATGCAAACATATACACATGCGTATATGTATACATATACACATATACATACATATAACATAAACATACATATACATATCCACATATATACGTACACACACATGCATGCATATACACTCATTCATACAAAATACATGCATTTATCCCACAATAATATGTAGTTGTGTATATGTGAATATGTGTGTATGTGTAAATGTGTATATGTGAATATGTGTGTATGTATAAATATCTATATGTGAATTTTTTGTTTATTTAGATAATCAAATTATTAATATCAAATATCATTATTTGTAGATTCTGATCAATCAGATGGAACTCCACCACCGTCTCCTCTTCGTGCAACGACTTTATACTGTACGTATATGAAATATTTAATTTTAAATATATTTGATGGATACATAACTTATATTTTTTTTATGTTTTTTATTATGTGCAGATTTTGATCAATCAGAGGGTACTCCACCACCTCCTACCCATGCAACGACTTCACATGTGTCCTCCAATAGGCATTATGATGAATTTTACTATGAAGAGCATATTATATGTTGGTGTAACTCTTGTTATGGCAGGTATCGAAGACCACGATTGGAATGTATTGAACATGAGGCAGAGTATGGTACTTTTGAGCGTGCACCATCACCTAGTCAACGTGATAATGCTTGGGTATGTATTTTCTATATATATTAATGTCATTATTTTATTTAAAAACCATATATAAAATCAAATTATTGTTGATATACAGGAATACTTGCTCGATGATGATGATGATGATGATGATTTTTCTCATAATGTCAATATACCTCGTACACATCATAGACTTGCTGTTCATCAATTACAAGCAGAGGTTTCTAGAAATCCTCTACCTCTTGGTTTAGAGAATGAAACGGCTGGAGATTATCCATTGCCAGCTTGTGATCGTTCTTTAGTACAAACATATGATAGAAGAAGATATGGAGGATGGAATAGAGGACCACTTCCTTTAGATGGAGAGGTTTTCAACTTTTGGGGTAATCGCTATATGATTTCTCCATCCACTATTACTAATGCTGGTCGTGGTCTCTTTATTGTAGAGGATTTGTATGTGCCCCCGAACTCTGAAGTCACTCTTATGTCATTTTGTGATCCTATATATGGATGGGGAGATTGGCATCGACTTTCACGTTATGTTCAAAGCATGAGTACTTATGGAATATGCTTGAACGCAGCATCCCTTACTAGTAGAAGGATTTTACATGCAGAAAATGAAAGATTATATATTGATGGAAGACCTTACACACATGGAAATATAGCAGGTTTAATAAATAGTAGTCGAGGGTTACATAATAGTTCCAGGACTAATTGCACATTTGAGGAGCGTGAAAATAGTCATGAATCACCATACATGAGTAGAGATGTATCAAGATACATAGTTGTCAATGCTATTACTACATGACATGCTGGTGATGAACTATTAGTGAATTATGGATGGCGTAGACCTCCAAGAGCACCTTTTAGCTAGAGAGAATAAAAATTTTCTATCCATATTTAATAAGGTATATACTTAATTTTATATTTGAAGTTTAATTTTTATTCATTTATGGAATACTAATGAGTTTTATTTATATGTGTAGTTTCCAACGTATGATGTTGATGATATTCGTCCACAGCATTCACAATTACCAGTAAGACCTCGTTTATCAGAAGCTTCCATGAGGAGGCTACACAAAACTAATCCTGTGCAATATGCAAAGTTGAAAGATCTATATTCAAAAGACGATAAAGTACAAGATTTGTGTGACAATGATGAAGATGATGGCATGACAGATTTTATTGAGGATTGGTATCAAAATGACAATGAGAGCATTCATATTTCTAAAAATGAGAAATATCTTTGAGAGGAATGTCTAAAGCATGTATATGAAGGAAGTCGTTTGACACGACTAAGTGCGAGCTTACTTATTCTCAACCTTCAAAATCGTTTTGGATGGAGTAATGTATCTGTTTCGACACTATTAAGGTATAAATTTCAATTTTCTATCTATTTATATATATATGCATTAATATATATATATATATATATATATATATATATATATATATATATATATATATATATATATATATATATATATATATATATATATATATATATATATATATATATAAATACATGCAGGTTTTTATTCTTACTTTAGATAAGGTAAGAACAAGAACTTGAATTGAATGAAAACTTTTTGTCCGCACATCTTTTAAAACTATTAATGCATCTTTCCAAATATTCACAGCAAATTTGATTGTTTGGATGGTAGGATACGATTGTTTGTTTTGGAGGATATGAATGATTTGTCGATCCACAAATATGTTCAGTTTGAAAGTGTGAGAAGCGGATTTATAATTGTTATTCAAAGAATTTGGCACTGTTTATAGGACATACAATGGTGACCTGGATGAATCGCATGCACAGAGGTTACTCAAGAGATAGCAATCTGATTATAATGGAGTAGTCCAGTTTGTATCCTAAAGTTCAGATGCTCATCATTGACATGCAAGAGGTTTACTGCATACCCGAGAATTTTTGCTCTATCTTGAGTAACCTCTATGCATGCGATTCATCCAGGTCACCATTATATGAACATATGTGTGAATTGACAAATCATTCAATGAAGGTACATACTTCATATCCTCCAAAACAAACAATCGTATCGTGCCATCCAAAACAATCAAATTTTGTGTAAATATTTTGAAAGATGCATTAATAGTTTTAAAAGATGCGCAGATAAAAAGTGTCCATTCAATTCAAGTTCTTGTTCTTACCTTATCTAAAGTAAGAATAAAAGCTTACATGTTTATATGTATATTTATTTATTTACCTTTTTTAATATATCTTTTTTTTATAAACTTACAGGTTATTATCTGAAAAGTTCTTACCAAGTCAGAATATTCTTCCTACCTCACATGATGAAATGAAGAAGATAATCAACAATCTTGGTATAGATTATCAATGTATACATGCATGTCATAACGATTGTATTTTATATAGAGGTGAATATGCAGACTCTTTGACATGTCCCAAATGTCAATCTCCTCGATATAAGGGTGAAGAAGGTAAAATCCCATAAAAGGTATTGAGACATTTTCCATTGGCTCCAGGGATTAGACATATGTTTCAAAGCCCCGAATTATCAAAGCTTTTGACTTGGGGACATGATCACAAAAGTACTGATGGAATAATCAGAATTCCTCATGATAGTGTTGCTTTTCAGCATATTGATTCTACATGGCCTGAAGTTCAACAAAATCCAGAGAATCTAAAGTTAGGAGTTGCATTAGATGGGGTTAATCCATTCTCCATGAAATCTAGTAAATGGTCGACATGGCCAGTGGTAGTCATAAACTACAATCTTCCGCCATATCTTAGCATTAAAAAGGAACATTTAATGCTTTCACTTTTAATCCCAGGCAAAAGACAAGTTAAAGATATGAATGTATATCTTGCTCCTCTCATTGACGATCTTCAAGAGTTATGGAGAGGTATTAATGTCATTGATGTATCGAAAAGCATCAATGAAAGACATATTACGGTTCGCGGTATTGTGGCTTCAACTATTCACGATTTTCTTGGATATGGCGTTTGTTCAGGTATTGATGTAATTTTTTTATTCAATATGCATGTAAATAAATATGATTTAATCTAATTATATTTTTATCATTTTCCATGATGCAGGAATATCTACTAAGGCTTATAAAGCTTGTCCATATTGTGGTGATTGGTTGAGATCAATCTATAGTAAGAATCTCAACAAAAATATTTATCTTCGACATCGACGATTCTTGCCTGATGATCATCAATTAAGATCTAAAAGAGAAGCGATACATTTTAATGGAAAGCTTGAAACGGGCCAGTATCCAAAACCTATGACGCCTATGGATTGGTATAAAAAATGGACAGATGGACCTCTGATAGATCCAGAAGCAGAAATCTTCAGTCATGATTCAGATAATGAGTATGTGAATAGAGGTAAAGGAAAATTGGCACTCGCAGAGAACATATCAATATGGTATTCTTTGGAGTATTGGAAAGAGTTAAAAGTATGTCATCTTCTTGATCCTATGCATATATTCAAAAATATTGGTTATTCACTATGGTAGCATCTTCTTGGACTAAAAGATACCACAGCATCAAGGAATGATTTGAAAGATCAAAAATCCAAACCAAAGTTATGGCCAGTTTTTGATAGACATCGACAAGAAACGACTTATGCATCTGCTCCTTGGGTACTTACAACAAAAGAGATACAGACTATCAACAATAGAATTCAATTGATCAAGACTCCTACAGGATATGGAGCATCGTTTCAAAACATGTTTACTATGGATGATAAGAGCTTATCTGAGTGTTAAAGACCCATGACTGGCATAACTTTTTGAAACATATTTTACCTTTGGTTATGGATGGATGTACAACGAAAGGAGTACGAGATGTGATCTATCGTCTTGGATCACTTATAAGGTAATTATGATACTTTTATATTTGATATGTATGAATATTAGATATCTTTTATTTTTTAAATAACTTCTTTATAATTGTTTTTATGATTTGTATAGGTGGATTACATCCAAAGAGATCGATAAAAATTCGATCCCACAAAAAAAACGTGAATGCAAAGAGCTACTATGTTTGATGGAAAAAGAACTTCCTACTTCATTTTTTGATATTCAGGTTCATTTATTAGTCCATCTTGTAGATGAGATAGAGATTGCTGGTGTTGTCAACACTCAATGGATGTTTTGGGTCGAGCGATTTATGGGAATACTAAAAGGTTACGTGTGACAAAGAGCAAAACCAGAAGGATCCATGGCAAAGGGTTGGATGCTTGAAGAGTGCATGTATTACGTTAGTGAGTACCTTGAAAGAGTTCATGAAGAAGCTCCACGTGCATGGACCAACGAGTCTTCTTCAAAAATAACAGATGAGGTATTATCAGGTAAGAGGGTTCCATTCTTATTTACATTTCAAGAAAAAAATGATGTTTCTACTTTTGTAGCATATAATAGCGAATGCATGCAAGTATTCCTTAGCGAGTACGAGGAACTTCAAAGTCTCCGAAGTAAAAGGCAAAAAAACAAAAGATCTAGACGTAATCTCGATAATAATGAGATTACAGATATACCTTCTTTCACGGATTGGCTATATAGTCGTTTGCAATGCGCCAACGCAAATAATGAAGAAATCTCAGATGAGCAAAGAGAGTTAATGATAGGTTGTGAACGAAAGGTAATTTTATTAAAATATATATTTTATTTTTTTCATATATGTATGTTAGTTTCTATTTACTAATTGAATTTATTTTGCAGGCTCGAATGTTCACTAATATGTGGGCTTTTGGACAGCATATTAGAATCAAAGCCATTGATTCTTTACGTAAAACAGAGGATTCTAGTATTGTTTCTTGTTTCAAGCAACTATCACGTGCTAGCTCAAAAGACACAAACCTTATAGATAGCGAACTTGGTTACGTAGGAACTATTGTTGGTATCTACGAAATTTCATTTCGTACATTCAAACAGGTAGAAAAAAGTTTATATATTTTTTTTAGAGTTAGTTATTTTTTTAAGCACCTAATAATGGGACGTTTTTTGTTGTTATATATTTTGATAGGTCATTTTGAAGGTTGACTGGTATCGAGCGGAGTATAAAGGTAGTAATTCTACAATAAGAAAGGAATTATCTGGGTTTTGGGCAATTGATTCTTCCAAGGTAATGCGATCTACTAAAGAACCATATATTCTTCCTACGCATATTGACAAGCATTTTTTTATAAAAACCCAGATGCTCATCCTTGGTGGCAAGTCATTCATGTGCAACCTACAGGTAGGTCATTGTTTGAACAATTTATTGTTAGAGAGATTGAAGAAAGTCCTCTTGATGATTCAGCATCAGATACTGATACATCAACATCTGGAATAGAAATTATAATCATTCTACGTGATAATGATACTAATCTTTTTGATGAAGAGGATAATTCTCTACATGCTGATTCTACTGATGAGGAAGAGGAATTACCAGAAATAGATATTAATCCACCAATAGATGAGGTGATTCATGAGAACATAGATTTAACAATAGAAGAAATAAATGAAATCAATAAGGATAATGAAGATGAGACTATATTGATGTCTTACCAAAATTATGGCAATAATGAAAACATATGAGCAGATTAGATAGTAAATTCTACTCTAGTTCTCGATCAATAACTTGAAGCTTCTGAATGGATATCAGATAATAGGTTTTTTTAATTAACTTGAATAACGATGAATCCTACTAGAGAGATGAAATCATGTATTTCTAAGTTAGAACATGAAGCTCGGGGGTATGCCTAATTATTTTATATATAGCTTTATCTTCGAGGAGTAAATTTTTATCATGTATGTATGCATATGTGTGTGTATTCATGTGTATTATATGTATAGATATGTTAGTATGCATATATATGTATTTCATGTATATGTATGTGTTTGCATGTGTGTGATATATGTATACATGTGTTACATATGCATATGTGTATATATGCATATGCATTTATGTAAAATATTCATGTATTCATGTACGTAATATATGCAAGTGTTTATAATTGTGTACATGTATATATGTATATGTGTCTATGTGTAAATATGTATATATGTATATGTGTCTATGTGTAAATATGTACATGTAAATATGTATGCATGTATATATATGTTTATGTGTGCATGTAGGCATGTACATGTATGTGTAAATATGTACATGTAAATATGTTAGTATGTATATATATATTTATGTGTGCATTTAGGCATGTATGTGTGATGCATAATATATCTACTCCATTTTATATTTATGTATCCTATCTACATGATGTGTATATATCTGGGGAGGAGAGACATCTCTTCAGTAGTACGTTGGAGGTGTACATATACTTCAAACATATGGCTAAAAGGTTGAATTAGAGTTTTTAAATTACGGATTTAAAAACCCTAATATCGAGATTAGTGTTCTCTCTCTCTCTCTCTCATATACATACATACCGTGCATTGTCGCGACGATGAGCCATAAGTGTCCGCATCTCTTTTAAACACCACTTAAGCGACCACCCTGTCCCAAACTCCATCTCAAGTGAACTGAGCACGTACTTTTTATCCCTCTCATCATGCTCACTACAAAAATAAAAATCATAATGTAAATAAAACATAAAATATATATTTCAATTTATATGTAAAACTTTTACTTACTACCACAGTAAGTGGACAAAGCGCAGGTAAGAGTCGCATAGTGCGCGCATTCTTCTCTTGAACTCCAATCTATTTCCTATGTATACAATGTTCCCCTCTGGCTCTATGTCGCACTCTAGTCCTAACGTGCCTATGCATGTCCTCATAGGCAATGTCTCTACTCTGCTATCACGTGTTGGAGGTGGTATAGGTGTCCTGTAAATAGATAGATATAAATAAATAAAAATATGTGTTATAATATCATTAAAAAGGTTTATGAAAAAGAACATACCTATGAGCAGATAGCTCTCTTCCTGCGTGTGGAGCCGCAGAAGAGCCCTCGTCTGATCGCGTAAGCATCTGATCGTATAATCCAGCTCCTCATCAGCCATATCTGCGTAATCCCGCATTATGGCCCCTAGAGTATCAGACAGAACTCTTGCTCTCATAAGACTTTTTATGAGAGTGAGTTTTGCCTTTCTCTCTCTACTGGGATCCATAATACCTAACATATGAAACAAAATGGTTAAAATTCAATATATATACGTGTGCATATGTAAATGTGTATGCATTAAGTATGTGTATGTATGCATGTGTGTGTGTATGTATGTGTGTGTATATGTGTGTATGCATGTGTATGTGTGTGTATGCATCATTATGTGTATATGTGTGTATGTGTGTGTATATGTATGTGTGTATGTATGTGTATATGTGTGTGTATATGTATGCATGTATGCATGTATGTATGTATGCATATGCATATGCATTATGTATGTATATATATGCATGTATGTGTATGTGTGAGTATGAGTGTGTATGTATTTATGTATATGTATGTATCTATGTGTGTGTATGTGTCTATGTGTGTATATGTATACATGTATGTATGCATATGTGTGTGTATGCATATGAATGTGTGTGTATGCATCATTATGTGTGTCTATGTATGCATGTGTATGTGTGTATGCATCATTACGTGTGTATGTGTCTATGTGTGTATGTGTGTGTATATGTGTTTGTATGTGTGTATGCATGTGTATGCATCATTATGTGTCTAAGTGTCTATGTGTGTTTGTGTGTGTGTATATGTGTGTGTGTGTGTCTATGTGTATGTGTGTGTGTTTATGAGTGTGTATGTGTTTATGTGTATGTATGTATCTATGTGTGTGTATGTGTCTATGTGTCTATGTGTCTATGTGTCTATGTGTGTATGTGTATGCATGTATGTATGCATATGTGTGTGTATGCATGTGTATGTGTGTGTATGCATCATTATGTGTGTCTATGTATGCATGTGTATGTGTGTATGCATCATTACGTGTGTATGTGTCTATGTGTGTATGTGTGTGTGTATATGTGTTTGTATGTGTGTCAGCATGTGTATGTGTGTGTATGCATCATTATGCGTGTAAGTGTCTATGTGTGTTTGTGTGTGTGTATATGTGTGTGTGTGTCTATGTGTATGTGTGTGTGTCTATGAATGTATATGTGTTTATGTGTATGTATGTATCTATGTGTGTGTATGTGTATGCATGTATGTATGTATGCATGTGTGTGTATGCATGTGTATGTGTGTGTATGCATCATTATGTGTGTATGTGTCTATGTGTGTATGTGTCTATGTGTGTATGTGTGTATGTATATGTGTGTGTTGTCTATGTGTATGTGTGTGCGTCTATGAGTGTGTATGTGTTTATGTATATGTATGTATCTATGTGTGTGTATGTGTCTATGTGTGTATGTGTATGCATGTATGTATGCATATGTGTGTGTATGCATATGCATGTGTGTGTATGCATCATTATGTGTGTCTATGTATGCATGTGTATGTGTGTATGCATCATTATGTGTGTATGTGTGTATGTGTGTGTGTATATGTGTTTGTATGTGTGTATGCATGTGTATGTGTGTATGCATCATTATGTGTCAAAGTGTCTATGTGTGTTTGTGTGTGTGTATATGTGTGTGTGTGTTAGTGTCTATGTGCATGTGTGTGTGTTTATGAGTGTGTATGTTTTTATGTGTATGTATGTATCTATGTGTGTGTATGTGTGTATGTGTGTATGTGTATGCATGTATGTATGCATATGTGTGTGTATGCATGTGTATGTGTGTGTATGCATCATTATGTGTGTATGTGTCTATGTGTGTATGTGTGTATGTGTGTATGTATATGTGTGTGTTGTCTATGTGTATGTGTGTGTGTATATGAGTGTGTATGTGTTTATGTATATGTATGTATCTATGTGTGTGTATGTGTCTATGTGTGTATGTGTATGCATGTATGTATGCATATGTGTGTGTATGCATATGTATGTGTGTGTATGCATAATTATGTATGTCTATGTATGCATGTGTACGTGTGTATGCATCATTACGTGTGTATGTGTCTATGTGTGTATGTGTGTGTATGTGTGTATGTGTGTATGTGTGTATGTGTGTATATGTGTATGTGTGTATGTGTATATGTGTATGTATCTATGTGTGTGTATGTGTGTATGTGTGTATGTGTATGCATGTATGTATGCATATGTGTGTGTATGCATGTGTATGTGTGTGTATGCATCATTATGTGTGTCTATGTATGCATGTGTATGTGTGTATGCATCATTACGTGTGTATGTGTCTATGTGTGTATGTGTGTGTGTATATGTGTTTGTATGTGTGTCAGCATGTGTATGTGTGTGTATGCATCATTACGTGTGAAAGTGTCTATGTGTGTTTGTGTGTGTGTATATGTGTGTGTCTGTGTCTATGTGTATGTGTATGTGTCTATGAGTGTGTATGTGTATGTGTCTATGAGTGTGTATGTGTTTATGTATATGTATGTATCTATGTGTGTGTATGTGTCTATGTGTGTATGTGTATGCATGTATGTATGCATATGTGTGTGTATGCATATGCATGTGTGTGTATGCATCATTATGTGTGTCTATATATGCATGTGTATGTGTGTATGCATCATTATGTGTGTATGTGTCTATGTGTGTATGTGTGTGTGTATATGTGTTTGTATGTGTGTATGCATGTGTATGTGTGTATGCATCATTATGTGTCTAAGTGTCTATGTGTGTTTGTGTGTGTGTATATGTGTGTGTGTGTATATGTGTGTGTTTATGAGTGTGTATGTGTTTATGTGTATGTATGTATCTATGTGTGTGTATGTGTCTATGTGTGTATGTGTATGCATGTATGTATGCATATGTGTGTGTATGCATGTGTATGTGTGTGTATGCATCATTATGTGTGTATGTGTCTATGTGTGTATCTATATGTGTGTGTTGTCTATGTGTATGTGTGTGTGTATATGAGTGTGTATGTGTTTATGTATATGTATATATCTATGTGTGTGTATGTGTCTATGTGTGTATGTGTATGCATGTATGTATGCATATGTGTGTGTATGCATATGTATGTGTATGTATGCATCATTATGTATGTCTATGTATGCATGTGTATGTGTGTATGCATCATTACGTGTGTATGTGTCTATGTGTGTATGTGTGTGTGTATGCATCATTAAGTGTGTAAGTGTCTATGTGTGTTTGTGTGTGTGTATATGTGTGTGTGTGTGTCTATGTGTATGTGTGTGTGTTTATGAGTGTGTATGTGTTTATTTGTATGTATGTATCTATGTGTGTGTATGTGTCTATGTGTGTATGTGTATGCATGTATGTATGCATATGTGTGTGTATGCATGTGTATGTGTGTGTATGCATCATTATGTGTGTCTATGTATGCATGTGTATGTGTGTATGCATCATTACGTGTGTATGTGTCTATGTGTGTATGTGTGTGTGTATGCATCATTAAGTGTGTAAGTGTCTATGTGTGTTTGTGTGTGTGTATATGTGTGTGTGTGTGTCTATGTGTATGTGTGTGTGTTTATGAGTGTGTATGTGTTTATTTGTATGTATGTATCTATGTGTGTGTATGTGTCTATGTGTGTATGTGTATGCATGTATGTATGCATATGTGTGTGTATGCATGTGTATGTGTGTGTATGCATCATTATGTGTGTCTATGTATGCATGTGTATGTGTGTATGCATCATTACGTGTGTATGTGTCTATGTGTGTATGTGTGTGTGTATATGTGTTTGTATGTGTGTCAGCATGTGTATGTGTGTGTATGCATCATTATGTGTGAAAGTGTCTATGTGTGTTTGTGTGTGTGTGTGTCTATGTGTATGTGTGTGTGTCTATGAGTGTGTATGTGTTTATGTGTATGTATGTATCTATGTGTGTGTGTGTATGCATGTATGTATGCATATGTGTGTGTATGCATGTGTATGTGTGTGTATGCATCATTATGTGTGTATGTGTTTATGTGTGTATGTGTGTATGTATATGTGTGTGTTGTCTATGTGTATGTGTGTGTGTCTATGAGTGTGTATGTGTTTATGTGTATGTATGTATCTATGTGTGTGTATGTGTCTATTTGCGTATGTGTATGCATGTATGTATGCATATGTGTGTGTATGCATGTGTATGTGTGTGTATACATCATTATGTGTGTCTATGTATGCATGTGTATGTGTGTATGCATCATTACGTGTGTATGTGTCTATGTGTGTATGTGTGTGTGTATATGTGTTTGTATGTGTGTCAGCATGTGTATGTGTGTGTATGCATCATTATGTGTGTAAGTGTCTATGTGTGTTTGTGTGTGTATATGTGTGTGTCTGTGTCTATGTGTATGTGTGTGTGTCTATGAGTGGGTATGTGTTTATGTGTATGTATGTATCTATGTGTGTGTATGTGTATGCATGTATGTATGCATATGTGTGTGTATGCATGTGTATGTGTGTGTATGCTTGTGTATGTGTGTGTATGCATCATTATGTGTGTATGTGTGTATGTGTGTATGTGTGTATGTATATGTGT
The DNA here is from genome assembly GCA_020310875.1 of Ceratopteris richardii. Classification (NCBI taxonomy): domain Eukaryota; kingdom Viridiplantae; phylum Streptophyta; class Polypodiopsida; order Polypodiales; family Pteridaceae; genus Ceratopteris; species Ceratopteris richardii. Next base: position 60,564,179 of record CM035434.1, read on the forward strand.
GTGTTGTCTATGTGTATGTGGGTGTGTCTATGAGTGTGTATCTGTTTATGTATATGTATGGATCTAGTGTGTGTATGTGTGTATGTGTATGCATGTATGTATGCATATGTGTGTGTATGCATATGTATGTGTGTGTATGCATCATTATGTGAGTCTATGTATGCATGCGTATGTGTGTATGCATCATTACATGTGTATGTGTCTATGTGTGTGTGTATATGTGTTTGTATGTGTGGATGCATGTGTATGTGTGTGTATGCATCATTATGTGTCTAAGTGTCTATGTGTGTTTGTGTGTGTGTGTGTGTTTGTGTATGTGTGTGTGTTTATGAGTGTGTATGTGTTTATGTGTATGTATGTATCTTTGTGTGTGTATGTGTCTATGTGTGTGTATGCATGTATGTATGCATAGGTTTGTGTATGTGTGTATGCATTATGTATGCATATGTGTGTGTATGCACTATGTATGTGTATGTATGCATATGCATTATGTATGCATATGTATGCATGTATGTGTATGTGTGTGTATGTCTCTCTATGTGTGTGTGTATGCATATATGTGTGTGTATGTGTATGTGTGTGTGTCTATGTGTGTCTATGTGTGTATGCATGTGTATGTGTGTGAATGCATCATTATGTGTGTATGTGTCTGTGTGTGTATATGTGTGTGTCTATGTGTGTGTATGTGTGTGCACGTCTATGTGTGTGTATGTGTGTGCACGTCTATGTGTATGTGTGTGTGTCTATGAGTGTGTATGTTTGGATTTGTGTGTGTGTGAATGTGTGTCTATGAGTGTGTATGTTTGGATGTGTAAGTGTATATGTGTGTCTATGTGTGTATGCATGTGTATGTGTGTGAATGCATCATTATGTGTGTCTATGAGTGTGTATGTTTGGATGTGTGTGTGTATATGTGTGTCTATGTGTGTATGCATGTGTATGTGTGTATGCATCATTTTGTGTGTATGTGTTTATGTGTGTATGTGTGTGCGCATCTATGTGTATGTGTGTGTGTCTATGAGTGTGTATGTGTTTATGTGTGTGTATATGTCTATGTGTGTCTATGTGTGTATGTGTGTATGTGTCTATGTGTGTATGTATGCATATGTGTGTATGTGTGTGTATGCATGATGTATGCATATGTGTGTGTATGCATTATGTATGTGTATGTATGCATGTGCATTATGTATGCATATGCATTATGTATGTGTATGTATGCATGTGAATTATGCATGTATATGTGTGTGCATGTGTGTATGTGTATGCATTATGCATTGTGTATTTGTGTATATGTGTGTGTATTTGTGTGTATGTGTGTGTGTGTCTATGTGTATGTGTGTGTGTGTCTATGTGTGTGTACATATGTATGTGTGTGTAAGTGTGTGTGTGTGCGCATACCTGCCAATGGTCTCGTTCTCTCTCTCTCTCTCCCTCTCGCACGCGCGCTCTCTCTCTCTGTCTTTCGGTCTCTCTGTTCTTGCTCGCGTCCAAGTCCCGGCACAAATGTGCCGGGAGAAATCAAATTTTTTTTTTACATTCCAAAGCGTCGCATATGCGACGCTCTGCAGTTTGCCAACGTCATTGAGTTCGTCGCTAGAGAGCAACGGTGCTAGCGACACTTTTTAGATAGCGTCGCATAAGCGACTCTAGCATCGCTTAGGCGACAGGGGTCGGGCAAAAAAAAAATGGAAATTCGTACCGTCGCTTATGCGACGAGTGCGTCGCATAAGCGACGGTTCCCATTTTTTTTCTGATTCGGGGGCGTCGCTACGCCCCCCTTTTTCTTGTAGTGGGACATGTGAATCTTGGAAAGATGTTGCATGTGGCTGATTTACCACCGTTTGTCTAGCCTTGCGGTCGTTGTGACCGCCATTTAACTTAGCCTTGTAAACCTCTATTCTTGTGGGATAAGGGGGTTCCCATGAGTTCTATGCCCTTCCTTCTGCAATTGCCATTTCAAAGTTAAAGCTCAGGGAGTAGGCTTCGGCTGAACCTTCATTTTTAAAAACAATTCAATTAAAATTGCCCCTATGTGCTACCTCTATAAATTTCAATTGAATTGGATCCTATGTGAAGTAGCATGACCCTAGGCACGATAAACATTGTCCATCAGAGCGCCCAAAAATCAACTATTCTCTCGCAAGAAGTTGTTTTAACATTTCCTCATATCATAATGAAAAATGTCTTGAATGGAGCCAACAGGAATTAAAGTCATGTCTTTCTCAAGACAGGTGAAAAGCTTGCTTTTTTAAGGTAGCGCAGTCCAATGCTGAATAACAAAGTACATTCTTACCTATCTCAATTAGAAACATGTAAGGGACATATTTAACATGGAATGATGTATCATGTTAGTGTATCGTCGTTTGTTTTGTCTCGCGATAGTTATGACCACAGTTTAATCGAGCTTTGTAAACCGATGTTCTTATGGGATAAGGGAGGTCCCATGGGTACTATGCCCTTCCTTGTAGAGTTGCAATTTCAAAGTTAAAGTCCGAAAAAGTAAACCTAGACTGAACCTCCATTTAAGAAAATAAATAAAAACCATTGAAAAATTATCTTTCGTTCATTTTTTTTCTTTTTTTTTTTTCTTTGCCGCAACGCAATACATATAACTAATCAAAGGTTCCGCCATCTATACCTCACGTGAAACCTAGCTCTCTTGCCTCCCTACGTTTGCTTTGGCTTTGCTGCTCACGTCTATATTGTGAACACCCCTTCTAGGAAACAACAAGCGTCTCGTCTAGTGTGAGAAGCAAAGGGCTTTCCTTCCTTTCCTTCTCTTTGGAGCGGGATGGCTCTACATGAGGCTGTGAGGAACGTCATATGCAGCCCAACTCTCCCTCAATGCAATGCTCTCACCTCAGCTAGGATAATTCAGCAGTACCTTGCTTTGCGAGAGGAATCAATATCCACGATGAATAGGACCTCAACACAATCTCTACATAGCTTAACTGATGAGTAATTCACCTCTTTTGAGGAGAACATGGGTATAGATCCCTTGGATGCATAGAGGACACTCCTCGTCATGAGATGGTGAGATGATATTAATCAGCTCTTTTTGGTGGAAATCGTTGATGTGAGTGGCAAGGGCCATGGTCATTGTATTAGAGTCCACCTCAGCTCAAACTAGTTTCCTCGTCATGCCTTAGCATCATCCCTCCCTAGTTTCTACTTTGATAGCCTTTTCAGCTCTGTATCCTAGTAGTCACTGAAAACCTTTGATAGTCACTAGTCAGTCAAAACCTTGTTTTGTGGGATTTGGAAGGTCCCCTCCAATAACAATTTTGCTTGAATGGTCGGGACTCGCAAATACCAATACCGTGCCACTATACAAAAAAAAGCTCAATTTATTTGTCCACATATTCACTATCTTCCAATAATTGCTTTCTTTTCTTTTTTGATGATACATATATTCCTCTTAGAGTCAACCTTGACCATAAGCATTTAATGTATCCCCATTCCTTTTTCATGTGGCACAAAAGATCAAATTAAATGGGTATCATATCTACTCAAACTCTTGTTTACTGTAATTTCCCTTGTTTTCAACGTCAAATGTTCATGCAATCAATATCACATGTTCGTACATGTAACGAGCAGAATGGCCCTTAAAAAATGCAGCAATCCATGGATGGTTGCAATCAATTAGTTCGTCAAAAAAGAGTGACATTTTAGTCTAAAGCCAATCACTGCAGCACCACTCCAATGTCATTGTTGCATGATGATCCGCATGTGAGACACGGAGATGCTCTCTAATCTCTTTGCTATTTGACTTCATCAACTTTGACCTCTTGCAGAGAGATAAAGTGTCAGTTGACATTTTTATCTCAAAGCCATTGACCAAACACGATCGTTCTTCAGCCCCAAATGTTGTACGAAACAATAATCATTTGTGTCGAGGGGTATCTTTTTTGGTCAAGGATTTAGCTGTTGATCAGGTATCTTTGTTGGTTTGGGAAGATTATTGTTTACGTTGAATCTCTACATTCAAGGTGACTCTCTTGGGAATCTTATTATTGAAAACTCACTATTATTCAATATTTAGTGAAATATAAAAATAATTATGTGGAGGAATCCTAATGGATCTGAAAAGCATTACTTGTGTTAAATTATAGCAAATATATTGTTTTATGTCATTCATTATTTCTTTGCAAAATCCAATTTTAGATTTCATTTCATGCATCTGCTTTATGTATTACACGTGATAGCGTATTTTTGTTGAATGATGTCACATGTGATTGGCCAACCACGTTTGATTTGTAAGTTCACTTGAGAACAATTTCTTCTAAATTGTAATATACTTTTGTATTTTATTTAATATATTCACAAATAGTGACTTGTTACATGTATGAACATGTGATATTGATTGTATGAACATTTGATGTTGAAAACAAGGGAAATTACAGTAAACAAGAGTTTGAGTAGATATGATATAATACCCCATTAATTTGAGTAGATATGATATGATACCCCTTTAATTTGAGTAGATATGATACCCCTTTAATTTGATCTTTTATGTCACTTGAAAAAAGGAATGGGGACACATTAAATGCTTATGGTCAAGGTTGACTCTAAGAGGAATATATGTATCGTCAAAAAAGAAAAGAAAGAAATTATTGGAAGATAGTGAATATGTGGACAAATAAATTGAGCTTGTCTAACGCAACCATTTTTTTTATGTTTAGTGGCACGGTATTGGTATTTGCGAGTCGCGACCATTCAAGCAAAATTGTTATTGGAGTGGAGTTTCCAAATCCCACAAAACAAGAAAAAAAATGAACGAAAGATAATTTTTCAATGGTTTTTATTTTTTTTTAATGGAAGTTCCGTTGAGGTCTACTTTTTTGGGCTTTAACTTTGAAATTGCAAGTGTACAAGGAAGGGTATAGTACCCATGGGACCTCACTTATCCCATAAGAAGATGGGTTTACAAAACTCGATTGAACTGTGGTCACAACTATTGCAGGGCAAAACAAATGACGACACAACCACATGATACATCATTCCATGTTAAACGCATCCTTTACATGTTTTTAATTGAGATAGGTAGAAATGTACTTTGTTATTCAGCATTGGACTACCCTACCTTAAAAAATAAGCTTTTCACCTGTCTTGAGAAAGACATGACTTTAATTCCTCTTGGATGCATTGAAGAAATTTTTCATTATGATATGATGAAATGTTAAAACAACTTCTTTCGAGAGAATAGTTGATTTTTGGGCGCTCTGATGGACAATGTTTATCGTGCCTAGGGTCATGCTACTTCACATACAATCCATTTAATTGAAATTTATAGAGGTAGCACATAGGGCAAATTTTAATTGAACTTTTTTTTTTCATGAAGGCTCAGTTGAAGCCTATTCCTCTGGGCTTTAACTTTGAAATTGCAATTGTAAAAGGAAGGGCATAGAACCAAGAATTGCCCTCAAGATGGACCTTCCCTTTATGAATCCCTTTTGTTCCTCATTGATGCATGAATGTAGATGGGAGTTAATGCAAGTAGCAAGAACCTTAGAGAAGATTTCATAACCAGTTTGGAGTATAGTGATGGGCCGTCAACTTTCAATCTTGTTTGTTTTGTTCTTTTTTTTCTTAATAAGCTTAATCACTCCGTCATTGGGAAAGTAAGGGAGAGCTCCAAAGCATAAGGCCTCCTACTAAACCACAGCTAGGGGTTTAACTAGGTCACTCTTGAAAGACTTGAAAAACTCATTGGTGAGACTATCCACGTTCGGTCTTTTACCACTAGGGAGAGCATCTATAACTTCTAAGATCTCTATGGTGGTGATTGGAGAGTGGATAACATGCACGATGTTTTTTGGAATTCTTTTTTATGTGTTTAATAAATTGGCAACCATGCAATCCTTCCTCTAAGAAGTGAGCGGCATGGACACCCCCATGCCTTGAGTGAAGTGGGTCCTAATTAATTCAATATTCTCTTCTATCAAATTAGTGCATTTTCATCCATTTTTATCTACCATCAAAACGGACCTCCTCCTTGATTTTTTTTCTTGTTTAGGAGCTTATACATCTCTTTCATCAGTTTGTCTCCTTTCCTTGCCCATCAATCTATAAACTAAATGTGCATGTTCCTTCTTTGAATTTCCTCTTCGTATCTTAGTTTGTTTCAAATTTTTTGGAGTCCTCATTGGAGGCTAAGATTACCATTATTGACTTCCATCTTTAAATGCCAAAGCTGATGATAAAGACTTTCCCTATCATCTACCAAATGTTAAGTATTCCTTTTTGGGTCTTGACAAGAAGAACTTGGGACCGCTTCATCACTATCTTCAAGCACTTAGCCAAAGAGGGATAACCCCGAAAGGTCTTGCACCATGTGGAGGAGATCATCTGCTCGATGGAAGGAAGGGAGATGACAGAGGGAGCAACATGAAACCAAGGGGCCTTTTTGTGCCTAAGATGAGGTTTGAAGGTGACAATCATTGGGTAGGGGTCAGATAAAACTAGGTCCACACATTGCAAAATGAATGGAGGACCTCACTTATCATTGATGATTTGTGAGATGTATCTTTTATGTAGTCTAGCTTTGTATAAATCTTTGCCCAAGTGGAGGTTTGACAAAGAGAAACCATGAATATCTTTGACTTTCATCAGATTGTGGTGAAGCTTAGCTTGGTCCGATGCATCTTTCTCAATTGCTTAAACAAATCATCCCCTTTGGTCCCAGCTATCTGATAAGAATTCTACCATGTTATAGTCCCCATAGAGGATGACCTCCAATGGCAAAGAGTCTAAAGAGTGCCCATATCCAATCTTTCCAAGTTAAGATCGGGAGCATATACCGAAGCAATGGTGAGCAGAAGAAGGCCCTTAAAAAATGAAGCAATCCATCCATGGTTCCAATCAATTGGTCCATCAAAAAAGGGTGCCATTTCAGTCTGAAGCCGACTGCAGCAGCACTCCAATGTCACTTTTGCATGGTGATCCGCATGTGAGATGCGGAGATGCTCTGTAATGGGAATCATATTATTGAAAACTCACTATTATTCAATATTTAGTGAAATATAAAAATAATTATGTGGAGGAATCCGAATGGATCTGAAGAGCATTACTTGTGTTAAATTATAGTAAATATATTGTTTTATGTCATTCAATATTTCTTTGCAAAATCCAATGTTAGATTTTATGCGTGTGCTTTATGTATCACACTTGATAACTTATTTTTGTTGAATGATGTCACATGTGATTGGCCAACCACGTTTGATTTGTAGGTTCACTTGAGGACAATTTCTTTTAAATTGTAAGCATATTATCATTTATGGAACTTTTGTATTTTATTTAATATATTCACGAATAGTGATTTGTTACATTTAGAACATGTAATATTGATTGCATGAACATTTGGCGTTGAAAACAAGGGAAATTACAGTAAACAAGAGTTTGAGTAGATATGATACCCCTTTAATTTGATCTTTTGTGCCACATGAAAAAGGGATGGCGACACATTAAATGCTTATGGTCAAGGTTGACTCTAAGAGGAATCTATGTATCGTCAAAAAAGAAAAGGAATCTATGTATCGTCAAAAAAGAAAAGAAAGCAATTATTGGAAGATAGTGCATATGTGGACAAACTATTTTTTTTTCATGTTTAGTGGCACGGTATTGGTATTTCCGAGTCCCGACCATTCAAGCAAAATTGTTATTGGAGTGGACCTTCCAAATCCTACAAAACAAGAAAAAAAATGAACGAAAGATAATTTTTCAATGGTTTTTATTATTTTTTAATGGAAGTTCCGTCGAGGTCTACTTTTTTGGGCTTTAACTTTAAAATTGCAACTGTACAAGGAAGGGTATAGTACCCATGGGACCTCCCTTATTCCATAAGAACATGGGTTTACAAAACTCGATTGAGCTTTGGTCACAACTATCGCAGGGCAAAACAAATGATGACACAGCCACATGATACATCATTCCATGATACATCATTTCACATGATACATCATTCCATGTTAAACACATCCCTTACATGTTTTTAATTGAGACAGGTAAAAATGTATTTTGTTATTTAGCATTGGACTGCGCTACCTTAAAAAAGTAAGCTTTTCACCTGTTTTGAGAAAGACATGACTTTAATTCCTCTTGGCTGCATTGAAGACATTTTTCATTATGATATGATGAAATGTTAAAACAACTTCTTTCATTAGTGGCACGGTATTGGTATTTCCGCGTCCCGACCATTCAAGCAAAATTGTTATTGGAGTGGACATTCCAAATCCCACAAAACAAGAAAAAAAATGAACGAAAGATAATTTTTCAATGGTTTTTATTTTTTTTAATGGAAGTGCGGTCGAGGCCTACTTTTTTGAGCTTTAACTTTGAAATTGCAACTGTACAAGGAAGGGTATAGTACCCATGGGACCTCCCTTATCCCATAATAACATGGGTTTACAAAACTCGATTAAACTGCGGTCACAACTATCGTGGGGCAGAACAAACGACGACACAGACACATGATACATCATTCCATGTTAAACACTTCCCTTACATGTTTCTAATTGAGACAGGTAAAATTGTACTTTGTTATTCAGCATTGGACTGCGCTACTTTAAAAAAGTAAGCTTTGCACCGGTCTTGAGAAAGACATTTTTCATTATGATATGATGAAATGTTAAAACAACTTCTTTCGAGAGAATAGTTGATTTTTGGGCGCTCTGATGAACAATGTTTATCGTGCCTAGGGTCATGCTACTTCACATATGATCCATTTCAATTGAAATTTATAGAGGTAGCACATAGGGCCAATTTTAATTGAAATTTATAGAGGTATCACATGGATTCATTATTGGGTGACTGATGTTTCTTTTCAGTTGACCCAAAAGTTGCATCGAGTGCACACGATGCTCCAGTATTGAATTTCAAGTGACCTTATTAAGCATAGGATCACCAGATTTAGGCGTATATGAGAATATGATGACCGAATTTAAGATGGCTTTATCGATTTTCTATTCACCACACTTACATGCATATAAACAAAACTAAAAGAACAGATAAAAAATAAATTGCAGAGAAATAAACATAAATGTTGTAGTCTTATTGCAGAGAAATAAACACAAATCACAAAAACAAAAAAAAAGTGATATCTATTATTTTCTATAGTTTTATAAGAAAGCGGACTTGATAGGGTCGTTGTCCCAATCCAATGTTGTAGTTGTCCCTGTTGTATTTTTCATTAATTCAATAATATCAGACTTCAGTTTTAACGAAAATGGTGTATTTTGAGACAACCCGCCTGACATGTGGGAGAGTGGAACCAAACCGCATTGAATGACACACACTCGGCAGCTGAGCGAGAGCAAGGCGAGTCGAATCGGTCCATTGTAATCAGCCATGGCTTGCCAAAGTGCAGTAACCAGTCTCCTCGAGTATAAAGTGCTTCCATGCCATCTTCTAATTGAGTTTCCGGATTTCATGTCACTGCTCTACTTTTGAGTCAGACATGGCGGAACTTGTTAACAGCCATATTCACACCCATCTTCTGAGTTTGGGGCTTTGGCATTGCATACTGTTCATCTGCCTCAAGCCCGTCCCATTGGAGGGCATCCCTGGCCGCGGTTTGAAACCAATGCAATCGTGCGACTATGCCAACCAAACCTGTGGGAAATTGAAAATACCATACCCCTTTGGAATGTCAGATGACTGTGGCCTTCCTCCCTATAGGATCCACTGCAAACAGAATGCGAGCTATGGCAACGGCGATCACGCTTTCCTGCAGATAGGCACGGAAATCACTCCGGAGCTACACGTGTTGAGCTTCTCTACGCAAACAATCAGTCTGAACGCCACTGATTTGAACGCCAATCCCCCTGATTGTTACGGATCCCTAGGGCATGCTTCTGTTGCGTTTTCTAAACAGGGACGGTTCCGTTTCTCACGAGACAACCTCTTTGTTGTCATGGGATGTCGTGCATCAGGTACTTGCGTTGTGGACGACGATGTATCAAAAACCCTCACATGCAGCACAGCATGCTACAACGAAGGGACTTTCCGTTTTTGCAATGGTTACACTTGTTGCATGACTGCCATTCCTCTTTACGCGTACAAACTCGATTACAACGGCTCAGGCGGATGTGGATCCTCTAGGGTGCTCAGCCCTTCCAGTTTTACTATTCGTAAGGGCACCGAAGGCGATTTTAAGTACGCCTATTACGGCATTTCAGCAGCTTGGTCTTTTGCATATCCTCAAAATGCCACTAATTGCAGTACTGCTATTCGAGAGAGCTTAGCTTGCGCTCCAACGGCTGATTGCTTCGACCACGCTGATATGTCTGGATATAACTGCAATTGCACCAAAGGATATAGCGGTGATGGCTACAAAGCTGGGATTGGCTGTGTAGGTATGAGCTTTCATAATGTTCACCGATTATTTTACGTAATATCTTAGATTAGTTAGAGGCCAGTGAGTCCAAAGAATACATACATACATAAGTCTCTCCATACATAAACAACTATGTTCCTTGAATATGAATATGGCATCAATTTACCCATCATACCAGTATAAAGAGCTGCACATCTCCATTCACACTATCCGTTAACGTGATTCAATACCCTCATGTTCTGACGTGCTCCTGAAGGTGGGGGATAGAAGGTGTTCGCTGGTGTGTGAGTTGTACAATTATTTCAAACTTCGAGAAGAGCAGATCTCAATGATGGAACTTCCTTTAAAAAAAAAAAAAAGAAAAAATCATAATCTGAGGAAATGAACTAAGACTTATAAAAGTTAACGATGGTCTTCAATCTGTTACTACATGATTTTCCCGAATAAAGCTGCGTTGTGGTGCCATCCAGACATTGACGAATGTGCTTTAAAGCTTGATGAATGTGATCCACCACCCAAAGGCAGGTGTATCAATACAAACGGATCATATACATGCAGCTGCGTGATTGACGATGGATCACAGGGCTCTGCTAATTATGGAAAGCGTGGCACCTGTCCGTCCAACAATTCGACTTACATCTTTCAAGTCTCGGGAAGCGGGAGATTCCCGCTATGGATTGTACCTACTGGTATTAAATCTTTGGCCTTACACCATGTAACTTTTTGTCAATTTCTGGAGAGTCTTTGCAATGAGAGGCATTGAATCTGTACTGAAGCAATTGTTAAAACCTTCTGCTCAGCTGCAGGAGTCGGGGCACTCATTGTTATTATAAGTATGATTTTTATTATCATATCAAGAAGGACAATCAGGAGGAGGCGGAAGAGGCAGCAGAATTTCCAGAGAGTCGGAGGACAGCAACTTGTTTCCTTTTTATTTTCAGAGAGGGTGCTGATGAAAGCGACGGAGAACTTCTCAAAAAAGAATTTAATTGGGCAGGGTGGCTTTGCGAAGGTGTACTTTGGGAAGCTGTCAATGGTCCATGGCACTAGGAAAGTGGCTATCAAAAGGGCGAAAGCCATGGCTTTGGAGGAACAAGTAGCACAGATGCAGACCTTTGTGAAGGAGATCCTCCTATTACGCAAGGCAGCCCATAACAACGTGGTGCAGCTGCTAGGATGCTGTGTTGAGACGTCGGTGCCATTGCTTGTGTATGAGTATGTAGAGAATGGCACAGTGCGAGACTATTTGAAGCCGCAGGGAAGAAATCCCATGATTGTCATGCAGGGGAGGACCACCAGCTTCCAGAGCTTGTGGGCGTGGCGGCTTCATGTAGCATTGGGGGTAGCTGAGGCACTCAGCTACCTCCATGACTTACCTGAACCAATTTATCACCTAGACATGAAATCAGACAACATCCTCATCGATAAGAACTACAACCCAAAGGTAGCAGACTTCGGTCTGTCTTGCCTGCTGACATCTGATGTCACACACCTTTCTAACCCAATCGCTGCAGGCACATATGGATATGTTGATCCCGAGTATTACAGCTCTCTGCGCATGACGGACAAATATGATGTGTATAGCTTTGGTGTGATCTTATTGGAGCTGCTGAGCTCATGGCCAGCGTATTCTCCTCCCATGGTGCTAGCTAACCACTTCCGCACTGTTGTCAATATGGAGGAGGAGGCTGCCAAGCATAGACTGCAGCAGCCCAGCTTCATTGATGCGAGGCTAGAGTCTGATGAAGATACGCTCGAGTGTATATGCAGGATAGCAAGGGTGGCACAGAGGTTCGTGGCTCTCAAGGGGAGTGAGAGGCCATCTATACAGGAGGTGCTTCGGCAGCTGAAGCGTATGCAAGCTAAATTAGGTGCAGGCAGGTCCAAGTTCACGGGCAAAGGTGCTAATTGGGATGGCATTGAAGACTGGGATTCAAATGAAGACATTCCAGTTGTCTGGAGCTCTTCCATTACAATGCTAAACTCTACGTCAGGTGAGCCATCAATGGTAAGCAGCCTATCTCCCAGTGGTCCTGTTCACAGCATTTCACGAAGTGAATGGACTGTATCCTCTAATGGGACCCAAGTTTCATCCAGTATCGGGATGCAATAATACGGTATTCATTCTTCTTTCGAATTCATCTTTAACCATCTTGGTGAAACTCCCCTACATAGTCAGTTTAACCATGATTTAGCAGTATAATGTTGCCGTGTCTATATCAAGTATAAGCTCTTCGTGAACAAAGATGTCAAGATTCACAAATTATTAGGTCCTTACTCTAGCATTTCTAAGCAAGCAATGACTTTATTGTCTGATCAGCGTTGTGGCTTGTCACATTATCAGCTGTTAGAGCAGGAGATTCCTATTTTGCTCTCAATATTTCCTTCTTGCATTCGCCATGTACTGTACATTGCATTTGAAAGTACCATACATGCCAGTATAAGTAATACTAATATCTTGTATTTACTACTTCAGGATCGTTATTATGCTCTTTATGTAGCATTTAGTCACTTTTTGTCCATCTTCAAAATGTCTTACCTCAACGGTGGTCATTCGTAATGTATCGTGTGTTCTCCAGAAACATATAATATGTGGTTTCATCAACTTTGACCTCTTGCAGAGAGATAAAGTGTCGGTTGACATTCTTATCTCAAAGCCATTGACCAAACACGATCGTTCTTGAGCCCCAAATGTTGTACGAAACAACAATCATTTGTGTCGAGGGGTATCTTTTTTGGTCAAGGATTTAGCTGTTGATCTGGTATCTTTGTTGGTTAGGGAAGAGTATTGTTTATGTTGAATCTCTACATTAAAGGTGACTCTCCCGGGAATCTTAGTATTGAGAACTCACTATTATTCAATATTTAGTGAAATAAAAAATTAATTATGTGGATGAATCCGAATGGATCTGAAAAGCATTACTTGTGTTAAATTATAGTAAATATATTGTTTTATGTCATTCATTATTTCTTTGCAAAATCCAATGTCAGATTTCATGCATGTGCTTTACGTATCACACGTGATAGCTTATTTTTGTTGAATGATGTCACATGTGATTGGCCAACCACGTTTGATTTGTAGGTTCACTTGAGGACAATTTCTTTTAAATTGTAATATACTTTTGTATTTTATATAATTGCTTCGGTATATGCTCCCGGTCGTAACTCGAAAAGATTGGATATGGGAACTCTTTAGACTCTTTGCCATTGGAGTTCATCCTCTATGGGGACTATAACATGGTAGAATTCTTATCAGATAGCTGGGACCAAAGGGGGTGATTTGTTTAAGGAATTGAGAAAGATGCATCAGACCAAGCTAAGCTTCACCACAATCTGGTGAAAGTCAAAGATATTCATGGTTTCTCTTTGTTAAACCTCCACCTGGGCAAAGATTTGCAGAAAGATAGACTAGATAGAAGCTACATCTCACAAATCATCAATGATAAGTGAGGTCCTCCATTCATTTTGCAATGTGCGGACCTAGTTTTATCTGACCCCTACCCAATGATTCTCACCTTCAAACCTCATCTTAGGCACAAAAAGGCCGCTTGGTTTCATGTTGCTCCCTCTGTCATCTCCCTTCCTTCCATCAAGCAGATGATCTCCTCCACATGGTGTGAGACGTTTAGGGGTTATCCCTCTCTGGCTAAGTGCTCGAGGATAGCGATGAAGCGGTCCCAAGTTCTTCTTGTCAAGGCCCAAAAAGGAATATGTAACATTCAACAGATGATAGGGAAAGTCTTTATCATCGGCTTTGGTGTTTAAAGATGGAAGTCAATAATGGTAATCTTAGCCTCCAATGAGGAGTCCATAAAATTTGAAGCAAACTAAGATACGAAGAGGAAATTCAAAGAAGGAACATGCACATTTATTTTATAGATTGATGGGCAAGGAAAGGACACAAACTGACGAAAAAAATGTATAGGCTCCTAAACAAGAAACAAATCAAGGAAGAGGTCCGTTTCATGGTAGATAACAATGGGAGAAAATGCACTTCGATGGAAGAGAATACTAAATTAATTAGGACCCACTTCACTCAAGGCATGGGGGTGTCCATGCCGCTCACTTCTTAGAGGTGGGATTGCATGGTTGCCAATTTATTAATCACATAAAAAAGAATTCCAAAAAACATGGTGCATCTTATCCACTCTCCAATCACCACCATAAAGATTTTAGAAGTTATAGATGCTCTCCCTAGTGGTAAAAGACCGAGTGTGGATAGTCTCACCAATGAGTTCTTTAAGTCTTTCAAGAATGACCTATTTAAACCCCTACCTATGCTTTCGTAGGAATCCTTATGCTTTGGAGCGCTCCCTAACTTTCCTAATAATGGAGTGATTAAGCTTATTAAAAAAAAAAAGACAAAACAAACAAGATTGAAAATTGATGGCCCATCACTATACTCCAAGCTGGTTAGAAAATTTTTGCTAAGGTTCTTGCTAATTGCATTAACTCCCATCTGCATTCATGGATTAGTGAGGACCAAAAGGGATTCATAAAGGGAAGGTCCATCTTGGGGGAAATTCTTGATATGTGGGAAGGTGCTGAGTTTGCTAAGGAATCCTCCCAAGATGCCCTCTTCATCAAGATTTATTTTGACAAAGTATACGATCACCTAGAGTGGGATTTCACTTTACAATCCTTTAAAGATATTGGGTGTCGACCTAAATTGATCAACATGATCTCTATGCTTACGGGGAAATCCTCAGCTCGAATCAATATCAATGGTCAAATCTCTTATAAAATTAGGTTAAAATGATCTATTAGGCAAGGTTGTATGCTAGCTCCACTCCTTTATGCCATTGCCACCGATGGCCTTAGCTATTTGGTTAGCCATCAATCCCTTTTATGGTAGACCCTAGGCCTTCAGCTCCCTCCTAGTCATAATGAGATGTTAATGAGACTCTTTGCTGATGACATGAATGCTTAAGTGCAAATTGACCCTAATAGTATCAATACCTTCTGGCATTGTCTTAATGTTTTTTCTGCCACATCCATATCTAAAATAAATCACTCCAAAATTGCATTCCATGTTGTTTTGGGATCCTCATCATAGTTCTTGACTAACCAAGAATGTAAAGAAATAAGCAATGGACAGATTTTTTGGCTCATTGGTATCTGAATAGTTTTTGAAGTATCCATTGGCCACTTTTGGAATTGGATTCTAGAAAAAATGGATACTAAATTTGCATACTAGAAGGGCATGCAGCTTAACTTGGAAGAGCTACTATGATGATTAGCACCTTCCTCATCTCATTCATAATGTATTTTCTTGTTTGTTAGAGACTGAAAAACAAAGAATTAGTGAAGCTTGAAATTACTTATAGAAATTCCCTCTGGATCAACGATCTCAATAGGAGGGGCATACCCCAGATCAAGCAATCCTTGTGCACTGATGAAAAAGAGAGTGTTGGTTTGGGCATTTCTTAATGTGGGTGGTTTGGGAGATGAATGTTCCAAATGGCTTCTCAAAGCATGTTGCAATGTGGAAGCTTCTTGGGAAAATCTAATTTTGAGAGACAAATTCTCTCTCACACTTCAAGGAATCCCTAGGTGGAAGGATCTTGATCTAATCACCCTCTCATTTTCTCCACCTCTAGTGACTTCAAAGGATCTGAACTAGTTTCCTCAATTTGGAAGAATTGGAATAAGATGAAACTATACATCAAAGTTAACAAAGACTGAAAATGGGCAGTCGATATAATGCAAAATGATTCTATTTGATTCCCTATCAAGGGAATCAAAGACTTTGATTTGGAGAACATCCAGCGAGCAACAAAGCTATGGAACAAAGGTTTTAGTAGGTGGAAACTATTGGAGCTTGAGGTCTCTAAAATTATGCAAACAACACAAGGAAGAAGAAGAAGCTTGGATCACAACATAATATACTAAATGTATTACTAGAGAATGTAAAAAGATAAGTATCCCATTAGGATAATAGGCATATATACAAGCTAGGGGAAAAAGCCTCCTAAAGAGGGAAAAAAGTGCCCCGATGGCCCTAGAGTATTCACACACATCATTACCTAAACATATCAAGAAATCCCCCCTGGGCATGATGTTGTGAACGAGGAGATTGCACTCATGTATAAGGAAGTGCCAAGATATGTGGAATCAATCCACAAAAGGAAGTAAGCCCAAAGATTTGTGGAAAGCTTCAAACTTCTCCCTAGGCAGAGCCTTCTTAAAAAGGTCTGCAATGTTCTCTTGTGTGGGCACATGTCAAAATAATCTCTCTAGCAGAGAACCTTTCCCTCACATAATGATAGTGCAACTCAATGTGCTAAGTGTGAGCATGGAACATAGGGTTCCTCGCAACTGCCAATAAGCTCTGACTATCAGTGAAGGTGGTGGTGGCAAAAGACTGACCAACACCCAAATCAGCCATAAGGCATCTAAGCCACACACACTCAACACGTTATGAAAGTTACCGTATACTCAGCCTCACAACTAGAAGTGGCCAGAGTAGGTTGCTTCTTCTTCAACCAAGATATGCATGAGCTACTAAGCATGAAGCAAAAACCAATGGTGGACACACAACTATCATAGCAACCAACCAAGCCAGAGTCACAAAAAGCATATTAATCTAATGGTAGTGATCACCCCTTAGGATAAAACAACCCAAGTAGCTGGGTACCACTCAAGTAGCGAAAGATGTGCTTAATTGGCTGCCAATGCTTGACACCTCGGCAATGCATAAACTTGCTCATTTATGAGACAAAAAACTGAATATCTGGCCAAGTAATGCGTAATTTAATCAAGTGTCCAATAGCCTATAGGTAGAGAACAACATCAAATGCATCTCCAGCATCATGAAGACTCAATCATAAACCTGTCTCCATAGGAGTGGTAATAGGTTTGTAGTGTTGAAGGCAAAAATGTTGCAATAATGTGTCAATATATTTTGTTTGACACAAAACTATTGTGCCATCAACTTGCATAAATTGTTGGTGCAAATCAATCACCAATTGAAGTTTTGAAGTCAAGGATTGAAGAAAAGATCAATTTATGAAGCATGAAGAAAGTACATGTTCAGAAGATGAAGACTTGTATACATATGTACATTAATTTAGAGTTAGCTCACTTATACCTTTTGTATGGTTACGAGCTTGTACATATTTGCCTATATATACAAGTAAAAATATCGGGGCAAGGAGGAGAGAGTATTAGAGAACAAGAAATTAGAAGAATTAGGAGTCATTAGACACTTGTGAAGTGAAGAAGATCTCTCTCTCATCTAGATGTAAAAGTTTTCTGAATAGAAGAAAAGTTACGCCCGATATTTTTGAGTGTTCTCCTTCTGTGCTTGATCGTTTCAAGAATCATTTTGTAAGTGTCTAATTCCATAGTTAATGAGTCTACGGTTAAATTTTCAGAGCCTAATTGTAAAGAGACTGAGAGAATTATGTGTAGGAACATTTGTATGTGAGAAAGTGTTGAGTGTCTTTTGAAACAGGTGCAATCTCAATGGTCAGAGAACTGATCAGTTCTCACTGCACATTGTAAAGTTTTGCACAAATGAGGAGTCAAAATCTAAGTTGGAAGGTTAGCCATGTATGGCTAAAATCATTTTCTTAAACGGGCTCTAGTTTGGGAGAACCATGTGTTAGAGGTTGCAGGTGTCAGAATCGACTTTACAGAAGAAGAATTTTAGATATAGGTGAACTATTTGATTCATTTCTCAAGGTATAATTAATATTCTGAAATGATTTGACTTGCACAAGGTGCGCAAACTATAGCCGACACCTTGTGCAAAGTTTTGTCAAAAACTTTACACATTTGATTAGTCAATGAGTAAGATATGTGCAGCAGACTTTCTGAGTAAGTACTCTCTTCACACTTTGTTCAAGATTTTGGTAATTGAACATTGATCCTACAAATTGGTAAAGTTTAAGTTATTCTTGATATAGAGGTGCTCTAATTTCAAGGATAGCCTATTCTTTTGGAGATTAACACTCTCCATGAGTGCTATCAGAGCAGGAATCATCAAAATTGAAGAAAGGAGGACCCTGACTACTACAGTCATAAAGAATTCAACATTTGAAGATTCAAAAAAGGTGAAAGCTTGAGAGCAAAGCTTGAGAAGGAGGCCAGAAGATATCAAGAAGACCAGAAGGAACTTCATTCAAAGTAAAGGTACACTTATTCCTTATAAAGGTTGAAAAATTTAATACACGTGAAGAAAGGATGGGAGATTCTCTTCAGATAGAGAAATTGGATAGAGAAAACTACCGAGCATGGTCAATGAGAATGGAAGCTCATCTTATGAGAAAAGACATGATAGGTTATATCACAAGAGAAGAAGAAAAGCCTCAATTTAGAGATCCTCGTGTTCCAACTAGGGATGAACTATCAGATTTGAAGACTTGGATGAAGAGAGATGCTCAAGCTAGGAGCATTATCTATTTGGGAGTTAATGACTACTTGCTACCTCACATTAGAGGTCTTGAAAGTGCAAGTGATATATGGAATGATTTGGAGGAGCATTTCCAAAACACTACAAAGTCAAGGAAGGCATCTTTGTTGGTAGAGTTTACCACATTCAAGAAGAAGTCCTCTCAATCCATCTCTGATTATGCAACAAGGATGAAGGACATTGCAGATGCATTAGGAGTAGTTGATGAAGATATTGAGGAGGATAAATTGGTAAGGCAAATCCTCACATGTTTGAAAGGTGATGACAAATGGAAGCCATTCATTTTTTCTATTGAATTATCACTAGATCATTTTACTCCTGATTTAAATCAGTTGCTAGGACACATGTTAACCTTTGAACAGGATGTCAAAGGTGAAAGTGATAAGAATACAGGTCAAGCAATGTATTTAAAGGATAAGAAGAAGAATAGCAAAGGGAAGCAACAAGCAAATGAAGATGGAAGTACAACTAGCCAAGCTAACTTCCTAAGAGGAAGAGGATGTTGCGAAGGTAGAGGAAGAGGCAGAAGTAATAAAGATGGAGTCGAAGCTTGCTGGATTTGTGGTAAGACAAATCACTTAGCTCATGATTGTTGGAATAATACTCAGAACAATGATGGATATAATCAGAACTTTAATTCAAGAGGAAGAGGTGGCAAAAATTAGAGAGGTAATTTAAGAGGTAGAGGTAGTAGAGATTACTTTGGAAGAAATGTCGGTAGAGGATTCCAAAGCCAATCCTACAACAATACCTACTACAATTATGCTTCAGATTAGAAGGAGGATTCAACCTTAACCATGAATGCAACTTGTGAAAGGCAAAGTGAAGACCAAAGAGTCTTCTACATTGTCTTAGGGTGTAGCAATCACCTGAGTGGCAACATAGCCTTGATGACTAATTTGGAGAATAAGGTAACTAATCATGTAGTTTAAACAGGTGACAATACAAAGCATAATGTGAAGTCAATTGGATTAGTGAAGCCCAAGGATGGAAGTACTCTTTTGAGTAAGGTTTTGTATGTTCCTACAATTCCAAAGAATCTGATAAGTGTAGGACAAATTGTTGAAAAAGGTTATGAAGTAAGGTTCACTAATGAAGGATTTTTTGTGGAAGACCCTAGCAATGGGTATAAACAAATTGTTTTAGGGAAGAAAGAAGGAAGACTCTTCACATTGAAGATTCAAGGTAATGTTGGTCATGCCTTTTTCACTTATGGAGGACATAAGATCTTTGAGTCAGATGTTTGGCACAAAAGGCTTGGACATTTCAATGAAAGAGGTATTAAAGATATGGTTATCAATGGCTCTGTGCTTGGATTGCCTAATGTTGCAGGTCAACATATGACATACAGATGTGAGGCATGTCAATTAGGTGAGGCTCATAAGCAATCTTATTCCAAACATGGTTTTATGTATTCAGAGAAGCTTGAGTTGGTACACACAGATGTGTGGGGACCATCAAAGGATTTCAGTATCAATGGTTCAAGATATTATGTGATTTATGTTGATGTTGCTACCAGGTGGATCACTATCTATGTGATATAAGATAATTCAGAGAATGTATTACTTATCTTTGTACATTCTCTAGTAATACATTCAGTATTGTGTGTTGTGCTCCAAGCTTCTTCTTCTTCTTCCTTGTGTTGTTTGTGTGCTTCGGCAGACGTCTAACTCCAATAATTGGTATCAGAGCAGGTCGTCGCTTCATCCAGGGCGCCGTTGACACTCCCCCGTTTGCAGTCTCAGATTCGCACAAAATTTGGTGAGCATACTCAAGGTTTTTGAGAGATCAAAACAGCTTTGCTATGTGGTGCTAAAATCACGATTTGAGCTCGTTTCCACCTCCGAATGCACTATAAAAGTGCTTGTGCAGGCTATTTCCTCTTTTTGTACCAAAGGTATATACCAGTTTTGTTTGCCAGTATAAGCGTCTCAAAGTCTGCTACAAGTCTAGCAGATTTCATCTCGGCAATTCTGTTCAACTTTTTGAGATACAATCAATTTTCTGCATCAAGGTATTTTAGTCACCGCCATGGCTAAAAGCAGTGATGTATTCTGTATGTTGGCTGTCGAGGATAAGTTGGATGGTACTAACTACCCATTATGGGCTTATATGATGTGACATGTATTGGTTGCAAAAGGCTTATGGAACATTGTGTAGGGTGTTGAAAGACGTCCTATTACAACTGTAACAACATGTACTGCAAATACAGGTGTTGGAGCCGATGGAGATGGTGTCGAAGATGATATTGTGCAGATTCCTGTTTGTGCTACTGTTTCTGCTACACGTACTGCAGAGTAGATTCGTTGGGATGGCAGAGATGCCCAGGCACATGCATTGATAGCTTTGTCTATCAAATGTGCCATTATTCCTCATATTTTCTCTTGCAGAACAGCTAAGGATGCTTGGGATACACTTACCACATTGTACCAAGCTAGGAATGAGGCTCGTGTTGCTTACCTGCGAAAACAGTTGGAGAGTGAGCACATGAATGAAGGTGACTCTATGTACAGTTTCCTAACAAAGATCAAATACTTGAAGGAACAGTTGATTTCTGCTGATGAGATTATACCAGATAGCTCACTTGTGCAGACCCTTTTGAATGGTCTTCCTGATTCATATCAGAGTTTTGCTTCTACTCTTTGGTTGATGATGAAAGGAAATCCAAATGCCTTTTCATTTGAGGAGTTATTCTTTGTTCTATTGCAGGAAGATCAGTCCAGGCAGAACAGGTCCATTATGCGTGTTGCACATCAAGCTTTCCTGGCTAGTCAGAAGGGCAAAGGAAAATGGAGTTCTTCTAATAGTAAGCAGAAATCTGCAAATGCTGCACATTCAAAGAACCAAGACAAAGATGAGAAAAAATAAGAAAAGAAAAAATTGTTTTGTAAGTACTATAAAGGGAATGATCATATCATAAAGAACTGTCCAAAACTAGCTCCAAAAGAGGCAAAGAAGAAAGAGGCTGGAATGGTTGTTGGAGAAGCCTCTACACCAAAAACAGAGTTTGCTAATCTTGTGCAGGAAGAAGAATGGATGTTCACTACTCTTTTCAGTTTTGACCCATCTTCTCATGAGCAGTGCATGTCTGCAGTAGACTCAGATGTTTGGTACTTTGACACTGCGGCGACCAAACATATTACCTCGCAGTGTAGTTTCTTCTCTTCACTAGAGCCTGCCCCTACAGGGAATACTGTTACATGCGCCAAAAACTCCTGTTATCTTGTTATGGGAGTTGGTAAGATCATTTTGACTACTGCTCATGTTAGTTCTTTCACTTTCTCAGATGCTTTATTTGTGCCAGGGATCAAGAAGAACCTGTTATCAGTTTCTGCATTAGCCAAGATTGGCTTGGTTGTGAAATTTGTTGATGACAAGTGTACGGTTCATGATCTGTCAAATGGCGATGTGATTATTTGTTCTGGCATTTTATGTTGTGGGTTGTATAAGCTCATAGATTATGAAAGATCTCTGAATGATTCGGCATGTGCAGTTCATGATTCTCAGGCTATGTCAGATGCAAAGCTTTGGCATGCACGCTTTGGTCATCTGACTTTTGCTAGTTTGCTACACCTACAGAAATCTGAAAGGGTGTCCTCTTTGCCCAAACTTGAGGCACCTGGAAAACATGTTTGTGAAGGCTGTATTTTGGGCAAAATGCAGTTTTCGTCCTTTCCAAAAGATGGTTCAGTTCTAGCTACGTAGAAATTGCAGCTTGTACATAGTGATGTCTATGGTACTATGCAGACACCCTCTTTTGGAAATTACCTTTACTTCGTGACTTTCATTGATGATTTTTGCAGGCATGCATGGGTATATCCACTCAAAGCAAAGTCCGAAGTGTTCATGTGCTTCAAATAGTTTTTGGTTTTGGCATGTAAAATGGGTACCCTCCGTTCTGATCGAGGGCTGAATGTTGGATAAAACACCAGTGTACAGTGCCGTATACACCTCAATAGAATGGAGTTGCTGAACGAAAGAACATGTCACTCATGGAGATGGCGAGGTGTATGGTCAAGAGCCAGGCTCTACCACATAGTTTCTGGCTTGAGGTTGTCATGTGTGCAGCATATGTACCGAACAGGTGTCCCACTAAAGCGCTGCAGTCGATCACTCCATATGAGGCTTGGCATGACCACAAGCCATCTGTTGCTCATCTGCGTGTTTTTGGTTATTTGGCATATGCATTAGTGCCTGAACAACATCGCATAAAATTGGATGATAAAGAAGCAAAATGTATTTTTGTTGGGTACAGTTCTGAAAGTAAAGGCTATCGTCTATAT
Source organism: Ceratopteris richardii (assembly GCA_020310875.1). Classification (NCBI taxonomy): domain Eukaryota; kingdom Viridiplantae; phylum Streptophyta; class Polypodiopsida; order Polypodiales; family Pteridaceae; genus Ceratopteris; species Ceratopteris richardii. The sequence continues at coordinate 60,587,211 of CM035434.1, forward strand.
CATCCACAGACAAAACACATTCTGGTTAGCCGTGATGTTGTTTTTGTGGAAGATGCGATTCGGCCATTGCTTTCATGTAGTAAGGAGACATCTGTTAGCTCCAAAGACATGTATGATACTTTGATGCCTCTTTTTACAGGTGGACAGTCTAGTGCTGGTCCTAATGAGGCAACTTCTCAGCCTTTGTAGGTTTCGTATGATGATGCAGATCATTCCATTTCTAATGCAGATTTATATGATGCACTTGTTGATGAGAGAGCTGATATTGAGCAGGAAAAAACTATGCCCAAATGTCTTGTGCACACTTTGCATGACAGCAAATTAGATGCACCTTTGTCATATCGTACTCGTTTAGGCTCTCATAGTGCCTCCTTTGCATCAGATTGCTATGCTATGGCTGCATCTAGTCTCTGTGATGAGAATGAGCCTCTTTCTTTTGATGAAGCACAAAATTGAGAAAATTGGATGACTGATATGCAATCTGAATATGATGCTATAATGAAGAATGGTACTTGGTCTTTATATGACTTGCCTCCTGGCAAGAAAGCAATTGGTACTAAGTGGGTATCCAAGCTGAAGCATAAAGCTGATGGTACAGTGGACAGGTATAAGGTTAGGCTTGTTGCAAAGGGTTATGCACAAGAAAGAGGCATTGATTTTGATGAGACCTTTGCACCCACATATCGTATGACTACTGTTCGAGCATCTATGCACTTGCAGCCCATCATGGTTGGAATGTACATCAGTTGGACATTAAAGCTACATTTCTGAATGGTGACTTGCATGAAGAAGTGTATGTTTTTCAGCCCCATGGCTTTGTGCAGAAAGGGCATGAAAACCAAGTTCACAGGTTAAAGAAGGCATTATATGGTTTAAAGCAAGCACCACGTGATTGGTATGAGAAGATACATGCCTATCTGATTGCACATGGTTTTGAGAATAGTCCAACTGAAAGCACCTTATATGTGAAGCATGCTAATGATGTGCTTCTGATCATTGTTGTCTATGTTGAGAACATGCTGCTCATTGGTCCTATTGAGAAGCATATTGCTGATTTCAAGGCTGATTTGCATGCCTCATTTGAGATATCTGATTTGGTGCATTTGTATCACTATTTGGGCATTCAGTTTATGCAAGTTGATCGTAGAATGGCTTTATGTCAAACGAAATATATTGACACATTATTGCAGCATTTTGGCCTTGAAGACTGTAAGCCTATTGCCACTCCTATGGAGACAGGTTTATGATTGAGCCTTCATGCTGCTGGAGATGCATTTGATGCTTTCTCTATCAGCAGGCTGTTGGATGCTTGATTTCCTTATGCATTACTCGGTGTGATAAAACGAAAGCAAGCACCCCGGGCTCGCTCGGTGACTCGCACCGGCCCGTCGGTAGGGTGACTTACTTGAGTGTTTTGTTCGCTTACTTGAAAGCGGAATATCACCATTTGAATGAAAAACCAACTTGCATTGAAAGAGAACGATTACAAAAGAGACGGCCTAAGCCGGCCCGCGTTGAACGTCGCGGGTGAACGTTTATAGTGAGCCGGCCCGCGTTAAGCGTCGCGGGCAAACGCGTTACAACGCCCCTCGATGGCACAACGGCGCTTTTGAGAGGTGCGTACGGAGGGGACTAGCATGAAGGCTACCGCACGTTGATCGCAGAGATCGCTTGGTTCGCTTTGGTCACTTGGGTCGGAGGCTCACCATGTCCCCCTATAGTTGCGCACAATTTGGCGCCGGTCGGCAAACCACACAAGCACCAAAAAGGCCTAGATAGAAATACAAGGGGGGAGGGGCTCTTGCCCACGGGTTGTCACATATTCTCCCCCGCTTCGAAGAGCTTTGCGTCCTCGTAAAGCTACGGAATTCGCGCCTGGGATGTCGAAGGATGAGTCGATTGGAACGACTCAATGAGGCTTTGGGCTGTCGGTGGCATACTCTGTTTACTTACCCATGTGGCTTCCTTGAGGGGACGGCCACGCCACTTGACGAGGAATTGTGAGCTATTCTCCTTGGGGATCAACTTTGCCTGTCGTTGTTCGATTGGATCTTCCACCAATGTGACTTGACGTCCAAAGCGAGTATCAGGGCGGAAGCGTTTTAACAAACTCACATGGAACGAGTTGTGGATATGAATTTCAGGTGGAAGAGCTGCCAGCTGATATGTCACTTGGTTGAAGCGGTGACTAATTCTGTATGGTCCATAGTACCTATGATTGAACTTTGGAGTGAAATTCCTAGGTAAAATGATGTTCTTGGCATTTACTAGAACTAGGTCACCCACTTGGTAATCTCGCGCCTCTGTTCGGTTCTGATTAGCAATTCTTACCATCCTTTCTTTGCTCTTAATAAGGGCTTCTTTTGCCTGTCGTAGTTTGGCTTGCCAGTCTCGTAAAAAATTACCACATTCCCAGTCTGCTGCCACTAGCACTTCATCGGACATGAGTGCCATAGGTGTGATTACACTTTTGACTGTGGCCACCTCGAACGGTGACATAGATGTACTGGAATGGATTGAGCTGTTATAATGGAATTCTAAAATGTCGAGATGCTTGGCCCAATCCTTCTGGTCCGCTTGAATGTAACTCCTCAAGTAATTTTCTATGGTTTGATTGACTCTTTCTGTTTGCCCATCGGTCTCGGGGTGATAGGCCGATGAGAATCGAAGCTGAGTGCCTAAAATGGAGAAAAGTTCCCGCCATAAGTCGCTCATGAATCTAGTGTCCCGGTCTGACATAATAGCCAAGGGAAGGCCATGATACTTAAACACTTTTTGGAAGAAAGTCTGTGCTACCACCTTTGCCGACATAGGTGGCTTCATCGGTATGAAGTGTGCTTGTTTAGAGAAATAATCGACTACAGCCATGATTGCATTATGCCCATCGGATGTTGGAAGATCTGTGATGAAATCCATGCTGACCATGTCCCAAGGACGGTTCGGAACGGGCATGGGTTGGAGTAGGCCTGCCGGTTTTATCTTCTGCTGTCTTACTAGTTGGCAGGTCGGGCATGTTTGAACATACTCAATCACGTCGTCTTTCATCTTCGGCCAAAATACATACTCCTTTAAATGTTCGTAACTTCTTCTTTGTCCTCCATGTCCGGCTAATTGACAATCGTGTGCTTCCCATAAAAGCATCCTCTGTATTTCTGCATTGTCCGGTATGTAAATCCTTCCCTTTCTATATAGCATGTTGTTCATAATCGTGTATTTTCCTTTATGATCTAAGCCCGAGTGTACATCTTTGATGATCCTCTGTATATCCGGATCGGTTTGTTGCAACTTACGAATTTGATCTTTCGTCTTAGTCTCGGCCATGGAAATTGCGGCCAGCGTCGGTCTTCTACTCAGGGCGTCTGGCATGACGTTTTGCTTGCCTGGTTTGTGAATTATGTCTATGTCAAATTCAGCCAAGAAATCTTGCCACCTTGCTTGCTTGGGAGATAACTTAGGCTGAGTACAGAAATACTTGAGCGAAATATTATCGGTGTAAATCTTTGTGTGTTTATCTTGCACATAGTGATGCCACTTTCGCAAACAGTGGATCACCGCGAGCATCTCCTTCTCATGAGTGCTCCATCTTAACTCTGTACCTGAAAATTTGTGTGACTCATAAGCCACAGGGCGTCCTTCCTGCATAAGGACCCCTCCAATTGCCAATCCTGATGCATCTGTGTGGATCTCGAACTCTTTGTCAAACTCTGGCAACTTCAACACAGGGGCTTCGCACATCACCTGTTTGAGTTTCTCGAAAGCGTCTTGTTCCTTAGGCCCCCACACAAAGCAACCCTTTCCTTTAGTTAACTCTGTGAGCGGGGCAGCCACTTTACTGAAATCTTTGATGAATTTTCTTGGAAACTGGCAGAACCCTATGAACTCTCTCACTTCTATGACTGTTCTAGGCGGTGCCCATTGACGAACTACTGTGATCTTATGAGGGTCTATCATCACTCCTTTGTCTGAAACCATGAAACCTAAAAATTCAACTGAGTTCATGGCAAACTCGCACTTTTCTGGCTTGGCATATAGCTGTCTTTCTCTTAGGCGTTGAAGGACGGCCTTACGTGCTCTAAGTGTTCCTCAAGTGTGCGGCTGTATATCAAGAGATCGTCTATGTAGATGATCAGGAACTCATCTAACATATCTCTGAATCCATCATTCATCTCTCGGCAAAACGTGCCTGGAGCGCCTGTGAGCCCAAAAGCCATGACCAACCACTCGTAGCTGCCGTAGCGCGTCCTGAACGCCGTCTTTTCAATATCCTGCTCTGCTATGCGAATCTGATGATATCCGGATCGGAGATCTATTCGTGTAAAGAATTTTGCCTGACCCAATCGGTCCATCAACTCATCCATAACTGGTACTGGATACTTTGTCTTGACAGTGATCTTATTCAAAGCCCGATAATCCACACACAACCGCATGCTGCCATCTTTCTTCTTGACGAATAAAATGGGAGCACCGTAGGGTGAACTACTGGGTCTAATGAAACCTTGTTGTTCAAGTTCCACCAATTGCCTTTTTAACTCCTTTAGGTCTGTCTCATTCATTCTGTAAGGTGCTTTGGCCGGAGGAGCATGGCCTGGCATGACTTCAATTCTGTGTTGGACTTGCCTGAGTGGTGGCAGCCCGCTTGGTAACTGACTTGGCAAAACATCTTCAAAATCTCTAAGTACTTCATGAACTCTTTTATCGCCAACCTTCATCTTTTCACTTCCCTTTTCGTCTATGTCAATGGGGCTACACTTTATGACGCACAAATGTGCCTGAGCTCCTTGCTTCATCGCTTTTTCCACTTGCTTGGCCGTCAAAGGTCCTTGTGTCTGTTGTCTTTGCTCTGCCCTTGCTGTTGCGGCTACAGATTTCAACTTTCCTGCTTCTAAATTTAATTTCTTGTTCCCTTTTCCCTGACTGCTGGAGGGCATACCCTCTTGATACATTGGTGCCTTTCCTTTTCTTTGCCTGTCCGCCTCCTCTTTTGTTGTGGGAGGAGTGACTGTCTTGTGACTTGATTCCTGTGAACTCGATCCTGGGTTCTCTACCTTTCCTGACTTGCCTTGTGCTTCTAACTTTCCCTCTGGGGCTCTTCTTGGACTTCTATGACAGTCTACGACCACTATGTTCCCTTGCATGTCCAGCAAAAGTTTATCAATTCCCTTACCCAACATGCTGACCATGTATCGGTCCATGAATGAAAGTCCCACTATTACATCAAATGCCTCCAGTGGCACGACTAGAAAATCTAACTTTGCCGACCACTCCCCCATTGTCATACGGACGTTGAGGGCGATCTTCACATTATCATCTCGACCTTGAGCGAAGGTAACTGACATTTCAGGAAGTTTACTCAAGGCCAACTGCAAACTAGCTGCACACTGAGGCGACATGAAGTTATGCGTTGCACCTGAATCGACCAACACTGCTTTTCTCTTATTTCCAAACGTTCCCCAGAAGTACATATTCTGAATCACTCGTAATGTCATTGGAAAGCACCCTGGCATCGCGGCCACGGTACCTACGTGCGGCGCATTATTCCCTGCTTGTACTTCTTCATCATTGTCATCTAGTTCGGTCAGGACCACATTCGTGTTTCGTCTTTGAGGCTCCTCTTCGACTTGAGCCGTTTGTACCCGCGTCTGATTATTATTGCGAGTACACTGGTGTGTCCAGTGATTCCCACGGCATGTTCTACAGAATGGTCGGGGATCATTCCTTTGCCATTGGGGCGCTGGCAATGCCCTCTGCTGGTTATTCCCATAATTTTTTTGGTTCCTTTGCACTGGTACATTACCCGTGTTCTGAGTGGTGTTGGCAGGACGGGTGTTTGTGTTGGTGTTCCCCGCACCCTGCTGATTCCTTCGTGGTGAGATGTTCTCGGTCTTGCGCATGCTTTGAGCACGACGGTTGCTCTCAGCATCCTGGTATCTTTCAGCCATGACAATGGCTTCTTCCCAAGTGGGGGGCGACTGTTTTTCTATCTCGCGCTGCGTCCAAACGCTACATCCGTATAGGAACCCATGCAGCCGATCGAGATCATGCATCTCCGTTATCTGCAACATGAGTCTTCTATACTTGCGAATGTATTTGGACAACGGGCCTTCTTGTTTCAAGCCCCTCCACTCGTCCTTGAGTTTGAAGGATTCATTTTGAGGGATAAAATACTCCTCAAATGCCGCCTTGAACTCCTTCCATGACTTGAATTCCTCCCGAGCGGACTCCGCCAAGAACCAAGCATCGGCATCGTCGGCAAGGAAGGAAGCGGCTATCTTGACCCAATGTCGCTTGCCCACTCTTTGAAGATCGAGGTATTGCTCCATGTCTCGAAGCCATTTGGAGACTGCGAGAGAGTTGCGTTTACCCCGGAATTTCTCGGGTGGACAGGGTTTGAATCTCCCATAGGAGTCTGAGTCGCTTCCATCGTCAGAGGAGGAGACGGGTCGGCGTCTTCGGGTCTGTGGCCGACGGCCCTGCCTAGACGTTCTTCCCGAGGTTTCGCCCTCCTGTAACTCCGGTTGCTTCCCCTTATCTTGGTCCTCCTTTGGTTCGACTGGCACTTTTGGAAGCTGCGCTAAACTAGCAATGGTGGACTCAAGACGGTCCATGCGAGTGTCCTGAGCCATCATCCATTCCATCGCTAGCGGTTCCTCTTTATCTCTTTCCAACGTCCCAAAATCATAATTCCGGGTGGGAGGCGGGGTTTGTTGATGCCTCCCCTTATTCCTTCGTTTTTCCCTTCCTGTTTCTTTGTGGCCGCCACCGCGTGGCTCCACGTCGCTGAGAAAGATGTCGTTTCCTTCACCCTCCATCACGGTGTACTAAGTAGAACGTTAAGACTCGGTCCCCAGCACTGGTGTGACAACCGGTCCGTTCTCTCTTCCAAGGCCGCTTGGGTCAAGTGAGGCTCTGATACCAACTGTGATAAAACGAAAGCAAGCACCCCGGGCTCGCTCGGCGACTCGCACCGGCCCGTCGGTAGGGTGACTTACTTGAGTGTTTTGTTCGCTTACTTGAAAGCGGAATATCACCGTTTGAATGAAAAACCAACTTGCATTGAAAGAGAACGACTACAAAAGAGACGGCCTAAGCCGGCCCGCGTTGAACGTCGCGGGTGAACGTTTATAGTGAGCCGGCCCGTGTTAAGCGTCGCGGGCAAACGCGTTACAACGGCCCCTCGATGGCACAACGGCGCTTTCGAGAGGTGCGTACGGAGGGGACTAGCACGAAGGCTACCGCACGTTGATCGCAGAGATCGCTTGGTTCGCTTTGGTCACTTGGGTCGGAGGCTCACCATGTCCCCCTATAGTTGCGCACAATTTGGCGCCGGTCGGCAAACCACACAAGCACCAAAAAGGCCTAGATAGAAATACAAGGGGGGGGGGGGGGCTCTTGCCCACGGGTTGTCACACTCGGCCAGATATTCAGTTTGGTGTCCCACAGATGAGCAGATTTATGCATTGCCCAGGAGTCAAGCATTGGCAGGCAGTTAAGTGCATCTTTCGCTACTTGAGTGGTACTCGGCTACTTGGGTTGTTTTATCCCAAGGGGGGATCACTACCGCCATATTTGCATGCTTTTTTTTATTCTGATTGGGCTGGTTGTTATGACACTCGTGTGTCCACTAGTGGCTTTTGCTTCATGCTTGGTAGCTCATGTATATCTTGGTTGAGCAAGAAGCAACCTATTGTGGCCACTTCTAGTTGTGAGGCTGAGTATAGGGCAATGTTCACAGCTACTGTTGAGTGTGTGTGGCTCAGACGCCTTATGGCTAATTTGGGTGTTGTGGTCAGTCTTCAGCCACCATCATGTTCACTGACAGTTAGAGCGCATTGGCAGTTGTGAGGAACCCTGTGTTCCATGCTCGCACTAAGCACATTGAGGTGCATTATCATTATGTCAGGGAGAGGTTCTCTACTGGGGAGATCAGCTTGCATATGTGCCCACAGAGGAGAACATTGCAGACCTTTTCACAAAGGCTCTGTCTAGGGAGAAGTTTGAAGCTTTCCGCAAAGCTTTGGGCTTACTTCCTTTCATGGAGTGATTTCCACATAGCTTGGCACTTCCTTATACATGAGTGCCAGCTCCTTGTTCACCGCATCACTCCCAGGGGGGATTTGTTGATATATTTACGTAGTGATGTGTGTGAACACTCTAGGACCACCGGGGCACTTTTTTCCCTCTTTAGGAGGTTCTTTTCCCCCGACTTGTATATATGCCTATTGTCCTAATGGGCTACTTATCTTTGTACATTCTCTAGTAATACTTTCAGTATTGTGTGTCGTGCCCCAAGCTTCTTCTTCTTCCTTGTGCTGTTCGTGTGCTTCTGTAGACGTCTAACTCCAACAAGATTGAGGGGGAGAGTATTTCTCTAATGAGTTCAGTGATTAGTTATGGAATGCAGGTATAAAAAGAGAGGTTACTTGCAGGTACTCTCCTCAACAAAATGGTGTAGCAAAAAGGAGGAATAGAACTCTTGTTGAGTTTGCAAGATCCATGATGAAGGAGAAAAATTGTCCCAGTTATTCGTGGGTTGACGCTATAAATACAGCTACATATTTGGTCAATAGATTACCATGTAAAGATTTGCAGGGTATGACACCATATGAAGCATGATGGGGTAAGAGACCTACCCTAGATCATTGTAAAGCATTTGGATGTTTGGCATATGCATAGGTGCCATCTCAATTAAGGCACAAATTCGAACCTAAAGCTGAAAAGTATGTATTCATTGGATATGATGATAAGCAAATGGGATATAGGTTGTGGAGTCCATCTAGAAAACAATTCCTTGTGTCAAAGGATGTTACATTTGATGAGCAATGTACTTTGTATGCAGGTACAATCAATATATGCAAGTGATGAAGAAGTTGTGAATCAGAAGAAAGGTAAATCAAAGCTTCAAATATTTGATGAAGAAGAGAATAACGAAGTACAGGTTGAAGTTGAAGAAGTGCCAAGGTTTGATCCAGGATGTGATGAACCAACCTCAAGAAGTGGAGAACTCAGAAGGTCATCAAGACACAAATGGCAACCTACAAGGTAAAGCTATGACACTTCTTTTTTGGCTACTAAAGATTATGCTTATATGGTAAAGGTAGATGAAGACCCTTCTACATATGAAGAGACAAAAGTAAGGAAAATTGGGAGAAAGCTATGCAAGAAGAATATGATGCATTCATGGAGAATAAGACATGGGATTTGGTTCCTAAACCAAATAGTCAGAAGATCATTGGAAGCAAATGGGTCTACAAGACAAAGAGGTATGCAGATGGAAGTGTGTCTAGGTACAAAGCTAGACTTGTTGTGAATGGGTTTGCTCAAACATATGGTATAGATTATGATGAGACCTATAGTCCTGAGGCAAAGATGACAACCATCAGGACACTCATAGCTATTGCTACATGTAAAGGTTGGAAATTATGTCAATTAAATGTGAAGAATGCTTTTCTAAATGGTTATATTTCAGATGATGTTTTCAAGGAGGAACTACAAGGTTGTCAGAGATGAAAGGTATCTAGATCATGTATGTAAGCTCAAGAGAGCTTTGTATGGTTTGAAGCAAGCCCCAAGGGCATGGAATTATAGACTTGTGAAGTTCTTGAAGGAACTTGGTTTTCAAGTATCTAAAGGAGATTGTAGCTTTCTTGTCAAAGCAAGTGATGATGGGTTCATTTACATGTGCATCTATGTTGATGATATAATTCTTACAGGTATAGATGAGAAAGGCATTCAAAGCCTAGAGAAACAAATGGAGAAAGAGTTCAAGATTAGTGACTTGGGAGACTTGTCATATTTCTTGGGCATGGAGATCTCATACACTCAACATGGAGTGTATGTAACTCAAGAAAGGTATTTGAAGAATTTGTTGATCAAGTTTAAAATGGAAGATTGCAGGGTAGCACCTACTCCAATGGAAGTGAATCACAAATTTAATAGATATGGAGGAGAAGAATTCAAGGACATGAAGCTATATCAAAGTTTGGTTGGTAGTCTGATCTATGCTACATTAACTAAGCCTGACTTGTCATATGCAGTAGGAGTGTTATCTCAATTCATGCATTATCCTAGGAAAGAACATTGGGTTGTAGGACACAGGGCGTTGATGTACATTAAGGGTACACTCAAAGAAGGTTTGTATTATGGTTTTACATCACATACACACATCAAGATATATAGTGACACAGATTGAGTAGGTAATCTTGATGATAGGAGATCAACATATGGATACTTGTGTTATGTGGGAGATAAGTTAATCTCTTCGTGTTCAAAGAAGCAACACATAGTTGCTTTATCATCCACACAGGTAAAGTACAAAGGTATGGTTGAAGCTGCAAAGGAAGTGATATGGCTTAAGACTCTTATGAAGAGTTTTGACATTATTCAGAGTACACCCACTATTCATGGAGATAACATGAGTTCATTGTATTTAGCTGCTAATCCTGTTTTAAAGCCAGGACTAAACATATTGAGATTCAATATCATTTTCTAAGAGAGAAGGTGATGGATAAGGAGATTGAAGTCATACATACTTTAACAAAAGATCAGATAGCTGATATGCTAACCAAAAGCTTGGATGGACCAAAGCTACAGAGATTCAAAGACATGGCAGGTATAAAGAAGATAGAGAAAACCTTAATTGATGATTGAGGGGGAGCTCTTGGTGCAAATCAATCACCAATTGAACCTTTGAAGTCAAGGATTGAAGCAGTCCTTTAGTTCTTTCATGGTTGTCATAGTTTGATGATTTTTATACCAATGAAACATATGCTAAAAGTGAAAAAGTCAAATTTTCCACTAAGTGTTTAGTAGGTAAAGCTCAACTCTGGTGGAATCTCCTGTGACAAAGTACAAAGCATCGAAGAACATGGAAGGCTTTCCAAGATAAAGTGAAGGATTCTTTTCTTCCTCCTCAATATCATCTATATGTTCGATGTGCATGGACAACCTTTACATGGAAGGAGTTGATAGAGTCACTACCTACACAAAATGGTTCTAGCAAAATTTACTATTGGTTTCAATGCTTGAAGATATACCATATGATAGCTTGCAAGAGAAATACGAAGATGGTTTGGAGGTGGGAATCCAAGCTATGCTTGAAACCCTACAACCTACAACCCTCAACGAGGATATATCTTTTGCCTATGATGCAAAAAAATAATTCCTATCCATGACAAAGTCAATCCATCTATAACAACCACATCAATGACCACTTTTTGTTAAACCAATTCTTCCTATGAAACGTAATTTTAATGCCCCATCATACTCTAGTTTTCCTCATCCACCACCTACCCTACAAACTTTAGCGGTGGATGCCCAGCAAAAGCGACCACATATCACCTGTTGGAATTGTGGTAAATGTGGACATACAAAAATAAGGTGCGGATTGCGACCTCTTCACATGAAACTAGCTGTAGCTCAATTACATAACATGGAGGCCCATAATAAAGAAATTCCTCCTCTTTGGACAGAGGAATCATTGGAGAAGGACTTAAGTACCTTGGGTAATGATATCTCTCTTCATTCTCTACTTTGCATCTAGGGTACTATAAATAAAAAACTCCTTAAAATTTTACATGATGATGGTAGTTCACATGAGTTCATTTCACATTTATTAGTACAAGGACTTAAATTAAAAACATTTCCTTCATTGTATAAAGTAAAAGGTGCATTTCAAGGTAATTGTTATAATGTAACATGAGAGGTGCAAGATTTTACGATTAGCATAGGCTCATATTCACGAACCTTTTTAATTGCACCTTTGCAATCTTATGATGTTATACTCGATATGCCTTTTTGTCATTATTATAACCTGCACATTGACTACCATACACATACCTTTAACTTTGAATTTAAAGGTCAAATCATTACTTTGTCTGTGCGGCATGATTTCTAGCCATTTCCATTGATTAGCATTAGGGGAAAAAGTGAACCCTGCATGGGCCTTGTAAGGATCCCTAATTTTTAGGGATTAAAATTAATCTTGTGTGGTATTGAGGAAGAAAAAAAAACCACTGGTGGTTTTTAATATAAAAATACTATTCCCAAGGGACTAGATTCGAATTTTTTCCCATGATGGATTTTTGGCTATTATGAGCCATTGGATAATTCTCACGAACGGCTGAGATTGTAAAGTAAGCATCTGTCAAAAAACAACAAAATTGAACGCTCAGTGTCCTTGGGATCGTGGGTATTTCAAGCCATTGGATCTTGGAGATGGATGGACACGATTGAGCAATGTGGGTCTCGTAGAAAAAGACAAAATATAACAATCAATTACTTGTAAGATATGGGAAAAAGGAAGTGAGAGAGTGCAATCGCATGGATACCTTACATCCGTTGGATCTAGCTCACGACCGAATCGGATTAAGGCTCGTCTCCTGGCAGAAAACGACAAAGTAAGCCTCATTAAATGCATGGCAAGTGGGAAAAGCAAGAGAGAGAATGTATGGGGACGCGAATGAATCTAGTGCACTAGATTTGTATCGATCCGACCTCTCAAATTGAAATGCCCTCAATCCAATCTTAAAGAGATCTTGAGCATTGGATCAATGGGCTTATCGAATGATGGAGATTGAAAGGCGCATGCATTTCTTTTTCTCAATCTTGACCATTGGATTTCTTGCACATCCAATGGCCTAAATAAAATTTTGATGACAAAATTCAAATTTCGTGGTTTTTGAAACCACTAAGTAAGGTCTACCATCACATTTTGGTTGTTTTGAACAGTCCAAAACCAAGGAAAACTAGGCCTAGCCTACTTGATCGAGGCCCTAGACTGTGGCCACCACCCTCCCCTCATTGGTCCATCACTAATCACCCCTTAATCTAAAAGGCCCATTCAGGGTTCGTCTTTTCCCCTAATGGTCACACTCAAATAAAACATGGATTTAGGAAAGGATTCAATTCATGCATTGTTTTTATCAATGTCATCAATGATTATGCTCATACACTTCCTGATGCATATAAACCTTTTAGGACTACTTACAAGGATTGTCTTATGTGTGAGTATCCCTCTAAACTATGACCATTGCTAGGATCCTTTGACCATAGCGTAGACTTAGTACCTGGTAGTACTCCTCCTCATAAAGCACCTTATAGTCATGGCCCACTACACTAAAAGGAAATAGAAAACCAAGTAAAAGACATACTACAGAAAGGATTTATAAGGCCTACTTCTTCTCCATTTGGAGCACGAGTCCTCTTAGTCGAGAAGAAGAATAAAACGTATGGAGTGTGCATTAATTATAGAGCCCTTAACAAGATCAAAATAAAAAATAGATACCCTATTCCTCAAATAGATGATCTCTTAGATAAATTACAAGGCGCTTGTGTCTTTACTAAAATTGATCTTAAATCGGATTACCATCAGATACCTATGACGCAAAGCAATATTTTTAAGACTGCATTTAGAACTCAAACCGGCCATTATGAATTTATGGTAATACCCTTTGGACTTACTAATGCCCCTGCTACATTTGCACAAATGATGAAAAACATTTTTCTTGATTACCAAGCTTTTGTTCTAGGATTCTTTGACGATATATTTTTTTAGAGTAAGAATGATCGTGAGCATGAGAAGCATTTTAAAGAAGTTTTTCAGTTGCTACGATGGAACACACTTTATGCTAATCGTGAAAAGTGTTACTTCTTGCAACATAAGCAAGAATGTCTGGGACATATTATTTCAAGTGAAGGTGTGCATGTGGATCCAAAATAAAATTAAAGCTATAGTAGAATGGCCTACACCACAATCAGTCAATGATGTTCATTCTTTTCTCCGATTGGCTAGTTTCTATAGGAAGTTTGTTTGAAAATTTTCTTATTTAGAATTGCCTCTTACCTTGTTATTGAAAAAGAAAATAAAATTTTCATGGGGACTTACCCAACAACAATCCTTTGAAAAACTCAAACATGCACCTATTTTATAGTTACCTAATTCTTTTCACAACCCTTTCATGTTGTTACTGATGCGAGTGGTTAGGAATAGGTGTTGTTTTAATGCAAAATGATCATCCTATTACATTCGAGACTAGGAACCTTAAGACCTCATAAAAGAATTATAGTACATATGATAAAGACTTATTAGCCGTTGTGCATGCTTTGTGAATTTGGAAACACTATCTTATGGGCTCTAAGGTCTTAATCAAAACTGATCAATAGGCTATTAAGCATTTATTAAATCGGCCCTTAATCTTTGATCAACATCTTAATGGGCTTCATTCATTCAAAATTTCCACCTATGATCCAATATCAACTTAGTAAAGCTAATGTTGTAGCTAACACTCTTAGCTGTTTTCCTTCACATTCTGTTTTTTTGCATAATCTTATCCAAATTCATTCTTTTGAATAAATGGTTTCCACTTATGCATCTGATTTGTATTTCTGACGTTCATGGCATGACTTCAGCAATGGTACATCTTTATGTGATCAACATTATACATTTCATAATGGTTATCTTTATTTTCAACATAGATTATCTTTATTTTCAACACAGATTATGCATAACCCAAGGTTTTAAAGAATTTGTCATCAAAGAAATGCCTGAACCATCTTACATGGGTCATAGAGGCATACAAAGCAACATTTCTGCTTGCAAAGATTTCTTCTTTTGGCCACACATGGAAAATGATATTGCACATTGTGTTTCTCAATGCATTGTATGTCAGCGTGTAAAATGTCATCATGGTAAACCATTTGGATTATTAATACCAATTTCCATTCCAAACGAGCCATGGGAAAAAATCTCTATAGACTTTATCATAGGTCTTCCGATCACTTCATCACATAATGAGATGATTTGGACAATAGTTGATAGGTTTAGTAAATATGCGTATTTCATTCCATGTAGAAAAACTTTGTCTACACCTCATGCTGTGAAATTATTCATTAAATGCATTTTCCCACATCATGGATTTCCTAAAGTAATGTTATCTGATCATGATGTTCATTTTGCAATCATTTTTGGGTTGCCTTATTTTAGCATTTTGGTTCTAAAATAGATTTTAGCTCTACATTCCATCCTAAAAGTAATGGACAAAGTGAGGCTACAAATAGTACTATTTTTGATTTATTACATTGCTTTTCATTAAATAGTCCCACTAAATGGGATGAAAAGTTGCCATTGCTTCAATTTTCTTACAATAACACCACACACACCACTACTGACCGTGCACCTTTTGAAATTGTTTATGGTAAAAAGCTTCCCACTTCCATGTCACTCACCCAAACCAACATTCTAATGGCAATTCTATTGCTCAAGATCACATTTCTATACTTCACGATGTTCATGAACACATTCGGAAAAGTCAGGAGCGATATACACATAATATTAATACAAAAGGATTAGCCAAGGAATTCAAGGAAAATGATATTGTATTGTTGCATATCATTAAAAGACGTCTCAAAAATATTTTGTAGCATCCTAAAATTAAAATTGCACCATGCTATTATGGATTCTTTTGCATTATACAAAAAATTCATGATAATTCATTTAGATTAGATATACCATCTCATTGGAATATACATAACTCTTTTCACATTAGTTTACTTAAACCATTTAAAGGAACTTTACCACTCACTCCACTTCTTGATGACCCTCCTTTAATTGAAGAATAATTTGGAATCTTGGTTCCTAAGAAATTAATTGATCATGATGTCACTACTACATGCACAAGCACTCAATATCATCAATATTTAGTTAAGTACAAGAATCACTCTATTGAAGAATGTCAATGGATACACAAATCACAATTAACACCCCATTATGACCACTTAATTTTTGCATAACATACACAAACACATTAATGTAACACCTCCATGAACATTTCCATGCATGTGTTTTTACATGGGACATGCTTATTTTCACTCAGTGATGGAACACGTGATTGGCCGTCCATGTTTATTTTTATTTTATCAACTGAAGTGAGTTGCTTTTTCAAGTGAGGGGCATGTTATAAATTATGGAATATGTTGAACAAGGAATTGTTGGACTGTTAATTTGTTGATGTATTAATGTTTTTTGGTATTTTTGATATAGTATTTGAATGTTTGTGAGGAGCGTTAAAGGCGTGAAAGGGCGAACATCAATAATCCGACTTATAATTTATTTAGTTTGTAAATAAACCCTCATAGACGGTTCTATTGTTAGAAATAGTTAGAAAAGTAGTGGTTAGAATAAGGGTCATTCTAGATTGCAATTTTTGTTATTAAAAGCAAAGGCTTTCTACAAAATTTACCAACTTTTACTTTCACACATGCTTTTCGAAGCCACCCTCATGTAACCACTATTTTCAACTTAATAAAAAATCCTATAAATACATGCACTTTGTGGACTGTCGAAACAGAGTGCATGGGGGATGATTGCACCCAATACTCTATTTTGTCACGTCTCTTTTTGTGTCTATTTTTATGTGTGTTTTCTGCATCCGTAACCTCTGTGTGCACGTGAGCAAGACCCTGATGACAATGATTCTTGTCACATGAGTGTATATAACTATTGTGATAGTAAGAGTCAAAGAATCACACAATCACAATAGTTTCTATACACCTTGTAGTTATGCTCACAAGATTCTATGTGACTATTGTGAGAGTAAGAGTCAAAGAATCAGACAATCACTATGGTCTCTATACATTCCCTATACTATTGAGAGACTAGGAATCGAAGCAGTGATTCAAACAATCTCATTAGTTCTATTGCTCAGTCCTATACTATTGTGAGAGTAAAAATCAATGTATTGAGTCGAACAATCACAATAGTGGTTTGTTTTAAATTTTATTAATCAATCTATACAAGTAAGAAACACTTTCACAAGTCGAACATGTATACTGTTGATGTTTAAAATACATAAAACCAATTACGTAAATACAAATCATACATATGTAAGAGATGCATATGCGACTCATAACATATGACTAACAGAATCAACATAACAATGAAGTAGAAAATAAATGAGAAATAGAGCAATACTTGAATGGTGTTGTGAGGAAAGGCCTCTATGAGTGATGTGGTAGTAGTAGAGCTCTAAGACCTCATGAAGAAGCATGTGCAAAATAAGCTTTCCAATAAAATGGGAAAAAAATTATGCTTAAAAGTAGGTTTTCTATTGAAAGTGCTTTTGATCGAAAAAGTTTTGGATGGAAAGCAATTTTGATCAAAAGCCTTTCAATCAAAAACAGGTCTGTGTTCAATTTTTTTTTTCACATTTATTTGGAAATTCTCGAATAAAAGGAACATATCATGTATTGTTCCATTATTTGGTCGAATAAATTTAACCTAGCTTGTCATTGCATCGTATACTACTCCAATAACCACACCCTCAATGATTCCTATGTATACACATTATATACAAAGAGATATGTGAAGATGATTCTAGAGAGAGGTATTTCTGTGCATACACATTATATACAAAGAGACACCTGAACATGCTTCTATAGAGAGGTGATCAGTTCGAAAAATCTATCAGCATGTATATAAGCATGGAGTTGAAACAAATAAAAGCAAAAGTACTATCTCTAGATTATGCAAGATAGTTTATATATAGATAGATGCATTGGAGGATGGAGAGATCAAATAAACTTGGCACTCAAAACCTTTGCATGATTTCTGGATGGGAAGAAAATATATGGAGTAATGGATCTTGTAGATAACATTGTAGGTCCTCAAGGATAGGTCTCCTTCATTAATTCTAGACTCCATTATTGTTCTTTTTATTTCTAGAAAAAGAAATATTATGCACATTTTCTTTTAATTTCTAGGAAAAGAAATATTGTAGGGTGTCTAGGCTATATGTGAATCACTTAGCTATGCCCAAGCCAAAGGAGCTTCAAGCAGGTAAGATTAATGGTTTCTGACTCATTTGAAATAATCTAGAACTAATTTTCCATGGGAAGTGGAGAAGTAGGAAATAATGTGAATAGAATAACTAGCCATCTTTGATCAAAGGAGAGTAGATTCAATCTCCAATTTAGGCCTAGTTTTGAAATTACTCTTCTGCTCTTTCTTTTCCTTTCAATCACTCTTTCTCTTATTACTCTCCTGATTACTTTTTTCTCTTTCTTTAAGTTCTGAGTATCTCTCTCTCAACCTGGGTCCTTTCTTTCCCTCATTTCATTGTTTTCTCTTTGCGTGTCTCTTTAAGGATCTTTTCTATTCACACTTTCTCTTCATCTCTTTTTGCTTTCTAAATCTCTCATTGGGTTTCTTCTTCAACTCCGTTTAGGTCATCTCTTTCAAATGTACATCCATCCAACAGTTTTGTTTTAATTTGTGGATTGGAAAAATCATGAAAATGTTAACGTTGACTTTGAAGAATTTTTTGAATTAACCTAGAGTTTTCAAGTCTCACCACAAATCTCTTTTGCGCATTCATCAGCTTCAATCTTGTATGTCATAAGTAACAGAATAAGAGATTTTCGAAACATAAGAACACCTCTGCATCCATTCATGATCTCAAACAATTTCATGCAATCATAAATGAGTTACGAGTTTGAAGTATCATTCAAATAACAGTAACACATTTCTTTCTATGATCTTGTTTCTACAATTAATGATGCACATCATTATTTATGTCAAAAATATATGTATGTCTTTCTCTTTCTTTCTGCGTCGCCCTCTCTCTTCACACCTTTCCTTTTCTCTCCCGCTTATTCTTTTTCATTGAAGATATTGTTTTTCACTGAAGATTTGTAGCCGGAAAACAAGCATAAAGAGCACAAATGTGATGGGAACTCAAATCGTTATGACAAGCGGAAACAAAATAATAATAATAATAATAATAATAATAATAATAAAGATTGTGCTTAGATCTTTGCATTTCTGTACATATACATCCAGGCCTTTTGACTATGGAATCTCATAGTTACTTATTTTCATGCAGACACTACTGTGTAGCTATTGTTATACCCGCAAAATGATATGTTCTCAATCTCACCCATGTGCATCCCATTCCGGTTTTCCACATTGTTTCAAAACATGTAACTTACAGAGATTACAGAAACTTCTTTTCCTTTGGAAGTTTAGATAGCGCTCAAACAGTACCAAAGCAGATTTCATATCACTTATCTTCTATGTCTCAACCAAAATTTCGAGAACCCAATGTCCCCTTCTCTTATATAGCATACCTTTTCTTCCGAAGAAAGAACAATTTCATAAAGTGCAGATCTCAAATTCCTCCACACATCTTTTCAGATCTCAGAAGTAACAACTCTCTAGTATATGAATGTGCAGAGAAGGCATAGCCATCTAATATAGGTATTTTGAATCATCATCACGCATAGAAAAGGGCTTCTTTACATGACAAAAAAACCGCTTACATTGCTTTCCTTGGATCAAGAAATCACCTCTCTAATTCTTCGACAGGGGATTAAATGAATGTATCAAACTTCAAAATCTCAAAGTCATCTATTCCTTGCAAATTATCATGTTTTTATTCAGCCAATTGTACCCCCCCTTCATGAAGTGGATATCTCAAAGACGTTATAGAGGGAACTTCATGTAGAGGGAGCTTTATTGTCGCTTTTTGAGACCTTATAGAGCGTGGGAGTGGAGCATTTACTAGATCAATATCAAGTGGAGGGAGGCATGATACAAGGAAGAAACTATTCCACATCAAAGGTACATTGCTGTAACTCAAAACCTTCCACATCAAAGGTACATTGCTGTTTTATATGCCATAAGTCTGGCCAGCTTTTCGACAGCCACCTTTTGCCACTGACAAAAGTCCAAAATCTGTTCTTTTCAGATAACAACCCTTCAGACAAAGCTTGGTACCCCATGTGCCTTTGCCTACGCTATTTACAAGTGATATCCATATCCAGGTCCAAATGCATTTATCACATGATAATATGTAGATCATACAGTAGCTATTTGTGTCCTCCATCAATATAAAAAATCAACAAAGAAAATTGCACTTATAATTGACAGAACAACACACGGCCGGTGAATACAAATCAAGTATAAGTAGACTGCTATGATGGAAAATGGAGTGAGTATTTTCTAGGAATATATATTTTATCATCAACCCAAGGTGTGGTGGAACCTTTGAAGTAGAATAACAAGAATCAACGAAACAACCCACCGCAATAGAACCAAGCATGCTATGGATTGAATTCGCATCAATGGAACTTTAGGCCAAAAGAGGATAGGAGAGGGAAAAAAATGGTCTGATTTATAACTTCTATGTAGTTGTAGGATATACATGCCCCAAGTTTCTAGATGCATGAGAGTAGACTAGAGAGAGACAGAAAGCGAAGCTGAGACTGCCAATGCTAAGTATCGTTCGAGAAAGAAGCAGTATACGAATAAACTTCGCAATGTAAAAAACCAAAATGATAGACTAAATCTTGAAAAACGAGCATGTGAGCTACTTGATTGCTCACAACATGAATCGAAGAAATAACGAGCGGATTGTTTTGGGGTTGGCCTCTTGAGATAGAGGTCCACTGTTCAAGCCCTGAGCTGGACATGTAATAGCTTTCATTAGTTTTAACCAGTTATATTCAAGTTATAACCTTATATAACACTTGATTTGTGGGATATAGGGGGTACCATGGGTACTATGTCCATTCACCTATACAATTGTACTTCCAAAGTTAAACCTGGGGGAGTAGGCACCTCTCGAACCTCCATTCAAAAAAAGAAAAGAAAAAGGCATCGTGGCTAGTCTGTACTTATAAATACATCATCATACGTCTCTTCACATGAGGATAGAGTATTTATACAACTTATATCAACAAATCGAATTGAGTATCTCCTGGCTAGGAAAACCTCAAGCATGGCTCTCCTTTGGCACATATTCGGTTGAAAGGTTGCGATCTCATTTGAGGAAGACAAGAATTATACACAAGGAAGACAAGAATTATACACGTTAGTTGTTTTCAGAGTCTACGTTTCCTAGCTTTAGTAAGGGCTAAGGACAGCCTCAATCGAAGCATCAAATGGGTTAGACGGCTTACGAGTCCATTTCTTATTGCTACATATGCCTGATTTTTTCTTGAACAGAAGTATTGACCTTCTTTATTGTAAATTGTCGTCTATATCCGACCATTCTCAGATGGCGTGCTGACTTAGTCTAAGAAAATGTAATGATTGAGGGTGGAATTCAATGCAATGTGATTCAAAACTCTATCAATATCAAGTGGAGGGAGGCATTTAATAGATCAATATCAAGTGGAGGGAGGCATGATACAAGGAAGACACTATTCCACATCAAAGTTACATTGCTGTAACTCAAAACCTTCCACATCAAAGGTACATTGCTCTTTTATATGCCATGAGTCTGACGAACCTTTTGACAGCCACCTTTTGCCACTCACAAAAGTCCAAACTCTGTTCTTTTCAAAAGGCCACCCCCATGCGCCTTTGACTACGCAAGGCTCGCCCAGCAGAGCTATTTTTGCATGTTGACGGAGTCGCCAGGCCCAATATGCGTCTGTGCTTCATTTCTTCGTTGAGGGATTTCGAGACCCTCTCGAGTCTCCGATTGAACAATGGCGTGGAGTCCTTAGTAGCAAGGAAGGTTAACACGGGTTGATCTGCCTGCGGAGAAGCGGTTTCTCACAACGTCTGCAATACAGCTCAGCTGCTGTTTCGATCAATAAGAAGAGATCACACGTGACGTGAACCAGAGAAAACTGAACCTGTTGGCTTTGAATCTTTATTGCCGTGGTCATTGTCGCCCACAATTCATGCACGAAGATTCTCTGTTGTGTTTCCTTTTAAGGATACGAAGCAAATCAATCTCGCTGGGCGTGCGATGGTTATCAACACGTTCCTCCTCTCTTCTACCATCTATTTCCTTTCTTGTTGGAGACCGAATGAGCAAGGCCTGTCCAAACTGAATAGTATATGTAGAAACTTTCTTTGGACGGGCGATCATAACAGAAGGGGGGTGCCTAAAATCAAATGGGCCATCTGCACTAGCCCTAGAGATAGCGGGGGGCTTTTTGTATCCTGGACATTGGGTGTATGGCTAACAAACTGGCAGCCAAATGGATGATTAAGGCTTGGTGCAATAGGGAGGCCTCGTGGGCCAAGCTGATCTTCAGAAACAAGAATGAGTTGGCTCTCATGGGGTTCCCAAACTGGAAGAATCTTGACATCATGACCCTGCTATTCTCCCCGATCCCCATCTTCCCGAAAGGCTCCAATCTCGTGTGCTCCCTTCGGAAGGGCTGGAATAAAGTCAAAAGCTTCACAAGAATTAGTGAGGACTGGAAGTGGGCGGCCGGAATCAGACAAAACGACTCTATCTGGTTTCCGATACATGGCATCCGGAGTGTGGAGTCGTGGAACATTCAAAATGCCAAGAAGTTATGGAACAAAGGATTCAAAAAATGGAAACACCTCTGGAAACATGACACGAACAGCTGGATCAACTTCGAGGATATTGACCCTTGCATAAACATCTCCTACGAAGAATGGAACACTTTGCAAAGCAGATGCCTCGCATGGGATCGTCACAAGACTCGCCTTCTCATGGGACACGACACACCGAACTCACTTGGTCTCAAATGGCACAATGGGAATAGCCTACTCAAAATCCCGAACATCAAAGAAACGGCTGACCACCAGATCAACCTCAACAAGAAGTGGTGCCTGTCTTGGACGCGGCTTCGGTGGGACATGAAATTCATGGGTATCTGGCACCCCCTGATAGAGATTAAGAAGTCTGTCCTCTTATGGCAAAT
>CM035434.1:60614896-60627396 GCA_020310875.1 Ceratopteris richardii
CACGACTTCATTTGCATCCCCACTAACTTCAAGTAAGTGTATGAAAGCATCAATTTCTTTTTCTTAAATTCCCAAGAAATCGGGGGGAAATCACCCAAATGTATAAGGATCCTCTAAGCTATTTCGAACAAAGGGCTGATTTCAATGTCATTTCTTTCCTAGAGACTCAGAGATCTAGGTTTTAGAGTCCCTTGAGTTGTGATACTCGCACATATATACTTCTATTTTAATATTTCCTTTTTATGTCCTTTTGTTTAATTATCTTAAACTTCTCACAGCTTTATCTTGCACAATTTTCTTTTCCTAACCAAACAAAGAAATATTGAAGATATAAGTGACCAACTAGTTGGAGAGCATGCGATGAGTCCTTCAATCAATATATGAAGATATATGCTTCGAGAAGGAAACAATCAAACAATTACTTGTAACATATTCTACTCACACAGACATCTATAAAAAGATGATCATACTCCAAAAAGTAGAATTCATCTACACTTGCAAAGAGCAAAAAAATATTCATCAAGAATTCATGAGTAGCACGATTGTCAAAATAATGGATACACATGCCTCACATACCCTAAGGTCATTTGAAGATATATCAAAGGTAGGAAAACAATACGAAGCAAAATTGCAGGTTCACAAAATAGAGTTTGAGCTCATAGAAAAATATTTAAGAAAGAAAGTTGAGGAGAAAAGAGCACAAAGTGATCCTCGACTATTAGAAGAAGTAATAGGACGCACTCAAAAGAACTTCTAGTTTTAGGCCTTCATAGAAAATCCATGGAAAAACATAAATACATACACGGAAGAAAATCTCAACCTCCAATACCAAATTGATCAATCGCAGAAAACAAAAGACAAGGATCCAAAGCATAAGCATGATGAGTGAAATTTAGAATGAACTCGTAAATCACCTCCTACACCATCATCCTTTGATAGAGAGCCAAAGGAGGCAGAGGTGAGTTCCTCATTCCAAAAGGTAAGGGAATTAAGTGAGGTCCATATAAAAATCTAGAATTATAGATGAAGGAACAATGCATTGAAAGCATGAATGACAATTTCTTAGAGTTGGAAAGAGAAGTAGTGATGAGCCATTTAGCAAAATTTCTTACTCCAGGTATCAAGGCATTACTTGCACTTTGGAGTTATCATCTCCAACCATCATAGCATAAAGGATCAAAAAGCTCAAACATTTTAATTTGTCAATCTGATAAGTATACTAAGACCCTATCCCCTTTTTTGTGAATGGACTACAAGTATTATCATTCAAAGATAAGCACATCATAGATTTCTATAAAGTTTCTATCTATTTCTTCTTTTGAATGCAATTTGTGCTAAAAGGAAGCTTTTTAAGGGTTCTTGTGCCTAAACTCTGCTTTCCTAATAAGAAACACTACAACATATGAGGGGCATACCGACGCTGCATATACCGACAGTCATAGCCGGCGTCGGTATAGTCCTCGGAAAATCTCACTAAAAGATACCGTCGGTCAAGTGACCGTCGGTATGACCGTTTTAAACGGATCGTCGGTGTGGCCCCAGACCCGCCAGTATAAGCGTCGGTATATGCGTCGGTATAAGCATCGGTATAAGCGTCGGTATAAGCATCGGTAATTTGCTGGGAACTACCGACACGTATACCGACGTCCACACCGACACCTATACCGGCGACGAGTTTTAAACATACCATGAACCCGAGAGCAAAACTTCACATTTTTGCGCGTGTTTGAGTACTGTTGGTCTACTGTCGAACTTGCGCGCGCGAACCTGCATTGTCTTGTGCACACACACACACACACGGATCTCTCTCTCTACACACACACATTCTCTCTCCGCTTAGATATCACAACTTGGTAAGTGCTCCGCGTACTGTTAGCATTTGTGTTTCTCTATGCTTTAGGGTTTCTAATTTCTCTTTTCGTTGATTTTGCAGAAGTACTTTCCCGTCAATTGTTTGGAATTGGACGAGAGAGGACCTACATTACGCTTTGTCGACAACGATTCAAAGAGGGAACTACCGGTAAGTGATTCTTTTATTCGCTATTGATAGAGAGAGAGAGAGAGAGAGAGAGAGAGAGAGAGAGAGAGAGAAAGAGAGAGAGAGAGAGAGAGAGAGAGAGAGAGAGAGAGAGAGAGAGAGAGAGAAAGAAAGAGAGAGAGAAGAGAAAGGAAGATACACATTAATTTACACATGCATACATACACACATACATGTACACACATGTATGCTTACATACACACACCTATACACACATGCATGTTTACATACACACACACATATACACACATGCATGCATACACACACACACATAAATTTACACACATGCATACATACACACACATGCATACACACATACATACACACACATATATACACATATGCATACATACACATACACACACACATATACACATACATACATACACGCATATATACACACATATACACACATGCATGCATACATACACACACATATACACACATGCATGTATACACACATGCATGTATACACACATATATACACACATGCATACTTACACACATATACACACATGCATGTATACATACACACACATGTATACACATGAATACACATACACACACATACACATACATGCATGCATACATACACACAGGTACACATATACACATATGCATGCCTACATACACACACATACACATACACACACATGTATACACATGTGTACATACACACACACACATGTACACATGCATACATACACACACATATATACACACATGCATACATACACACATACAGTCCTATTTTTATTTTCAAGTTTTATTTTTACATCAAATATATAAAAAGAGGATTAGGGTTTTAGGGTTAAATCTTTAAGATTAGGGTTTTAGGGTTTTAACACCTACATAACATATATGCACACATACATATGCACATATAATACATATATACATGTATACAGAAATATACATATTTTAGGTCTAGATATTTAAGATTAAGGTTTTAGGGTTTAGTCTCTCTCATTAGGGTTTTAGGATTTTAATATATCTTAGATTTAAATCTTTAAGATTAGGGTTTTAGGGTTATAACACCTACATAACATATATGCACACATACACATACACATGTAATACATATATACATGTATATACACATGTATACATTTTAATACGTAGATAACATATATACACAAACACACATATACATATAATACATACATACATGTAGATACACATGCATAAAAAAATTTACAAATTCTAGATTTAAATCTTTAAGATTAGGGTTTTAATTAAATATATATAACTAAATATATAAAATGAAATATATATAAAAAAATATGAATATATAAATAAATATATATATAAAATAAGATACTTATATACATAAATAAATATAAGAAGAACTAGTGTTTTATATACTTTAATTAAATATATATAATTAAATATATAAAATTAAATATATAAAAATAGGATTATGTAAGGAAAAAAATTTGAATATATAAATAAATATATATATAAAATAAGATAATTATATACTAGTGTTTTAAATAATTTAGGGTTTTAGGGTTTAGTATTTCAGATTTAAGTCTAAGTCTTTCTGATTAGGGTTTTAGGATTTTAATACGTAGATAACATATATACACAAGCACACATATACATATAATACATACATACATGTAGATACATATGCATACAAAAATATACATATTTTAGATTTAAATCTTTAAGATTAGAGTTTTAGGGTTATAACACCTACATAACATATATGCACACATACACATGCACATATAATACATATATACATGTATATACACATGTATACAGAAATATACATATTTTAGGTCTAGATATTTAAGATTAGGGTTTTAGGGTTTAGTATTTCAGATTTAAGTGTAAGTTTTTCTGATTAGGGTTTTAGGATTTTAATTCGTAGATAACATATATACACAAACACACATATACATATAATACATACATACATGTAGATACACATGCATACAAAAATATACATATTTTAGATTTAAATCTTTAAGATTAGGGTTTTAGGGTTATAACACCTACATAACATATATGCACACATACACATATAATACATATATACATGTATATACGCATTTATACAGAAATATACATATTTTAGGTCTAGATATTTAAGATTAGGGTTTTAGGGTTTAGTATTTCAGATTTAAGTGTAAGTCTTTCTGATTAGGGTTTTAGGATTTTAAAACGTAGATAACATATATACACAAACACACATATACATATAATACATACATACATGTAGATACACATGCATACAAAAATATACATATTTTAGATTTAAATCTTTGAGATTAGGGTTTTAGGGTTATAACACCTATATAACATATATGCACACATACACATGCACATGTAATACATATATACATGTATATACACATGTATATAGAAATATACATATTTTAGGTCTAGATATTTAAGATTAGGTTTTTAGGGTTTAGTATTTCAAATCTAGAATTTTAAGATTAGGGTTTTAATTAAATATATATAATTAAATATATAAATGAAATATATATAAGTAAAAAAATCTTAATATATAAATAAATATATATATAAAATAAGATACTTATATACATAAATAAATATAAAATGAACTAGTGTTTTAAAGAATTTAATTAAATATATATAATTAAATATATAAAATTAAATATATAAAATTAAATATAAAAGAATAGGATTATGTAAGGAAAAAAATCTGAATATATAAATAAATATATATATAAAATAAGGTAATTATATACATAAATAAGTTTAAAAAGAACTAGTGTTTTAAATAATTTAATTAAATATATATAATGAAATATATAAAATTAAATATATAAAAATAGGTTCACGTACGGAAAAAATTTGAATATATAAATAAATATATATATAAAATAAGATAATTATATACATAAATAAATATAAAAAGCACTAGTGTTTTAAATAATTTAATTAAATATTTATAATTAAATATATAAAAATAGCATGTCCTTGCACATAGTGCAAGTATCAAATTTATCGGAAACGATGGATTTGTACTGCACATGTTAGAGAGTATGGATCCTTTAATAGGAGTTGACTGGAAAACCTACGATATCATTCGCATGGTCCCCCAGGTGAGCAGATGGACCCAAACGACATTGCACTAGTAACCTCTCATGGACAAAAGAGAGCAAAAAAGGACTTAGACGTACAAGCAAGCACTAATAATATTATACAGAATGAACATATGGAAGAGATGCTTGAAGCATTTTATGAGATGGAGGAAGATCATGATGGTGAAGAAGGTGTCGAGAGTTTCATGGACACAACAGAAATCCCACGATCAGAAGTTGATGAAGAATATGAAAACATGCGAAGATTAGCTCGTTTACCACTTTACAATGGAGCAAAGATATCTGTACTACGTGCTTCACTCGTGATGCTCAATCTGCAATCCATTTATGGATGGTCAGATAGTAGTGTCACTGAATTGTTCAGGTAAGTGGAGAACAAATTGGCTTTCATTGTTGTATCATAATAACTTCATTTACTAATATCATTTTAATTGCTTATTGCAGGCTTCTTAAAGATCAATTTTTGCCAGAGGGCAATGACATGCCTCCAACACGTGGAGATGCGAAAGAACTTTTACAGTCCATTGGAATGGATTATACTAAAGTTCATGCTTGTCCGAATGATTGCATTCTCTTTCGGAATGAGTATGAGCATCTCCACGTATGTCCAAAGTGTGGAGCAAATAGATTTAGAGAAGACGTTATGGGCGAAGCAATCCCCGCAAAGGTTCTTCGCCACTTTCCTATCATTCCACGAATTAAGAACATGTTTAGATGCAAATCTATAGCTGAGTTAATGTCATGGCATACAAAGAGCAGGTCTACAGATAATGTAATGCGAGTGCCAGCTGACTCTGATGCTTGGAAGCACATAGATAGTAAGTGGCCAGAGTTTGCTAGTGAGCCTCGGTCCATATGTCTAGGCCTAGCTATGGATGGAGTGAATCCATTTGGATTACGCAGTTCTTCATGGAGCACATGGCCTTTATGTTTGGTCAATTATAATATCCCACCATGGTTGGCCACAAAGAAAGGTCATTTATTATTAGCTCTTATTGTACCAGGTAAGTATAAGGTAAAAAACATGGATGTATATCTTGCACCACTTGTGGAAGAACTGCGCATTTTATGGGATGGGATTACTATGCGTGACATGTCTCAACCTTTAAGAAGACGAGACGTGCGAGTGCAAGGCATACTTATGTGGACAATGCATGATTGGCCTGGTTATGGTGAATGTTCAGGTTTATCGATTTTGGGTTACCATGCTTGTCCTTTATGCGGACCACGGCTCGAAGCACGCTATTCCAAAGCACTACCTAAAACTGTCTATGAAGGATATCATTGATATTTGCTTGATGGGCATGTTTTACGTGAAGGACAAATTGGTCAACAAGCGCAACACCAAATGAAAGCTAGCGATTGGAAACAAATGTGGGATTCAGAAAATCCAGTTGCTGGCATGAAACGGTTGTCCATTTTTCATGAACTCCCTTATTGGAGTGAATTGATGATCAATCATTTGGTAGACCCGATGCATATTTTGAAGAATGTGGGAGAGATTCTTTGGAAAACTTTGACGAAAGAAAGAAAGCAAAGCACAAAGGGACGACTTAGAAGAGCGAGGTCGTATGCTAGAGTTGTGGGCAATTACTAAGCCCAACGGAACAGTATCGTTACCAAGAGCTCCTTGGGTGCTTCGCAGGATGGAAGAGCAACAAGTGAAGAAAACAGTTTCAGAGTTTTGTACACCTACTGGATGCATGAGATGTCTGAAGATTGCTTTCACACAAAACGACGATCTTGCAAGACTCAAGTATCATGATTGGCACAAGTTTTTATAGTTTGTGCTCCCTGTAGCTCTAAAAGATTGCCTTTCAGAGGATGTACAAAAAACCATTTATAAAATTAGTTCTTTAGTACCGTGGATATCTTCTAAAGAGATAAATAGAGATAGCATAGAGAGTGCAAAACTCAATGCTATCGAAGCTGTTTGTATGGTAGAGAAATACTTTCCCACAAGTATTCTCACTATTCAACTTCATTTACTGGTTCATAAAGTTGCAATAGCAGGAACTCTCCATAGTCAATGGATGTTCTTCTTAGAGCGCTTTATGAAGACATTAAAAGGGTTTGTTCGACAGAGAGCACGTCCAGAGGGTAGCATGGCAGAGGGATGGCTTGTACAAGAATCTCTAGTATTCATAACTGAGTTTCTATGTATATCGGATCCCAAAATGCCTCGCTTATGGAGCGATGATGAAGATGTTCGTCTCGTAGGCAATGAACCACAAGGTAAAGGATTGCAAAGAAAAATGGATGCAGCTTTCAGGGAGCAGG
Organism: Ceratopteris richardii; assembly: GCA_020310875.1. NCBI lineage: Eukaryota > Viridiplantae > Streptophyta > Polypodiopsida > Polypodiales > Pteridaceae > Ceratopteris > Ceratopteris richardii. Next base: position 60,622,298 of record CM035434.1, read on the forward strand.
CAATGAAGTTTTGTATAGTTAACTCTGAGCCTATGCAAAAGTGGTTAAAAAGGTATGAACTTGCCAAGGAAACTAACGCAAAGGAAAGAGCTCAGTTTTGAAGAAATCGTTCCACTCGATTTTTGCCTCTTCCAGAAAATCTTCGACCTCTCCCACCTTTTCCAATGACCAGATGGCTAGATGCAGCAGTTTCACAAGCAAAGGCAGCGGGTGAAGATATCTCTGAATAAGAAGAAGAACTCGCAAAAGGATGTGATTGGGAGTATATTAAATACGGTGCACTATGGTCTCATGGACGGCACTTTTGAATAGCACGAATCGATCAAAATAGGGCTACTTTTGATAGTGGAGTGATGGTGAATTTTTTCCAAAAAAGTAGAGCGAGTGCAAGAGATGATAATGCTCTAGAAGGCGAGTTAGATTATTGTGGTGTGATTCAAGACATCTTGAAACTATCTTTCAGAAAGTTTGATTACTTTATTTTTGACGTGAAATGGTTCAAATTAGTCACCTCTGGAAGAAACGCAACAGTGAGACGGGATAAGAGTGGTTTGCTTCAAGTCGACTCCACAAAATTATGGACAGATGAAAGGGATACATTTGTACTTCCCAAACACTGTGAGCAGGTTGTTTTTATACCAGATTCAAAAGACCTAGAGTGGCTATTTTTTTTACAAGTCGCTCCACGTAGTAGACAAATTTTTGAAAACATAGATGTAGAAGAAAGTCCATCTCTGGTGGACTCAAAGATTCATTCGATAGCTGAGGAGGAAGAGATCATTGTTCGAGAAGAAGAGGTCATTGAAGAAGAGGTCATTGTTTGAGAAGACGAAGCAATAGATGATGATCAGGAGGAAACCAGCATAGCAAGTGATTTAGAAGCCATCAATATAGAGATAGATATTCTCGGTGCATCGGATCTTCAAGAGGATGCTAGAATAGAGGACTTTTGAATAAAACACTTGTACGTACTAATTTTTGGTTTTTTTTTGTTTATTCCCTATATTATTTTTCTTATCGCATGCTGATTATTTTAGTTCTTTTATTACAGAGCATGATGGGAGACAGTCCTCCAGTCACTCCACATTCCATGATAGAGGAGCAGTTTTTGGAGTTCATCTCTCAGGTCCCTCCTGCGTATATGGCCGCTGCATCACAGTATTGGATCGCTCGTGATAGCACTCCTCCTGGCCTCACTCTTGGTGGCCTTACTCCTGCCGGCTTCACTCCCGTTGGCCTCACTCCCACCGGTGTCACTCTCGCCGGTGTCACTCCTGCCGGTGTCACTCCTGCGGGTGGTGCTACTCCCATAGGAGGTATGTCTCCTAGCTTTGTGACTCCACCACGACCATCTTTGCAGCCATCTCCTACTGGGTCTACTAGTAGACGTGTGCGTTTGACACCTCAGCGTGATACAGGGTCTGGCCCATCACGTAGATCGAGGTCACGCTCTGGAGCAGGAGGTTCTAGGAGTGGATCTACAGGGAGGTCTGGAGGCGGAGGAGGCGGTTGTTATGGAGGCAGTGTGACGGACGTTGTGTCGCCCACTTCTACTCCTAGGACGAGTACCTCAGATGTAGGTACGCCATGTCGTACACCAGGTAGTACACCACGTACACCTTGGGGTGCTCATGACCATGATGACTTCAAGGTGTATAATATCCGAGATGGAGCTCCGGTGATGGATGCGGCTGGCAAAGCAATGCGTGCACGCATACGACAACTTTGCTCCATCCAGTTTGGACACTCCATCATGCTGAAATGGAGTGAACAGGATAAAGATTGGAAGAATTATATCACACAGACAATTTACCAGGAGTTTCGACCAGCCGATGGACAGTCGATTGTCAGTTCAGAGTGGATTCTGCACACCGCACGTGAGGTCATGTCGCATCGACGATCCGAGGCTCGTGATGCATTCAAAGAAGGCTTAGCAAAGCCTGTATGGTTAGATACTGAGGAGTGGGACATGATTCGTGACGAGCAGCAGCAGACTCCTGATCGATATCGCCAGTAGCGAAATGCCACAGCCACATGTCTAGACACGATTGGACGGTCACATTTGGGCAGTGGCGGATATGACACGATGCGTCATGAGTTTGTAAGTACCATTTCATTTATTGAATTTATTTGTGTTAAATTTCTCATATATGTTTCTATAATCTTTTTATATTTGTTTCAGGAGCTGGCAATGGGTCGTCCTCCAACACGATTGGAGGAGTCTCACGGATGACAAGAACGGAGGAGTCTCACGTACTTCAATTCTTAGAGCTTAAGGGATGGGAATAGACTAATGGATGCATAATACATACGTACAACTAATGACAAGAAAGATAAATTCATGAAAAACGCTTACAAAATCCCCTTGAAATCACCATGAAAGCTTAATGATGAGGCAAGACAATAGAAAGAGCTCTCTAGTTCGCATTAATAATCAACATGCAAGATTATAAAGAAAGTGTTAAAAATTGGTTTTTTCATACCTTTTATGTGTGCATGTTCACACTTAAAATAGGTCCTTCTAAGTTATACTCTAAAAATATGCCATCTTGAGATCTCTTAGAATTCTAAAAGAAACACATATGTTACAACTCATGATGAGGAAGAATCTTGCTCATGTTTTGAAATTTTGGGATAATGTAATCTACTACAATTACAAAGATTCTATATCTTTCCTTGCAAAAGGTTTACCTCATCTTCAATCATAATCTCTTTTGATTGGATGTTGTACTTAGCTTTCCATAACTCTATCTCTATCATCAACATAGCCCTCTATTAATGCCACAAGATCATTTTATTTTTTTACTTTTTCATTAAGATTATTTTAACCTCTCATAACATTTGTAGCATGTCTATTAGCTTATTTTTCTAGCTCTTTTGCATCTTTCATTTGTTCTTTCAATTTTTCTATTTCTTGTTTCATAGTTTTCAACTCCTCACTTTGATCCTCATATGAAATCTCCTCCATCTCAGTTCCTTCTAATATTTGGTTTTCTTCTCCCATGAGTACTCTAATAATCTCCTCATTTGATTTTCTCAATACTTGGTAAAAAATTTGCTAAATTTTATTCTTTGATTCCAAATGCTTTACCTTTGCTTCTAATATTTTGATGGTCTTTATATGTTTCTTGCACGTATCTTCCATAAATGAGATTCTATTCTTGTGTTGCATTCATTCAGTCTGCAACTTGATCCCTTTCTCTTGATAGGATTCTATGATTCTCTTTTGTTCCCTTAACTCTATAGACATCCTATCCTATTCCTTTTTATACTCATCAAATTTATTTCCTTTCATGAGTTCATATTTAGTAGCCATATCAGATAAAGTTACATTTTTACTTGATGGCATAAACTATTCTTTTTTATTGATAACTATCTCACATATTCCTTTGATATCTCTTTCAAAAATCTGGTCAATTCTATTGCTTTTTTTGTTTAATAATCTCCAATTCTTTTCCACCTTCATCCTCTTCTTTTTCTTCTTCTCATTCCTGAGAATATTGATCCTCTTTTTTATTTTCTTCCTCTTCCTCATTATAATTCTACAATTATTTATCATTTTCTTCATATTCTTCTTCATGTTCTTTTTGCTCTTGCTCTGACACATTTTTCTTTTTCATGTCCTATAAATCATCATCTTTTTAAATACCATTTATAGCATTATAGATGTCTTCTATTGTGGTTTGTTGTGATTCTATCTTTTTTGTATGTGCTTCATGTTCCTTTTCTTCTTCTATGATTTTGATTCTAGAAATATTGGGGTTTGATAAGTTCAGACTTCTTAAGAGAAAACCCTCTACATCACTATCTTCATCACCCTTGGATAGATTATCAACCACTATGACTCCAACATGATCTTCTATTTATCTGTCGTCATTGCTCTACTCTATCTTTTGGATCAAAATAGATCCTCCTTCTAATTTCTCATGAGGTACAACATATCCTACTTTATCCTTCATTTCCTCTTTTTCCTTCTACTTTGGCTATTTGAACTTCTATTTTAAGTTTGGGTCCTTTTTATTCACTGTTTCCACCACTATGTTTCTTTTGTTAGATGGTCCTTGAATTTCTTGGAAGTATGCCAATAAAGCTGCATCTTTTTTTACAAACATGACTTCAATCTTTGCATTTATCATATGTTCATATAGTTCTTCACAGTGTTCAAGTTTAGCTAGGGTTGACTTAGTAGCATTTTTAGAATAATCTTCTAGCATGTTTTGATATTGAGCATCTTACAATGCCCTTTTGTTATTATCTTGCATTAAATAAGAGTATAATTGCTCTTTTGTGGTTTGAGGTGGATGAGGCTCTTTTTCTGCTTGCAACCTCTTTTGCTTCAATCTCACTTCTTCCTCTATCAACACTTTATCCTCGAATTCTAACTTTTTGAGATCCAACTTCTTTTCTTCAAGGAAGGTAAGACATCATCTACAATCTCTTTTCTTTTCTTTGTACCCTCTTTATCCAACATTTTCCTCCTAGGAATCTTTACACTAGCAATTGCTTCTCTAAAAACTTGAGCCTCTAGAACGAATTGAAGCTTATCTTTGATTCCCAATACATGATATATGATTTTTTTCTGAAAAGTTGGGCTCAATTCATATATTTCTTGGATTCTCAATGGTAAGCTACTTATTTTAGTTGATCATGGATGTAGAGTGACATGTCAACTACACCAAATGGTTTTGTGTTATATTTAGTACTCGTCATAACTAGGGTCACTAGTTTATGAGGCATGGTGTATCTTGGAAGACTTGAAAGCACATCAGCTACAAAAATGTCCTAATTTCCAATTCCTCATTAGGTTTTGCTTAAATATTGGAACTTGGACCTTTGTAAGAAGCTTCATTCGTTTTAACAAAGATCACATCATCTTTTTGCCCATAGAATTAAACTATAAGGCTACTTTAGTATGTTGTAGACTTATGGTGATTTACACTTGCTCCTCTTACTATTTATTGACTTTGCATATAAGCTAAGGATCAAAATTGGCTCTTTTTACGTCTTGCAATGAAACCATCACTTGATCACATTTGTCAAATCTATGAAAAAAATTCGTCCATCATGAACCTTATGTAAGCCAATTTCCTTCCTTGTTT
>CM035434.1:60632396-60679896 GCA_020310875.1 Ceratopteris richardii
GGTAAGAGGATGCACACCACTTACTAAGATGCAAGATATATATATAGAGAGAGAGAGTGTGTGTGTGTGTGTGTAGAGAGAGAGAGATCATCCAATTTTATGAATTTTGTGCTTCATCAAACGAGACATGCTCAGTGTCATCATAGAGACTAGATGCAGCCATAGCATGGCAATCTCATGCAAAAGAGGCACTATGAGAGCCAAATGAGTACGATATGACACAGATGCATCTACTTTGCACTCATGCAAGGTCTGCACCAGCCATTTTGGCATAGTTCTAGCCTGCTCAATGTCAGATCTCTCATCAATAAGTGCATCATGTAAATGTGCATCAGAAATGGAATGATCTGCATCATCACATGAAACCTACAAAGGTTGAGAAGTTGCCTCATTAGGAGCAGCACTAGACTGTCCACCAGGAGAAAGCGACAGCAAAGTATCATACATGTCTTTGGAGCTAACAGATGTCTCCTTGATACATGAAGGCAATGGCTGAATAGCATCTTCCACAAAACATTAGGGCGGAAAACGGCCCAAAAAGGGCCGTGTAAGGATTTCAATTAGTTGTGCTTAATCGAGATTAAAGTTTTCAAATCCTTTAAGAAATTCTGTGTAAGTTCATTTAAAATGTATCTTATGCAAATTTTGAAGAGAGAGAAACTCGTATCATATAATCATGAAAAGTTTGTGTGATATCTTATGCCTCGAAGTTTGTGCTCACCGGGCGCTGATCAAAAGTCGAATTTTCCTCTTGTTCACGGACCTATATCATGTGTGCTGATGACGTTTTGCGCTTTTTTACTCTACTTTTCATAGCAGGCATGTTTCTCTCTTTCATGTCATTTTAGACACTTGCCGGTCATTTTTCATAGCAGACCATGGAGAACGTTAACCCAAATACTCTCGCTGAGCTTTCAAACAATTGAAATCATTGTGAAAAGTTCCATATCAACATTGCTGTTAGTCAGGAGTATGCGACGACAAGAAAAGTATTTTGAAGGGCTCTTCATCCTCCTGAAGTGGATGGACTACGAAAGGAAGGCAAGAAACATATCGACATATGGACAGATGGATCTGTTTATCCAATTGATACACAAACTGGAAGGTACCCCCCTTTTCATAATCTTCATGATCTGATTAGATTTGTGGGAGATGGTGAGGATGGTTTACGAGGCTATTGTTCAAGGCTCTGGGATATTTCAAGGAATTATGTACAATACATAAACTGTTTACAAAACACACTACACCAGAAGAATTTACATATGAGGGAGCTAGAAAAAAAATTATCCACTTTATCTTCTCAGTTAGAGTCTTTTAAAAAAAATGAAAGAAACTCCTATAGGTTTGAGAATGCGGTCAGAACGAGTAAAACCTTTTTTAGATTTGACTGAAAAATCTGGCGAGAAAAAGATGAAAATTGTTAGAGATCATGTGACAAATGTGCTAGGTTTCAATATGTCGAGCAGTTTTGAGCGCATACATTTCTGTAATGAAATTTTGAGTCAAAATGATGTTTTAAAACTATTGAAACTAAACGAAAATACATGCTTGAAATGCTTTGTTTTTCAAAAACTCATGACAGAAATGAATCTTTTACTAGAACCATCTCAAATTGAGAATATTTGTGATAGTGTCGGAGTGAGTAGGAAAGGTTATAGAGCAATTTCAAAAGTTTGGTGTGAATTTTTAAAATTTAACAAAGTTAGAAGTTTTGGATTGCCTAGACCCCATCATGTAGGAAAGTTTCGGCTCTGCTTGAATAAGAAGATCACATCAGTATTTGGTGAATATAAACATATTCAAGGTAAAATGCCTTACGAAGTAGGAAAACAAAAGCTACATTTCACTTACAATGCATTTAACAACATATGGATAGATGTTATAAAACTTCAAACATACATGGTTCAGTTCTATAATATAAAAGAGCATGAATGTTCCGGTCTATTGAAATTTGTAATCAAACTTGATGAAGCTGAGCTTAAAAAACATCAAAAGATGGAGAGAATAAGCATTGCACTGATGAACAAAGCTTTTGGACTATAGCCTTGGGAAATTGGATACTCCATCTCTCAAAGTACAATCAGAAATGGAGTTATGGTGGGTTGGCTGTGCTCAAGTTCCATTTGAGAGCCATAAAACACTTAAATGGTTATTGTCACAGACAAACATTCCAAATGTTATCCAAGGGCATCATGCAGGAGAATTGTTGAATGTCAAAGACTACGGGAACTTTCAAGTTGAGTGGCATTTGAGTAGAGACCTAAACACAATCAAATGCATGTTTGGTATAAGTGGGGGAGCAAATTCTAAGTACCCTTGCTTGTACTGCATGCAAAGCCCAGGCACAAATGGATGGATTGCTAGAGCTGAGGGTGAAGAGGCTCCTTCTAGAAAAAATGTTATTCTTCGTAACTACTCATCTTCTTCAATGATTTGGGATCCCATACTTCCAATAGCATTGACAAATGTACACATATGTGCACTACATGTAGAGTTAAGAATCATTGACAAGTTGGTCCGTCTTCACTTGGATTATGCATATTCTATCAAGCCTACAACTCTTGCAGATGAATGCATAGGGAGGTGTGGGTCAAACTAGATAATCTTTTAAAGATCAGGAGGCAGCAGGTAACATCAAAAAGTTATGTGATAGATTTCAGAAAGGCGACCACAGAGCTTATAGAAACCATCATAGAGGCATGGGGTGCCAAAGATATAACATACTACTTGGTGAGCTCCAAAGATATTTTATTCAGTTTATTTATTTTTAATTGAAATAAAGATGTAATGAGATTCTTCTGCTTTCCAGCATATTCTTCTTGTGCATGGTGCATTCTTTGTAGAAAAAGAACCACTTGCCATGTGGAACACCCAAGGCATGGAAAAATCTCATTATCAAGCAAGGACAAGCTTCTTTAGGTGTACAAGGAAAGGAGGAGGAGTAACAAAGAGCAATGCCTTCAGAGAGCTTTTTGATTGGTTCTTTAGAAGACAATTACAAAGGACCTCATGCCAAATATAATCAGAAGGATATGGCTATCTCCAGACAAAATTATCATGTATCAATATCACAAACTGAAAAAGACCACATTTCAAACAGAGCTTTAATATTTGCAATGTCTTTTATTTCTTTGAGAAATAAAAGATGTCATGTATGTACATTTCATGATGTATTATGCTTTGAAAAGAAATATGTCTACTACCATCAGATGAGTTTGACCAGAGAATCAATAACAATTAATATTAGGCCATGGATCAATTACACCAAAAAAATTTGCAATGTCTTATATCACATTGGGCAGTTTTTGTATATGTACATTTGTTGAGATATACAATTTGAAAAAATCAAGTCATTCCTTGAGCCTTTTTAAAGAGCTTGGCTCTGGCAAATCACCTCTATATTTGAGGAACTCTTTTCTCCTGTATCCAGCAATGCTTTTTAAATCTGACACCCCTGCAGCCATTGCATAGCTTGAATAACAAAGAAAGTACCCTGCCCTTGAAGCATTGAGTCCTGGGGCATATCCAAAAATTCTGAATGCAGTTGCTCTTTCAAGCAGTAAAACTCTGAAAGCATTAAAGGGTATTGGAGTAAAACCCATGTATTTTGATAGAGTCCTCAAGCAGAACAATGCAAAGTCTGGCTCCTCACTATAGTGCTTGTGAATAACACAAAAAGTGTCTGGGTTCAAGTTTGGAAGATAGTGGATAATAGAATGAATATCCTCCTTTGCTTTTCCTTTCTCTTCTATGGATTTTCTTGTTCCCTTGCCCCTGCCAAGGTAATTGTCTTCATCCAATAAAGTTAACTGTGGTAAAAATGAAAAACAAGGTTAGATGAAGTGCAAGCACACTTTAGGAAACATGTGAAGTAACTTGAAACTATTAGAAAGAAAAGCAAGAGACACGACTGATGCAAGCGATAAGGGTCTTCAGAGAAATTCAGACAGTTGTTATCGCTTGCATCGGCCGTCATCAATATCTATTTGCAAACTGCCTAGAAACATCTAATGTTTGATAAATGAGGGGAATTCCCACAAGCAAGATATGTATTATCATTGCTGCATGCAACTCCTAGACACGACCGATACAAGCGATAAGGCCCAATGGAAAATATCCGATGGGCCTAATCGCTTGCATCGATCGTGATCGATTTCTGACACTTCTAATGAAAAACTTGGACAAATCTGATACAAGAAAGAGATTCTGCATTGGTCCCATCTCATATCCTTAACCTAAAGTTCTTGAGAATATAGTTAATTGTATACCTTGACGTCATCTTCCTCAAGTCCAAACACGACCGATGCAAGCGATGAGGCCCAACGAAAAATATCTGATCGGCCTTATCGCTTGCATCGGTCGTGATCGACTTCTGACACTTCTAATGGAGAACTTGGACAAACTGAAGCAAGATAGAGATTTTGCATCAAGCCCATCTCATCTCCTTTGCCTTTAGATCATGAGAATATATTTTACTACATACTTGACCATATCTTCCTCTTCAAGTCCGAACACGACCGATACAAGCGATAAGGCCCAACGGAAATTATCCGATAGGTTGTATCGCTTGCATCGGTCGTGGTCATTTTCTCACTAAAAAATGGAGATCTCGGACAAAAACTTTAATTCATACGAATATATCAAACAACATACCTTGACCTCGTCTTCCTCCTCAATAAGCTCTTTTGAGTCAATACAAATTGTTCCTTTGTCCTCAGCGACATCCAAGAATGAATAGCCGCGCCCAAACGAGTATATTCCAAGTTGCTTCTGATGCTCATCAAACTCTTCATCAGCAAGTTTTGGCTTCTCTGAGATAGCTTTCTCAAAGCATTTTGAAAGAGCTTGTGATGAATCTTTGAATTCTTCATTAGACAAATCCAAATCAAGACTCAAAAATTCCTCTCTTCTTTCTCCTTTCTTATTGATGAATCTCCTTGCAACTTCTTCTACCTCAGCTATAGCTACAAGGCAGTAGTCCTCCCTTAGATTGAAAAGTTCCTGAATGTAAAATAGAGGTATGAAGTCTTTCTCAGAGATAAAGTAAAAAGGTAGATTTGGGAGAAGTAGGGACTTCTCAAACACTTGAACTTCTTCAGTTGGCTACCTTATTGCAGTCTCTGCTTTAAAAGTGGCCACATCAAAATCTTTGACCTTCTCTTCTTCTGCTTGGAGATTGATCTCCTCAACAATCTCCATGACACCTTTCATAGTTTTTGAGCTACCCTCAAGTGTCAGCTCTAAGCAAGGCTCATCTTCATCATGAACATTTTCCTCCCTTTCAACTGAGATATGATCAAGCCATATCAAGAAAGCAATGTTTAAAGGGAGCAAGCAGCAGTCCTTTTCATGCTCTGGGCATAAATCAAGCTTCCCTGGCAAAGGGGATATCCTTTTGCATTTTCTTGTGATTTTAGCCCTATCTATTGGATCCTTCCCAAAGATGTGAGGATGGACATAAGTTTTCTCAGAAATAGAAAGGATCCTTACATTGATCAACCCCAAGAAAATCTCCCACTCATCCTTAAGAAAACTTTTCGAGTTCTCTAAGAGTTTTTCAAAATCAATTTTGGGGTTGAATATCGTCATTGCATTAGGAAAATAATCTACACTTAAACCCTCTTGAACCATGAAATCAAGAAGTTTCTCTGATGGAGAGACACTAAGGATCTCATTCATTCCCTCCATCATAGCTGCAGCTTCTCCTGTATGCCTATTAGGAGAACACAACCAATGAAAGCGACTAGAGCGAGTCAACGTAGGTCAAACGGCAAAAATTGCTTGTATCGGTTGTGTCGGGGACGAAAGAAAAATACGCATGTAAGTGAGAAAAATTCTCTGAAGGTTGAAAGTTTGAGTTTGTGAAGGAAGTAGTTATTTATAGGCGAGGAGGGAAGAAACGGTCGAAGTGTACGTTGCCCGATGCAAAGGATAGATGATGTGGACCAATCAAATCATGCCACATGGCAAAAGACGTTGGAATTCCCAACAACTATATGACGTGGACCAATCGGGGCATGCCATGTGGCACAACGGTCAACTCAATTCTGGGACCTATTTAAGCTTCGCTATTCATTTGCTTCATTTTTTTTGTCAACACTTGCCAAGCGTCGAGGTTCCATCGCCACCAAGTTTTTTGGCTACTTCACAATTTCTATAGAGAGCGCTCTCTCCGTAAGGTAATGTGGACACAATCGATGCAAGCGATTAGGGACATCCGAGATTTTTAGATAACCCTAATCGCCTGGATCGATCATGTTTTTTAAATAGCATCGAGTCCTTGATCATACCTTGTAAATTTTGGTTTCCTTTGTGTTGCTTGAGTATAACGCATTGTTACCTTTATTTTAACTTCTATTTATTGAAATATGATGATGAATTCAGGGACGACCGATGCAAGCGATGAGGGACATCCGGGCATTTACGGATGACTCTTATCGCTTGGATCGGTCGTCTCTCTAGTAAGACAAATTCTCTGAAGGTTGAAAGTTTGAGTTTGTGAAGGAAGTAGCTATCTATAGGCGAGGAGGGAAGAAACGGTTGAATGATGTGGACCAATCACAGAGTGCCACGTGGCAAAGTGTACGTTGCCCGATGCAACGGATAGATGACGTGGACCAATCAAATCATGCCATGTGGCAAAATACGTTGGAATTTGCAACGGCTATATGATGTGGACCAGTCGAGGCATGCCACATGGCACAACGGTCGACTCAGTTCTAGGACCTATTTAAGCTTCCCTATTCATTTCCTTCATTTTTTTCTGTCAACACTTGCCAAGCGTCGAGGTTCCATCGCCACCACGTTTTTAGGCTACTTCATAATTTCTATAGAGAGCGCCCTCTGCGTAAGGTAATGTGGACACGACCAATGCAAGCGATTAGGGACATCCGAGATTTTTGGATAACCCTAATCGCTTGGATTGGTCATGTTTTTTAAATAGCATTTAGTCCTTGATCATAGCTTGCAAATTTTGGTTTCCTTTGTGATGCTTGAGTATAACACATTGTTATCTTTATTTTAACTTCTATTTATTGAAATTTGATGATGAATTCAGGGACGACCGATGCAAGCGATGAGGGACGTCCGGGCATTTACGGATGACTCTTATTTCTTGGATGGGTCGTGTCTCTTACAGTGGAACGAGTCATTGATTATAGCTTTCCAATTATCTTTTTCTTAGTGATAATTGAGTATTTTGCATTGTCAGATATATTTGAATGATATTTGATGATAAATTTAAAGACGACCGATACAAGCGATCAGGGACATTCGGGCATTTCCGGACGACTGCTATCGCTTGCATCAGTCGTGCCTCTGATAGTGGAAAGAGTCATTGATCATAGCTTTTTGAGAGTAAGTTTTGACAGTGGTCATTGATCATAGCTTTTTGAGAGTAAGTTTCCACTTTTCCTAATTCCTTGCCTAAAGACTGATTTTGTGCAGAGTATGGCTAGAACCAGAAAGACAGCAAGGAAGTTGTACCCTGAGGGTCAAGACCAAAATGCCCAGGGGGAAAATGTCCAGAAGCAAAATTCCCAGAAGGTTCAAGCCAATGTGCCAGACAAGCCTTCAAAAAAAAGGTTCAAGTACCATGTAAAGTACTTGAGGGAAATTAGAAGAGCTCAAAAGTCTGTGGCATTGTTGATCCCAAGACTTCCATTTATGAGAGTTGTCAAGAAGATCTCAGCCAACCTCTGTGATGAAGACCTCATCCTTTGTCAATGTGAGGTGGCAAACTCAAGCACTGCTATGCCTGCAAGAAGCTGCAGAGGACTTTGCTATTGATTTTATGAATGATGCCTACTGATGTGCTGCTCATTCTCATAGGGTAACACTAATGGCAAAGGATTATGTTATTGTTTCAAGAACAAGATATAAATTTGATAAAGCTCTGGTTCCTATTGATCACCACGATAAAAAATTCTTCGATATTTTAAATATACCTCCAGCTCGAGCACCCAAAACAACAGTTGTCATTGAAGAGATCAACGCTCAAGTCACTCATGATCATGAAACTAGAACTGCAGCAAATAGTGAGGAGGAGAGGAAAAAGCAGGTATTATTTACAGAGGAAAGTGTCATCTTAACCCAGATTCAAAAGTTACAGAAAGCAAATAAAGAAAGGAGATGGGCAGGTAATAGTTAATGTTGCTATGCCATGGCAAAATGAATTGTTTCTTGACATTAGACCTGAAGACAACAAAATGTTGAGGGAGCTTCATGTTGAAATATCAGATAGTGTGGTCAACATTTCACTCAGGTATATTTAGAGGCCTTAAAATGCTTTTATTTTGCATAATTTCTTAGTTCCTTAACTGCATTTTTATTTCTTGATTTGTAGGGTTCTTCTTCAACAATGTGAGGAAGAGGTTCAAAAGAAAAGTATTTATTTTAGATCCTTTGGTGACACACTGTTTTTTGCATAAACATGGAGATGCCAAGTCCTTTCTACAAGATTTTACAAAAGAGGTAGAATGTGTTATTTACCCATATATTGAAAAGTAAGTATTCATCTTCATTTTGGAAACATATTTGTTTCATTTAAGAAAGTATATTTACATGCAACTCATTGAAAGGGGCCATTGGAGTTTGATTATTGTGGACTTCAATGCATATCAAGCTCTTTTCCTCAATTCTCTTCCATCACAGCATGGGAATTGCAAAGTGTAAGTTACTATACATTTTGTTGTTCTCTATTTGAAAGCCATGCCATCCATTCTGATTTTCACTTTACAATGCAGTGCTGCAAAGCTTCTCAAGACAGAGAGACTCAACATCATGTGGCTGGAGAGTGATTGCAAATGCTGTAAGATTCTTGGAAAGAAGGTTCTACAGTCGTGAATTGAATTTATTAGACTACCCAGATGCATGGATCATCTTGATCAGAGAGAGAGCAATAAATAGTATCATGAAACATACAATCTGCCCACATGATCCAGACTCACCTCCACCCCCTCCACCTGATAAAAAACAGTGTGAAGATAAAAAGAAAGGGCTTCCTCTTCACTCACCATTAAAGCATGGGAACAACAAAAAGAGTCAAGCTGAAAGCTCCAAAAAGGAACAGAAGCAACAGAGAAAGCAGGGCTCCAAAAAGGATAGAAAGGGTTAAATCATTTTTGAGTCTTAGATTGAAATCAATTGTAAAACCAACCAAGGTTGGAAGATTTATTTATGTACAAATTGTATGTACTTATGCCAATCTTTATCTAGAAGATGGTCACTGTAACCATATTTATTTGCCTTTACAATATTTATATGTTTGAGAAATATACAGTTGTATTGAACCTCTTGAGAGTTAAACAAAAGTTCATTGCATGGTCCAATTAAATTTTTTAATGTTACAAATATGAATGCATTGTGGGTTTCTTAGTTCATTCCTGTTGGAAAGTTTAAATTGGAGAAGATACAGAAGGACATAAAGAAGAGGACACGACCGATACAAGCGATACGGGGAATCGAAGAATTTTGGATTGCCCCTATCGCTTGCATCGGTCGTATTATCCATTTCATCGTTGTTGCTAGTTGATTTTATACTCGTGAGTCAAATCTTTACGCAAGGTCACTTCTTGAAGTCTCTCACGGTAGTTTGCTAACACGACCGATCTAAGCGATAAGGGCCATCCGACAATTTCAGATTGCACTAGTCGCTTGCATCGGTCGTCTTCACTTATCTCGTCTCCTCTGTTTTATGCCTTAAGACATGCTCTTCTAATATTGAAATACCAAACCTTGGATTGTAATTTGCACCAGGTTCTCCACACTCTCTTATATTACTTGTTATGTGTACCATGATAATTTCTCTTGCATTACTTGAGGATAGAAAAGTTGGATAGAATCAAATTATTTAACTGAGACTAATGTGCACCTTTGATAGACTATAATTATTAAATTGAAATTAGATATTGAATTCTAGATCGCTTGTTCATCTAGAATGAACTTATGCAAGTTCCTGTATAATTATTTCTTAGTTGGAACCTCATCAGAATGTTAAGATCAAACAAATAAATGCCAATATGAGTTTAGATGAAGGGGGATAATTGAAGTCATCAATTCACTCCTGCAAAAAAAAAATGAATGGAAATATGAAATTAAGGACCTAAAAAATATCTAAGGATGTCTTGGTTTATATTCTTATCATTATACAATAAGAACCTCATCAAAATCTTGAAAGTAAATTAAAAAATGCAAATATGACTGTAAACATTTAAAATTAATAATTTAACACACATTGTTTGTAACCATCCTGCAAAGAAAATTCAATGGAAGTATCAATAGAAGCTTCTATTAGATGAAGATACATTATGTAAGAATGTCAGGGTTAACTTGTTACAATCTTAAAGGTTGGAACTTAATCACCCTTGGTGGCAGGCAACTTATGCAAGATAATGATTTCTCTGATCTAATGTTAACTAATGCATCATCAATTGAGAATGTACACTGAGATGATACCTCATCAAGGTATTCTAGAAGCTCCCTTACATTTCTAAGATTCCAATTTGCAGTGACAATTATTTTCCTTGATTGAAAATCTGGATGAATCAATACTTCTAACTCAAATTCTGGACAACTCTCCTCTGAGTCCAAGGCTACCCAAAGTCCAAGCTTTTTTTTCCACCTTCTATAGTCATATCCTAGAACTAGAGATTGTGGACATATCTGATATGAGATTGAAAGAGAATTGAGACTAACTTTACATAAAACAATGTCACCTAGCTTTTGAACTTCTTTGCTATCCCATTCCCTACCTAAAACATCATCAATCTCTGAAATAGAGACTCTCCTATTCAACCACATTGTTTTTGTTTCTGTAATAACATGTTTTTAAAGCATGCTACAAAGACATGAATAGGCAAAAAACATTGAATCTTTATCCTTTTCGAAATTCGGCCTGCTGACATTGCCTTTTGGATGTCAAATTTAATTTTGCAGAAAAAACTTGAAATTGTTGAATGATCAGGAGCATCCCAATCTAATGAAGAGATGCAAGGACCAAACTACATGTACAAGAATTCCATAAGAACTCTCCCTGACGGCACTTGATAATCTGCATAATGGACAAATAACTCTATGCTATTAAAAAATTGAACAGATTTGTCTGCATACATGAGTTCTGCATATTCCTTATGAAGAACTCTGAATGTTCCTGTTAAACATTCAACAGGTTGCCATTCCACAATATTGGAAGGAAAGATATCTGCATTACAAAAACATATGTTTTATTATACAAAATCAACTAGAATGATAGAAGAGCATTGTCAAACTTCACTTACAGTACGAAGGGAATCGCAGATGATTTTCTAGAACAAGATCCTTAGCGGTGTACACATGTTGTACTCGTGCAAACCAACCGCATCTCTTTAATTTGAAACTGAGAATACATCCCTTCCAATGGTTTCTTGTGTTGTCTCTTTTGGCATGCTTGACTTTATGGGCACCTCTACAGCTAGGAAGCATAGTTACCCAGTCATTTACTTTCACGGAAAGAGGTTTCCACAAAGAATCTTCTCTTCTGTTGTAAACCTCACATGAAGTTACGCGATTGGAAGGACGACGAGAAGAAGAAGCCATTTGAACTTAGGATAAGAAGAATGTTCAAAGCGAGAAACCGACGTTCATAAATTTTGGCAGTATTTATAGAGAAAAGGCTTTGTACACGTGGAAACTTTTGATTTGATGTAAACCCTGTCGCTGAATGATCATGACATTTTGTGAACCCAAAAATATTTCGTATCTTCAAAAATCAATTCCTTCTTGGAAATTCGAGAGTATGCTTTGTGTAGTGTGCAAAAGTATCTTTTTTTGCATCAAACCAAAAAATTGTACACTGAATACGAGACTCTTCATCACTTTAGCGGCGCTTTGAGAGAAAATTGTATTTAAAAAAGCAATTCTCCATACACTTAAAAGAGACAGCAATGTTATATTTTTGTACACGTGGAAAGACGCTATTTGTCAATTTCCTTAATCTCTCATGAGCAAACAGCCCCTTTTCGGCAGTTTTTCACCCTAATGAAAACATCATGGCTAACCAGAATGCGTTTAGTATGTGGATGATATAGACGATAGCCTTTACTTTCAGAACTATACCCAACAAAAAAACATTTTACTACTTCATCATCCAATTTTCTACAATGTTTTTCGGGCATTAATGCATATGCCAAACAACCAAAAACATGCAGATGAGCAACTGATGGCTTGTTGTCATGCCAAGCCTCATATAAAGTGATCGCCTGCAATGCTTTAGTGGGACACCTATTAGGTACATATGTTGCACACATGACAGCCTCAAGCCAAAAACTATGTGGTAAAGCCTGACTCTTAACCATACACTTCACCATCTCGATGAATGACCTGTTCTTTCGTTCAAAAACTCCATTCTATTCAGGTGTATACGCCACTATACACTGGTCTTTTATCCCATGTTCAACCAGAAATGCATTAAAATCAGAAGACATATATTCCCTCCCTCGATCAGAACCGAGGGTGCCCATTTTACATGCTGATAGATTTTCAGCCAAAACCAAAAACTGTTTGAAGCACATGAACACTTAGGACTTTGCCTTCAATGGATATACCCATGCATGCCTGGAATGAAAGTCACGAAGTAAAGATAATTCCCAAAAGAAGGTGTCTGCATAGGACCACAGGATGAATACTACATTTTGCCCAAAATAGAGCCTTCACAAACATGTTTTCCAAGTGCCTCAAGTTTGGGCAAAGAGGATACCATTTCAAATTTCTGCATGCATAGCAAACTAGCAAAATTGAGATGACCAAAGCATGCATTCCAAAGCTTTGCATTTGATATATCTTGAGACTCATGTTCTCCACATGTCGAATCATTTACAGATCTTTCATAGTCTATGGGCTTATATAGGCCATGACATACAATGCCAGAAGCAATAATCACATCGCCATTTGACAGATCATGAACTGTACACCTGTCATCAAAAAATTTCACAACCAAGCCAATCTTGGCTAATGCAGAAACTGATAACAGGTTCTTCTTGATCCCTGGCACAAATAAAGCATCCGACATAGTGAAAGAACTACCATCAGCAATAGTCAAAATGATTTTACCAACTCCCATAACAAGATAAGAGGAGTTGTTGGCACATGTAATAGTATTCCTTGTAGGGGCAGGCTCGAGTGAAGAGAAGAAACTACGTTGCAAGGTAATATGTTTGGTCGCCCCACTCTCAAAGTACCAAACATCTGAGTCTACTACAAACATGCACTGCTCATGAGAAGATGGGTCAAAACTGCAAACAGTAGTTAAAGCCCACTCTTCTTCTTGCACAAGATCAGCAGACTCTGTTTTTGGTGTAGAGGCCTCTGCAACAACCATTCCAACCTCTTTCTTCTTTGCCTCTTTAGTAGCTAGTTTTGGAAAGTTCTTTATGATATGATCATTTCCTTTACATTACTTCCAGAACAATTTTTGCTTTTTTTATTTCTTTTCATCTTTGTCTTCCCTCTTCGATTATACAAAATTAGCAGATTTCTACTTACTACTTGAAGAACTCCATTTTTCTTTGCCCTTCTAACTAGCTAGGAAAACTTGATCTGCAACACACATAATGGAACTGTTCTACGTGGACTAATCTTCCTCCAATAAAATAGAGACTAACCCCTCAAAAGACAAGGCATTTGGATTTCCTTTCATCATCAATTGAAGAGTAGAAGCAAAACTCTAATATGAATCAAGAAGACCATTCAGAATGGTCTGCATAAGTGAACTATCTGGTATAACCTCATCAGCAAAAATCAACTGTTCCTTCAAGTCTTTGATCTTTGTTAGAAAACTGTCCATACAATCACCTTCATTCATGTGCTCACTCTCCAATTGTTTTTGGAGGTAAGCAACATGAGCCTCATTCCTAGCTTGGTACAATGTGGTAAGTGTATCCCAAGCATCCTTAGTTATTATGCAAGGGTGAATGTGAGGAATAATGGCACGTTTGACACACAAAGCTATCAATGCATATGCCTAGGCATCTCTGCCATCCCAACAAATTTTCTCTATAGTAGGTGTAGCAAAAACTGCAGCACGAACAGGAATATGCAAAATATCATCATCTTTGACACCTTCTGCATCAACTCCACTACCTGCAGTTATAAGAGTTGCAAGTGTGATAGGACATTTTTCAACACGCCACACAATGTTCCACACTCCTTTTGCAACCAATACATGTCGCATCATATAAGCCCATAATGGGTAGTTGGTACCATCCAACTTATCCTCAACAACCAACATATGGAATACATCACTACTTTCAGCCATGACCAGTGACTAAAATACCTTGATGCAAAAAATTGACTATATCTCAACAAGTTGAATAGAATTACCCAGGTGAGTTCTGCTAAACTTAAAGCAGACTTCGAGACGCTTATACTGGCAAAATTGAAAGTGGTATATACCTTTGGCACAAAAAGACGAAATAGCCTACACAAGCCCTGCAATAATGCATTCGAAGTCCCAAAAAAGCTCAAAAACATGCTGAGTATGCTCACCAAAATTCGTGCAATTCTGAGACTACAACCGAAGAGGTGTGGATGATGCTCTAGGTGAACCAACGAGCTGCTCTGATACCAATTGTTGGAGTTAGATGTGTGTGGAAGCACACAAACAACACAATGAAGAAGAAGAAGCTTGGAGCACAACAGACAATATTGAATGTATTACTAGAGAATGTACAAAGATAAGTAACCCATTAGGGCAATAGGAGTATATACAAGTTGGGGGAAAAAAACCTCCTAAAGAGGGAAAAAGGAGCCTCGATGGTCCTAGAGTTTCCACACACATCACTATCGAAATATATCAACACATCATTCCAAAATTTGAAAATGAGGCACGGACTTTTTCCATGGTGTCTAGCTAAACCAGTAATTTGAATAGCTTGGCCACAAATACTTCATTGCTGAATCTCTGGTGGGATATCTTGACTTTATGATCATTCCATATTTGGATTATAAACTAGAATCTAACAAAAAGGATAACCATACAAGTTTTAGTTGTCATTAGGAGTAAATCTTTCTCCATAGTGGTTCATATCAAAGGTCATAAATAGAAAAACCATCCATCATGTGCAGAGGAAGATAAAAACCAAATATGGGAACCAGATAGGTCATCGAGCATTCAGGGATATTGGTGATACTCAAGGACTTCCTTGGAACAAGATGAAAGTAAATTTTGCAGGGTCTACTATATCGACATCGTCTATAGATAAATCCACAACATTCTATCACTTTCCAACCCCCCACCAAGATCTGTAAGCTTCTTGGTTCGATGCCAGTGTGCCCTCCTTCTCTCTCCCCTCCGTCCATCAAGAAATTTCTGATGTGTGGAAGGAGGCATTCGCCTCTGGCTTGTCCCCAGCCAAGTGCTGGAGAAGTGCGGTCGATAAGTCACGACAGATCATGATTAGATCCAAGAAGATGCTCGAAATTGTGCGGCGGGCTCGTAGAGAAGCTCTATATCATAGACTCTGGCGGCTCGAGGAGGAAGTGAACAAAGGAAAATCTCAAGCCCAGAAAGGACTTCGAAAAATCAGAGCGCTGCTGAGATATGAGGAAGAGATACAAAGGAAAAATTTGCAAATTTTCTTCAAAGGAGTGGTGGGCTGGCAAAGCCGACAAACCCACCAAAGAGATGTGCCGTATCCTCAAAAGGAAACACAACAGAGAATCGATCCCCTTATTGCTATACGCAAATGAAAATGTATGCAATACGGAAGAAGATAATTTTGGGATCATTGAAGGGCACTTCACGAGACTCTTGGGGACCTTGAACCCCCTCTCGCACCATAGAAGGGACTATATGGCAGCCATATCTAGGGTTTCCCCCCACAGGATACCACTCAACCTTCACTCCCTGCTTCATGCCTCTATCTCTGAAGCCGAAATCATTGAGGTCATTGATGCCCTCCCTTCAGGTAAAAGCCCGGGACCCGACGGGCTCACTAATGAGTTCTTTAAATCCTTCAAGTTGGTGGTTGCCACCCCTCTTCGTTTGGTTTGGCAAGAGGCACTCAAGTTTGGCGCACTTCCTTCTTGTCTCAACAATGGCATTATCAAGTTAATACACAAAAAAGGGGAAAAGAACAGAATAGAGAACTGGCGTCCTATCACAATGCTCCAAACAGGATACAAGATCATTGCCAAAGTCATTGCCAACAGAATCTCTTGCCACTTGAGAGCGTGGTCAAGCGAGGATCAAAAAGGTTTCATCAAGGGCAGGTCAATTCTGGAAACCATTATAGATATCTAGGAAGGTCTTGAATTTGCAAATGAGTCTAAACAAGATGTGGTCTTCCTCAAGATTGACTTTGATAAAGCCTAAGACAGGCTAGAATGGGACTATATTCTACAGTCGCTCCAAGATCTTGGATGTAGTCAGAAATTCACCAAGATGATCGCGACCCTTCTCGGAAACGCATCGACCCAAATTAACATTAATGGAAAACTTTCAAAGGTGATCAAACTTAGAAGATCTATCAGACAAGGGTGCCCATTGGCTCACCTTCTTTTTGCCATTGCCACGGAAGGGCTTAGCAGGCTTGTGGAGCATCAGGTGGAAGCTGGTAATATTAAAGGCCTTCGTTTGCCGCATGACCACAGTCAGATCACCATGAGACTTTTTGCCGATGATATGAACGCGTTTGTCCACAATGATAGTACCAGCCTGGAGACGTTCTAGAAGTGTCTTGCTACTTTTTGTGAAGCCTCTAGATCCATAATCAACCACTCTAAGACCGCCTTTAGAGCTATTGGTGGGCCACAGCCCGACCTTCTCATTGTTCATGGCTGTCAAATCATTCCGCAAGGCCAAATTTTTCGGCTTCTTGGGATTCCCTTGGGGTTTGGCGTCTCTATGGAACAGCGGTGGAACTGGGTGCTAGCCAAACTCCAAAACAAGCTTAAGTATTGGAGAGGTATGCAAATCAATCTTGTTGGTCATGCTATGGTTATCAACACGTTCCTCTTATCATCTACCATTTATTTCCTTTCTTGTTGGAGACCGAAAGAGCAAGATCTATCCAAACTAGATAGTATTTGTAGAAACTTCCTTTGGACGGGTGACCACAATAGGAGGGGGGTGCCTAAAATCAAATGGTCCATCTGCACCAGCCATAGAGATAGTGGGGGACTTGGTATCTTGGACATTGGGTGCCTGGCTAACAAACTGTCGGCCAAATGGATGATTAAGGCTTGGTGCAACGGGGAGGCCTCGTGGGCCAAGTTGATCTTCAGAAACAAGAATGAGTTGGCGCTCATGGGTTTCCCAAATTGAAAGAATCTTGACATCTTGACCTTGCTGTTTTCCTCGATCCCCGTCTTCCCGAAAGGCTCTAATATCGTGTGCTCCCTATGGAAGAGTTGGAATAAAGTCAAAAGCTTCACAAGAATAAGTGAAGACTGGAAGTGGGCTGCCGGTATCAGACAAAACGACTCTATGTGGTTTCCGATCCATGGCATCCGGAGTGTGAAAGCTTGGAACATTCAAAATGCCAAGAAGTTATGGAACAAAGGCTTCAAAAAATGGAAACATCTTTGGAAACAAGACATCAACCGCTGGATCAACTTCGAGGATATTGACCCTTGCATCAACATTTCGCATGAAGAATGGAACACTTTGCAAAGCAGATGTCTCGCCTGGGACCTGTGAAGAGAGATGGTGGATGCAATCCAAAGATGAGTAGGTGCCGCTACAACCAGCTTCACACCAGCCAACTGAGACTTCAGAGTTGATTGGTAGACCCTTTGAGCTTCCTAAATCCACCAAAATATCAGCCAAGTACTTTGGAACATGTATCCCAAAAGTTTAAGTCAAGACCGACAAGTTGCGAAATGACTAGCTCCCAAAACTTGCTATTTTTGGACATACACCTGCTGGAAAAAATGAACAGTGCTCTCAACCTGGAAGGAATTAGAAAAATTCCTTTTGGGCATAGCAAATAGACTTAGCAAGCTTCCTATTCCAAGTTAAAACACTTCAAATGATGGACTGAGCACTGAGAACAAGTTTCATCAAGTTCTGGAACATTCCCACAATTCTCGGGGCTCTGCAGAGATAGACCAGTAAGCAGTAAAATGCAGATATCTCCAAAAGTATAAATCCAATGACCTTGAAACTTTATAGGTAGAAACTAGACAGTGAGAACTATCCAACGCACTTTAAAACACTGAAAAATGTTCAGTAAAACTCGAGATATGACCTTCTGAAGTTACTGCTCTGAGTGAGTATAGCAGAGAACAAAACAGAGAGGTAGATGATAATAAATGTATAGATTCACATATGATTACAACCACATTGGCAATGAATCTTTGCACAATGGGAGTAGAATGATAGAGCTATGGAGTAAGCTCTTCAATCTCTACAAAATGACATGAAGTGGTCACGTACAAGGCTTGCTAATCGCCTCTTCCTTCTTGCTCCTTTTATAGCTATTCTTGGAGGGAGTTTTGAATTCGAATTCGAATGGCTCCACCTAAAAGTGATCCCCAAATTTAGGAGAGATTCCCTCAGCTCAAAAATTCGTGATTTTGGTAGTTGGAGCCACGAATTTGCTTTTACATCATGGATGAGGTAAGCCATCCTTTTCCTTTTTTCTTTTTCCATTTACAAGAGATAAAATGTACTCTTTTACAAGAGGTGTTCACATGACTACTCATGTGACTTACAAATGAGGATAATATCAAGCATATCAAGCATGTAGGCTTGGGCAAAATGCACCAACAGCTCCCCCTCAAGCCTAACATGCTTGGCCTCCAAATAAGTCTTCAATTGTCCTTGATTTCCTGCAAGCCAATCATCAACTTGAATCTACTTAACTTCGTACCATCAAGAGCTTTCGTCAACATGTCTGCACATTGCATATCTGTAGAGACATAGGATAGTTGAATATCCTTGCTCAATAGCTTCTCCCTTACATAATGGTAGTGGACTTCAATATGCTTGGTTCTAGCATGGTATACCGGATTAGCTGCTAGATGTAGTGAGCTTGTGTTGTCACCAAAAATGTGAGGTGTTGAAGAATGAAGTCCAAGATCTGTGTACAAAGATTTTAACCACATGATTTCTTGAGTTGCATTAGCCAAACCTCTATATTCAGCTTCAGTAGAAGATAATGCCACGGTTGGTTGCTTCTTCGATGACCAAGAAATGATTTTTGAACCTGCAAATGATATATACCCTGATGTGCTTCTTCTATCATCTTTAGATCCGGCCCAATCTGCATCTGAGTAGACCTTTAGCTCAATATCTGAAGTAAATGAATAAAACAAACCTTCATTCATGGTCCCCTTTAGGTACTTGAGGACTCGCTTGGCCGCTTCCATATGTGGTCTTCTCGGCTTATGCATAAACTGACTCAATATGCTAACACTATAGCATATATCCACCCTTGTGAGTGTTGCATAGTTCAAACTTCCAACCAAGCTTTGATAGCTTGTGATGTCTTCAATTGGCTCTCCTTCATAAGCACTAAGCTTATGATTTTGCTCCATAGGTGTACCTGCACACTTTGTATTCTCCATCTTGAACTTGACGAGCATGTCATGGACATACTTCCTTTGTGTGATGTATATACCTGAATCTGTGTAGATCAACTCCAATCCAAGAAAATAAGTGAGTGGTCTGAGGTCACTTATTTTGAACTCCTCCTTCATTTGACTCTTTACCTGTTTGATTCCTTCAAGATCATTGCCTGTGATAATAATATCATCAACATACACACATAAATAGATCACTTCAGATCCATTCCTCTTTATGAACAAAGAGGTATCCGCCTTGCTAGCTTTGAATCCTTGGTCCTGCAAATAAGTAACCAATCTGAAATTCCAAGCTCTTGGAGCTTGCTTCAATCCATACAAAGCTTTCTTTAGTTTGCATACATAGTTAGGATGATGTGCGTCCTCATATCCAGGAGGTTGTCCATATACACTTCCTCAGAAATCCATCCATTCAAGAAGGCATTCTTTACATCAAGTTGATAAAGATTCCAATTTCTAGATGCAGCAAGACTTATGAGAACCCTAATTGTAGCCATTTTTGCAACAGGAGAGAAAGTCTCCTCATAATCAATACCATGGGTTTGAGCAAACCCTTTAGCAACTAACCTTGCTTTGTGTCTATTTATACTTCCATCTGGATTCCTCTTGATTTTGTATATCCATCGAGATCCGATTATCTTCATAGATGGCTTGTTAGGTACAAGCTCCCAAGTGTCATTCTCCTTCAAGGCTTCCATTTCTTCATCCATTGCATCTCTCCAAGCTTTCTTGCTTTGTGCTTCTTCGAATGTGGTAGGTTCTTCATTGGTTGAATCCTTTGCAATGTAGATTGAGTGCTTGGTGACCAAAGAAGTATCATAACCAAACCTCTCTGGTTTCTTCTTCTCCCTCGAAGACCTTCTAAGTGGTTGATGTGAGCTCTCGGGTCCATATGTAGCATCCTGCATCTTTGCTTTACCTTTGTTCTTCCATAGCTTTAGTCTTTCCAAGTCTTCTAGGTCAATCTCCGAATCACTTTCTTCAATCTGCTTTGGCTCCTTTGGTTGAAGTGATGGAAAATCTTCATCCAAGTCATATGGCAGCTTCACTTTCCTGTCATCATCAAACCATGATTTGTTTTCATCAAAAATTACATCTCTACTCACAGAAAATCCTTTATTGGTTGGATTGTACAATCTATATCCTTTTTGGTTTTGATCATAACCAATGAATACACACTTCTCTGCCTTGGGATCCAATTTCCCTCTTACTTGAGAAGGAATGTGAGCATAGGCTAAGCATCCAAAGATTTTACAATGCTCTAGACTAGGTCTTCTTCCATTCCACACTTCATATGGAGTGGTTCCATCTAGTGACTTAGATGGAAGTCTATTTATGAGATATGTGGCTGTCGACACAGCCTCTGCCCATAGGTAGTTCGGCAATCCCTTTTCGTTGAGCATGGACCTTGCAGCTTCGACGATAGCTCTATTCCTCCTCTCTGCTACACCATTGAGTTCAGGTGTATACCTTGTAGTGACTTCCCTTTTAATGCCTCTTTCATGCAAGAAGGCATCAAATTCAGAAGAGAAGTATTCTCCTCCACCATCTGATCTGAGTCTTTTCAAAGTCCTACCTGTTTGATTTTCAACAAGAGCAATATACTTCTTAAAGCAATTAAACACTTCATCCTTGTGCTTCATGAAAAACAGAATGGTCCACCTGCTACAATCATCTATGAAAGACACATAATATCTTGAGCCTATTATAGATGGCTCCTTACTTGGACCCCACACATCCGTGTGCACTAGATCCAAAGGATTTTGATACATATATCCTTTCTTATTGAAAGGTTGTCTATGAGCCTTGCCAAGTTGACAAGCTTCACACTTATAAATCATGTGTTGCCTTGTGATATTAGGCAAACCAAGTACACTTTGGTCCCTGCAAATCTGTTTGAGTGTCCTCTCACCAATGTGAGCAAGCCTTTTGTGCCATATCTCCAACTTTGTTAGAGTTTGAGATCCATAGCTAAACAAAGCTATGTTCTTTGTATCTTCCACTTCAAAAGTGAAAAGCCTTCCTATCTTTTCTCCTTTGGCAATCCTTCGAAAGCCTTGCCTTGGGTCTTCAACATATGCTCCAAATCGATTGAATCTAACCTGCAATCCTTTTTCAACAATCTGTCCAACACTTATTAAATTTTTGGTAATTGTAGGGACATACAAGACTTTGCTTAAGAGGTTCATATTCCCATCTGATGTCTTCACATTACCTATCTTCTCCACTGAGTGCTTTGTGTCATCTCCTGTCTGCACTTCATGCTTGTTATGAGGATCTTCCAAATCAGAAAGTAAAGCCACATTTCCTGCTACATGGTTCGAGCATCCCGAATCAATGTAAAATATGTGATCATCATCCTTACCCTTCTTCGTTGATAGATTCATAATCAATAATGAATCTTCTTGACTTTGGTCCTCTGCATAGTTATTGTAATCTCTTCTTCCTCTATGGCCACTTTGATAGTTGTTGTTGTTGTTGTAATTGTTGTTGTAGTAGTTGTTGTTGTTGTAGCCTCCATTGTACCTGCCTCTATTTGATCCATAGCCACCTCTATTGAATCCTCTTCCTCTTGAGTTCCTTGGATTCCTGAAACATTCTTCAGTAGTATGGTTAGATAAGCCACATATGTTGCAAGGTTGAGATGATTGGAATCTCCCCCTGCCTTGCTTTCCACCTCTGCCTCTTCCTCTAGGTCTTCCTCTACCTGCAAAGTTTGCTTGGAAAGAGCTTCCTTCATCTTCATTCTTCCTATTCTTTGACTTGTCCTTGACTTTAGCTTTATCAGAATATAAGGCAGAAGTTTGATTACCTCTTGAGGACTCACCACCTTTGCTAATCTTTGCTTCATGAGTGAAGAGTTGGCCCATGAGTGTGTTGAGGTCGGGTACATGCATATCCATGTATAAATCCATGGCTGTTGTGAATGACTCCCACTTGTCGTCTGCTTTGATTCCATTCATGATTTGTCTTATGATTTGCTCCTCTTCAATTACCTCTCCAATGCTTCCAAGTTGGTCGGAAATCTCCTTCATCTTTGTGACATAATCAGTCACATTTTGCTTCGGGCTTTTCTTCATTGTTGTGAACTCCATCCACAATTGGTTCTTCCTTGCTCGAGTGTTGGAAGAGAAGAAAGAAGCAAGTGCATTCCAGGTTTCTCTTGATGTCTTGCATCCCTTGACATGAGGTAAAAGAAAATCAGAGATTGAGTTTAGAATATAGGACCTTGCAAGTGCATCCTTCGAACACCAATTCGAAAGTCCTTCCACTTCTTCATGTGATGGTTGCCCTTTGTTCCTCATGGTTGGCATTGCTTCATCTCCGGATATGAATCCATATAGATTCCTTCCTTGAAGGTAAGCCTCCATCCTTAGAGACCATGCCGGGTAGTTGTTTCGATCCAATTTGTCAATTGTTGATGGAAATCCATCTCCCATGTTGCTTGACTATGCTCTGATACCACTGTGAAGAGAGATGGTGGATGCAATCCAAAGATGAGTAGGTGCCGCTACAACCAGCTTCACACCAGCCAACTGAGACTTCAGAGTTGATTAGTAGACCCTTTGAGCTTCCTAAATCCACCAAAATATCAGCCAAGTACTTTGGAACATGTATCCCAAAAGTTTAAGTCAAGACCGACAAGTTGCGAAATGACTAGCTCCCAAAACTTGCTATTTTTGGACATACACCTGCTGGAAAAAATGAACAGTGCTCTCAACCTGGAAGGAATTAGAAACATTCCTTTTGGGCATAGCAAATAGACTTAGCAAGCTTCCTATTCCAAGTTAAAACACTTCAAATGATGGACTGAGCACTGAGAACAAGTTTCATCAAGTTCTCGAACATTCCCACAATTCTCGGGGCTCTGCAGAGATAGACCAGTAAGCAGTAAAATGCCGATATCTCCAAAATTATAAATCCAATGACCTTGAAAATTTATAAGTAGAAACTAGACAGTGAGAGCTATCCAACGCACTTTAAAACACTGAAAAATGTTCAGTAAAACTCGAGATATGACCTTCTGAAGTTACTGCTCTGAGTGAGTATAGCAGAGAACAAAACAGAGAGGTAGATGATAATAAATGTATAGATTCACATATGATTACAACCACATTGGCAATGAATCTTTGCACAATGGGAGTAGAATGATAGAGCTATGGAGTAAGCTCTTCAATCTCTACAAAATGACATGAAGTGGTCACGTACAAGGCTTGCTAATCGCCTCTTCCTTCTTGCTCCTTTTATAGCTATTCTTGGAGGGAGTTTTGAATTCGAATTCGAATGGCTCCACCTAAAAGTGATCCCCAAAGTTAGGAGAGATTCCCTCAGCTCAAAAATTCGTGATTTTGGTAGTTGGAGCCACGAATTTGCTTTTACATCATGGATGAGGTAAGCCATCCTTTTCCTTTTTTCTTTTTCCATTTACAAGAGATAAAATGTACTCTTTTACAAGAGGTGTTCACATGACTACTCATGTGACTTACAAATGAGGATAATATCAAGCATATCAAGCATGTAGGCTTGGGCAAAATGCACCAACAGAACCGACACAAAGTTCGCCTTCTCATGGGACACGACATGTCGAGCTTGCTTGGTCTCAAATGGCACAATGGGAATAGCCTATCAAAAATCCCGAACATCAAAGAAACGATCGACTATCAGGTTAACCTCAACAAGAAGTGGTGCCTGTCATGGACGTGGCTTCGGTGGGACATGAAGTTCATGGCTATCTGGCACCCCCTCATAGAAATCAAAAAGACTGTCCTCTTATGGCAAATTCTTCATCATGGTATTTGGACCAACCTTAAGGCTAGAAAAATTTGTGGGATCCCTCCCTGGTGCAAACGCTGCTACCGGTCTATCGAAGATGTTTCACACATCTTCTTTTCCTGCCCCAACTCCAACAGACTCTGGCAGATGGTTGGAAAGAGAACTAGACTTCCAAAACGTCTCAGTTGGTAGCAGGCACTGCTGGGCGAAGCGATCAGCTGCTCTGCGACTCTCTGGAACGCCATTAGAGGGGAGGTCCTATGGAAAATCTGGCGGGAAAGATGTGCTCTCAACTTCGGTGACTCCCCCAAAGAGTGGTCAATTGAGAAATCGTTGTTCCTCCTTGGCAAAAGGATTGTCAACTGTAAGAAATCCCCCCCTTCAAGCATCATCAAGTACTCCTTTTGATCAACAACAAGCTTAAACCCAAGTGGGCCCCACATGAGGGTGATGAGAGGGTGATTAACCTTCTTTGTAATGTCATCTAAGCTCTGTAAAAGCTTCCCCTGCTTTGTGGGATTTGGGAGGTCCCGTGGGCACTAGTCCCCTTCTCTTGTACTTTTCTTTATTTAATTCAAGTCCGGGAGAGTAGGCTGATGCTGAACTTCCTTTATATTAAAAAAAAACATTCACATAAGTAAGAACTGAAATTGATTAATTAACAAACTATGGTGAAATCATAAAGGAGAATGATATGAAGTGTAACAAGGGTTAGCACCTCAATCAACCACTTATTCGCATGGCATTGTAATACAGTCATTGTGGTTGCAGATGCCTTATAATAATCTCCAGGATTTGTACAAAGGGAAAATAGAATGTAATACAATATCACAAGATGCATACATCCCCCATAGTGTTAGAAGATCAAGAAAAATTCAAACTTACAAGAAACAATGCAATTGTCTCCGTGTAGCAAGAAAAATGTCATCTAGATCAGCCATTGTGAATAAACCATCATTATATAAGCTACCCAAGGTCTTCCATAATATGCAAATTTTAAACAAATCCAACAAATGATAAAATTAATATATACTTTTCAAAGCACGTACATTTTTATTTTAACAAGAAGAAAAGAATTTAGATAAGGTAAGGTGCAAATGTGAGACAGTGATCCCTATGGATCAATGTCTGACATTTGCACCCGTTGAGTTCTGTGCAGAAGGGGAAGCAAAAGGAGCATGGAGAAGCTCATAGCACCTCCTTTGGAGTAGTGTTGTATTTTGACGGGCAGCCCTGCCCTTCATTTTTGCAGGTTAATACAATTTCTTACCTGTGTATTACAATTTTAGTTTATTTTTTGACGGTTAATAAAAATCAGTAACTTTATTTTACGTTCAAAAACACCTAAAATAGGCACGACCGTAAAAAATCAACACTGCTTTGGAGTATCGCCACGTCCACATGCACTTGGGAGGGTGTCGTTGATATCTGTGTAGAAGGGGAAGCAAAATGAGCATCAAGGAGCTCATAGCACCTCCTTTGGAGTATAGCCACGTGCACATGCACTTGGGAGGGTGTCTGTGCCTGCCCAAAGGGATGACATCTGCCCGTGCGTGCTCAGGCACTCCAGATGGTGTATATATATATATATATATATCTATATATATATATATATATATATATAGAGAGAGAGAGAGAGAGAGATATATACACTATATACCAACAATTCCTAAGTAAACGCTACATATCTCTGCCTTGAGCATTGCTTCACAGTCTATGTGGGATAAGAGGGACACATCATGCGCCCTTCCATGACGAAGAATTCAGAGGCAACACTTTCGAAGTTGTTTTTGATTATTACCATAGCTAAGATGCTTTCCAAATTAGCCAATTAGCACCATCAATTTTCACTCTTTTGGCAATATCTTGTCATCCAAGCTCCAAACTCAAAGAACTTTGTTATTGTGGATTGCTCTTTGAGAGATCTTTTCAGATAGTGTTCATCATTTGACTTCAAGTCTAATCTTCTTCAAAGCTTTGAGTTTCACTTTAGTCATCATCGACCCTCGTTCGAGCATCTTCTTGATGCAACACCTATTCGACAATTCTTGGAAAGCTAAAAGGAAGGAGTGTGGGCCAACCTCAGCACTTGCACCCACCTGCATATCAACTCTTGGACCTTTAGAATAGTTTTTCGATCAATTAATATGCATTATTGCTTTCTTTTTGCCACATACTACATATAGAGGCTGCATATATACATAACATCTATAGCATATGCAAAATTAGGACATTGTCTAGTCTTGTACAATGCATGAATTCTTGTTTGTAGGTACATGTAAGTATTTTTCTTGTAGGTTCCATGAGAAAAGAAAGAGAAATTTGTCAGGGTCTGTAATCCCTTTAGATTTATTTATAGTTAGATTGTGCATACCAGCACCATTATCGTCGAAGTTGCATGAAGACTACTTAGTATATTTTTTCTGATTTTCAATTTTACACCGTTGTGCTGCCAAAATTTCTAGAATTCATGATGCACATGCATTAAGGAGTATCAACCATACTAAAAGTTTCTTGTTTTACCATTTTACCATTAAGCAAAGGCTTGTGACTTGTTTTTTTCCTACTACCACTTATTTAGTTTAGGCATACATAAAGCGTTTACTTGAAAAAAAGAACATAAAATCAGAAAATCAAAACTTGACCTTGTTAGTATATGATCAATGTCTACCCCTCATGATTGTATGCACATTTTGTAAGGCCCCCATTATGAGGAGAAGCCAAGCGTGCATTACCCAATTGATGGGAATCCCAACTTGCATGTTGGATGGTCATATTGGACCTTGTAAGGTATTGTAAGGAAAGGGAGTTACCAGGGTCCCTAATTGGCGGGTCCGAGGCAGCGGGGAGCAGCTTCGGCTGGGGGGTCCAAGGGGGCCAGCGGGCCCCCTAGCTGGGGGGTCGTAGGGGGCTAGCGGGCCCCCTCGTGGGAGTCCAGGGGTAGCGCCCCCGGCGTGATGGTAAAGGGAATATTCCATGGAATATTCCTTATCCGAGTCAAAAATCATTTATATTTGTTAGGTCGGTCCAACTGGTCTAAGCCATGTATGGCAATTACGCGGGTGGTGGTCGCCCATGCTCTACCACCCATGTATAGCCGTCCACGGAAGGCCACCCATGATCCCATATATACATGACTTCTGCACTACTTGAGATATCGAGTTGAGCCAGCATACCTCTACCTTGTATCTCCCTATCTAGAGTTGTCTAGATCACCATTTAAGCTCTACCTTGAGAGCGCATGGGTGGACAACGCCATCATCTTTGTACTTGTTGTTAGTAGAAAAATTGTTGAGATTCTCCTATATCTGTTATCTTCTCTGCTACTGCTCCTGTGTTATATTGCATAACTATTGTCTTACATGGTATCAGAGCCGTAAGGTTCGAATAGCTTGAGAAGTATCACTATTTTAGCCTACTAGCAAACTAGAATATTAGTAGATTATTCGAGTGATTACATGATGGCTTCATCGTCGAACACTGGTCTTGGTGCTTCAGCTAACGTTAATGATGCACCTATTCGAATTCGTCCACCTGCATTCACTGAAGGGAAGCTGGATGGAACCAACTATACACTCTAGACCGCCTTCAGGGCTATTGTGGGACATCATCCTGGCCTTCTCATTGATCATGGCTGTCAAATCATCCCTCAGGGCCAAATCTTTCGACTTCTTGGAATCCCCTTGGGGTTTGGTGTCTCTATGGAGCAGCGATGGAACTGGGCGCTGGCCAAACTCGAAAACAAGCTTAACCATTGGAGAGGTATGCAAATCAATCTCGCTGGACGCGCGATGGTTATCAACACGTTCCTCCTCTCTTCTACCATCTATTTCCTTTCATGCTGGAGACCGAACGAGCAAGGCCTGTCCAAACTGAATAGTATTTGTAGAAACTTTCTTTGGACGGGCGATCATAACAGAAGGGGGGTGCCTAAAATCAAATGGGCCATCTGCACTAGCCCTAGAGATAGCGGGGGGCTTGGTATCCTGGACATTGGGTGTATGGCCAACAAACTGGCAGCCAAATGGATGATTAAGGCTTGGTGCAATAGGGAGGCCTCGTGGGCCAAGCTGATCTTCAGAAACAAACATGAGTTGGCCCTCATGGGGTTCCCGAACTGGAAGAATCTTGACATCATGACCCTGCTTTTCTCCCCGATCCCCGTCTTCCCGAAAGGCTCCAACCTCGTGTGCTCCCTTTGGAAGAGCTGGAATAAAGTCAAAAGCTTTACAAGAATTAGTGAGGACTGGAAGTGGGCGGCCGGAATCAGACAAAAAGACTCTATCTGGTTTCCGATACATGGCATCCGGAGTGTGGAGTCGTGGAACATTCAAAATGCCAAGAAGTTATGGAACAAAGGATTCAAAAAATGGAAACACCTCTGGAAACATGACACCAACAGCTGGATCAACTTCGAGGACATTGACCCTCGCATAAACATCTCCTACGTAGAATGGAACACTTTGCAAAGCAGATGCCTCGCTTGGGATCGTCAAAAGACCCGCCTTCTCATGGGACACGACACACCGAACGCGCTTGGTCTCAAATGGCACAATGGAAACAGCTTACTCAAAATCCCGAACATCAAAGAAACGGCTGACCTCCAGATCAGCCTCAACAAGAAGTGGTGCCTGTCGTGGACGCGGCTTCGGTGGGACATGAAATTCATGGGTATCTGGCACCCACTTATAGAGATTAAGAAGTCTGTCCTCTTATGGCAAATTCTTCATCGAGGAATTTGGACCAACCATAAGGCAAGCAAGCTTTGTGGGATCCCTCCTTGGTGCAAACGCTGCCACCGTGCAATCGAAGATGTCCCACACATCTTCCTTACTTGCCCCAACTCCTACAGAATTAGGCAGACGGTTGAAATGAAAATCAGACTCCAGAAACAGCTTAGTTGGAAACAAGTCCTTTTGGGAGAAGCGATTGGCTGCTCTGCGGCACTCTGGAACGCAATCAGAGGGGAAGTCCTGTGGAAAATTTGGCGGGAGCGGTGTGCTCTCAACTTCGGCGATCCCCCCAGGGAGTGGTCGATTGAGAAATCACTATTCCTCCTCGGCAAAAGGATTGTCAACTGTAAGAAATCCCCCCCCTTCAGGCACCATCAAGTCCTCCTTTTGATCAACAACAAGCTCAAACCCAAGTGGGCCCCGCATGAGGGCGACGAGAGGGTGATTAACCTTCTTTGTAATGCATCCTAGGATTCAATCAAGCTTCCCCTGCTTTGTGGGATTTGGGGGGTCCCGTGGGCACTAGTCCCCTTCTACTGTACCTTTGTTTCTTAATTTAATTCAAGTCCGGGAGAGTAGGCTATTGCCGAACTTCCTTTATATTAAGAAAAAACTATACACTCTAGAAGTTCAAAATTTCTGCAATTTTGGACTCCTATGAATTACTTGACACTGTCATGGGACCGATGGGATTGGATCAAGAGCCTATACAAGTTGAAGATCCAACAAATTCAAGATTGATGATTCATCCAGATCCAGATCTTCTACGAGCTTGGAAGAGGCGGAATGCTGATGCATTATGTGCGATTGTGACTAGTGTAAGTGATTCTATGATTACTTTAGTTCAACATACTACTAAAACACATGAGGCTTGGGGCATATTGGCTCATCAATATGAGACTAAGAACCACACTAGGATATAGAATTTAGAAAATTAGTTAGCAAATGAAAAGCATTCTCATTCTGAAAAGGCTGAAGATTTTATCAAATGGATAAAGCATCTTCAAAATCAATTGGCTGGAGTTGGTGTTGTTATAACACGAGAAGAGCTGGCTCGAAGATGTGTACGTGTTCTTCCAGCAAAGTATGATGGATTAGTAACAACCCTTAATACTCAGGTAAGGCCAACTCCTCTTACATTTGAAGAATCTTGTGGGATGCTTTTAGAAGAAGAGATGCGGCTGAAGAATCAGAAAAGTACAAGTGATGCTGCATTCTCAGCAAATGTAAAAGGTAAAGGCTCTTCTGATGGATCAAAGAAGAAGCCAAAGAAGCAAAAGTTCACAGGAAGTTGCTTCTATTGTGAAAAGAAAGGCCATGCCATCAAGGATTGCAGAAAGAAGCAAGCTGATGAACGGAATGGGATTGTAAAATCATCGTGGGAGAACAAAGAATCTGCAAACAACACATAGCTAGAACTTTGGGTAGCTATTGAAGAGGTATGCTCATCTGCTCAACCTCGTGTTGATGAACCATGGACTTTAGATAGTGGAGCTTCTTGTTGCGATCATTTGTTTTATGTAGGGTACAAGTTTCAAATTATGTAAATACCTTTGGGAAGTCTTCAAATACTTCAAGAAGGCTCATATTATTCATAAAATGTAGAAAAAATACCACGTGAGTTCTATAACATGGTGAGTCAAATTAGTGAGTCACAAGGGAGCTGCAGTGGTGTCCTAGTGGAAGGTCGATGTGGCTAGTTCTCAAAGTCCATCAATACTTTGCTTATTTGAGCACTTGAGTCATGTAACACCTCCATCCAAGTGTCTACCACGAATTTAGATGTATTAGGAAGGTTTTAGATTAGTTTCCCATGCTATAAAAAGAGGAGAAAAGTCGTGATCTTGTGGGAAGTCCAAGAGAGGCATATGTGTATCTCTATGATGCTGTAGTTTTGTATGCAGAGATTGGAGAGCTTGTATCTCCCTCATTATATATCCAAATTTCATGTTTGATAACTCATTTGAAAGCTCTTACTGTCTACTTTCTTACTGTCAATTTTCATAATCATTGGATTTGGGAGCTGAGAGCAGTTTATTGCCAAAGGTCAAAACAAGGTAGATTGTTTACATTCAAGGTAAACCCTAATCATACAAACTATTTCTCTTATGGTATGCATAGGATAGCAAAACTTGATCTGTGGCACAAAAGGATTGGACACATGAATGTACACAGGTTAAAGGAGCTATCAAAGAAGAGGATTGTTTTAAGGATTACCTGATCTTACTAAGCAACATATGGTGCATCTTTGTGAAGCATGTCAAATGGGTAAGCAGAGTAGACAACCTTTCAAGCATTCAAGCTATGTAAGTGATGGTTTGCTAGATCTCATACAAACAGATGTGTGGGGACCTACTAAAGAGGCATCCTTGGTTGCTATTAAGTACTATGTATCATTCATTGATGACCATAGTAGAATGACATTTGTGTATTTCATTAAACATAAGAGTGAGGTCTTTGATTGTTTCAAGAAGTTCAAATCATATGTCGAAAAGCAAACAGGAAGGTATATTAAGAAGCTAAGATCTGATGGAGGGGGAGAGTATTTCTCTCAAGCTTTTATTGATTTTTTGTATGATGAAGGTATCAAAAGAGAAGTTACATGTAGGTATACTCCACAACAAAATGGAGTCGCAGAAACAAGAAATAGAATCATCACAGAAGCATGCTAAATGATATGTGTTTGCCTAATTCTTTTTGGTCTGAAGCTGTTAGCACAAGTGTGTACATTATGAATAGAGTACCTACTGCTGGAGTTCATCATTTGACACCATATGAGGTATGGCATGGAAGGAAACCAAGTGTAAGTCATTTGAAAGTATTTGGTTGTGTATGTTATGTACATGTACCTAGTGAAGTGAGATCAAAACTTGATGTGAAATCAGAAAAGTGTATATTTATTGGTTATGCAGATACTCAAAGAGGATATAGATGTTATAGTCATCATACCAATAAGGTGGTTGTTTCAAGAGATGTAAACTTTGATGAATCACTTTCATGGTATGTAGATAAGAAAAGTCTGCAGGTCATAAATGGATATGAAGAAGATACATGTGAAGGAGATGAGTGCTCACCTCAGCCCACAAGAAGTTTAAGTGATGGAAAAAGTGGTTTGGATGAAGAAAGAGAGCTACCTGTCAATGGAAGATTAAGGCAAGAGTCACCTCCAAGTGTTAAAAGTAAACGTAAACTCAAACTTGTTGAAGTTAATGATGAAGTAGAGGAAATTAGTGATATATGTGAGTATGGAGAATCATCAAAGGTTCCTAATAAGAAAGGAAGAGCATCTACATTGCAGGTAAGAAGAACTTCAAGAGTGAGTAAGCAACCTCAAAGGTATACTTATGAATCTTTCATGAATACTCATTATGCTTTTATGACAAAAGTTGAGCAGGAAAATGAACCCACATGTTATGATGAGGCAAACGGAGATGAAAAGTGGGAGAAAGCAATGAGAGAAGAAATGGAAGCACTACAGGATAACAAGACTTGGAATTTAGTTCCAAAGACACCAAAACAAAAGGTAATTGGTTGCAAGTAGGTTTTTAAGATTAAAAGAAATAGTGATGGTAGCGTGTCAAGATATAAGGCTAGACTTGTAGCAAAAGGATATAATCAAACTCAAGGAGTGGACTATGAGGAAACATTTAGTCTAGTAGCAAACATGGCAACGGTAAGAACTTTGTTGGCTTTAGCTGCAAGTAAAAGGTGGAATATATATCAACTCGATATAAAGAATGCCTTTCTTAATGGTGAGTTAAATGAAGAAGTGTATATGTCACAACCAGATGGTTATGTGGATGCAAAATGTCCTAATCATGTATGCAGGTTAAAGAAGGCATTGTATGGTCTTAAGCAGGCACCAAGGTCATGGAATGCAAGGTTGGTAAATTATCTTATGCTGCAAGGATACACAGCGAGTCATGCTGATCCTTCACTTTATGTAAAACATGTAGACGACATGTGTGTCTATGTATGCATTTATGTGGATGACTTGTTGATTACAAGGAATGATGCAAAAGAAATTGATGAGATAAAAGGTAATTTGGGAAAGGAATTTAAAATTTCAGATCTTGGTTTGCTTAGATACTTTCTTGGGATTGAAATTGTGTATAGCGATGAAGGTATGTGGTTGATACAAAGAAAGTATATATGTGATATGTTGAAAAGGTTTGGTATGCAGGAATGTAAATTTGTTTCTACTCCAATGGAATGTAATGTAAAGTTGAGTGCAAAGGAAGGTGATGAGTTGCATGATATGAATGCATATAGATCCATGGTAGGATCTTTGATTTATGTACCAAAAACTAGACCAAATATATGCTATGCAGTGGGAGTATTGTCACAGTTTATGCATGAACCTAGAGTACCTCATATGCATGTAGCGAAAGGAGTGCTTAGGTATTTGAAAGGTACCATGAACGAAGGACTATTTTATAGTCATGATGCTGATCTAACTCTTAAAGTCTTTAGTGATGCAGATTGGGCTAGAAGCAAAAATGACAGAAGATCCACAAGTGGATATTTGGTGATAGCAGGAAATAAGACATTAACATGGAGTTCAAAGAAATAGCCTACAGTTGCTTTATCTTCTACAGAGGCTGAGTATAGAGGTTTAGCATTGGCTACTACTGAGGTTATGTGGTTTAAAATTTGTTTCATGACTTGAATGTGCAAGTTGATGTACCACTGATATATGGGGATAACTTGAGCATCATTCATATGACCTCAACTCCTATTTTTCATGCTAGAACAAAGCATATAGAGGTTCACTATCATTATGTTCGAGAGAAGGCCATAAACAATGAAGTACAAGTCTCTTTTGTGGGAACAAAGGATCAAGTTGCAGATATCTTCACCAAATCCTTGGATGGACCAAAGCTTCAAAGATTCAACTATATTCTTGGCATGAAGGAAATACCCTTTGAAACTTGAGGGGGAGAATGTTGTGAACATTTGTTTTATGTAGGGTAAAAGTTTCAAATTATGTAAATACCTTTGGGAAGTCTTCAAATACTTCAAGAAGACTCATATTACTCATAAAATATAGCAAAAATACCACGTGAGTTCTAGAACATGGTGAGTCACAAGGGAGCTGCAGTGGTGTCCTAGTGGAAGGTCGATGTGGCTAGTTCTCAAAGTCCATCAATACTTTGCTTATTTGAGCACTTGAGTCATGTAATACCTCCATCCAAGTGTCTACCACGAATTTAGATGTATTAGGAAGGTTTTAGATTAGTTTCCCATGCTATAAAAAGAGGAGAAAAGTCATGATCTTGTGGGAAGTCCAAGAGAGGCATATGTGTATCTCTATGATGTTGTAGTTTTGTATGCAGATTGCAGAGCTTGTATCTCCCTCATTATATATCCAAATTTCATGTTTGATAGCTCATTTTAAAGCTCTTACTGTCTAATTTCTTATTGTCAATTTTCATAATCATTACGTTTGTGAGCTGAGAGCAGTACTCTCTGCAAGTAGTGTGTGTTCTCGGGTTTCACCCCTGCTGAAGGTCTCCATTAAACCTCCAACTTGCAGAGGTCATATCTCCTTGTGTACTTATCCAAATTGAGTGTTCGTTGGCTCATTGAAAAGCTCTTGGTCTCTAGTAAATGTGGTTAAAATAGTTTTAGAAAATTCTAATCCATTAGAGAATAGTAAGCTCTGCAAGCATGATTGGTTTTCTATAATGAAGTTTGTGAGAAGGTCAACTTGTTCCTAGGGGGTTCCACTTACTTCCTGCTATATTTTGGAGGTCAATAAACTCCAACACTTCTCGCCATATGACTAGTAAAAAGGATTGGTATAGTTCCCTAGTGCCTCTACGGGAATCCATCAATGTAGTGGTAGGAAATGACTCCAAGTGTCCAACTGAAGGAACTGGAACCATCTCTTTTATCACTTCTCCAGGTGTTGAGAAAAAGTTATCCGATGTTCTCTATGTACGTTCACTCAAAAGAAATTTGTTGTCAGTTTCTGCAATAACAGATCGTGGACTCGAAGTTCACTTCAATAAGAGTGGTGCAGAAATCATGGATTCATAAGGTAATGTTGTAGGTAAAGGCATACGACGGGATAACTTGTATGAGTTAAGTGCTTTAACTGCTACAGAAGATAAAGATGTAAGCAGGTTATGGCACCAACAATTTGGGCATCTCGGATTTGCAGTTTTGAAGGAGATGCAAAGAACAGGGATGGTCGCTCATTTGCCTGCATTTTTAGAGTTGCAGGAACCTTGTGAAGCTTGCATGATGGGCAAGCAACAATTTTTTTTTTAAGCATCTCCCGAAACTTCTTCAACTTCTTTGCTCCAAGTGCTTCGGTGAAAATAACAGCATCCTGCTCATCTATTGTCACATGAACAAGATCAATATCACCTACCAATATCTTCTCTCTGATGAAGTGATAATGTACCTCGACATGCTTTGTTCTAGCATGGAAAACAAGATTCCATGCTAACTCTATGCTGCTAAGATTAGTGCAATAAATAGTGATAGGCTTTCTCACCTCCACACCTAAATCTGCAAGTAGCATTTCTAGCCATGATGCCTCACATGCTGCCATTGGAGCACCTCTATTCTAAGCCTTTGTACTCAACAAAGCAACAGTGGGTTGCTTCTTGCTACTCCATGTAACAGTTGCACTCCCAAGTGAGAATAGAAAACCACTACTAGATCTTCTATTTGGAATGCCACCAGCCCAATCGGCATTGGTGTATCCATAAACCTGCAAATCTACACCAGCCTCATAAAACAATGCATAATCCAAAGTAGCACTCACATAACGTAGAGTGCGCCTTAGAACATCCAAATGTGGTTTCCTGGGAACTTGCATAAACGAACTTTCAAGTCCAACAGTATAACTTGGATCAGGCCTTATAATTGTGAGATATATAAGACTTCCCACAATTTTCCCATACGTAGTAGCGTTTTCCAATGCTTCACCTGATGTAGTATCGAACTTCAAATTCTGATCTAATGGCATAGAAATTGGCTTACAATCAGCCATACAATACTTTTGCGGCATATTCAAGGCATATTGCCTTTGCGACATCCATATACATGTTTCTATATGTATAAACTTAATGCCCAAGAAATAGTGCACCACACCAAGATCTTTCATGTCAAATTCCTGCATAAGAAGTTGCTTTACCTCTTTGATGCTTCCTTCATTATCACCACCTACAATTAGATCATCAACATAAATAGCCACAATAGTGATGCCATCATCCGCCTTCCTTGCATATAGTGAGTGATCTGCATCACACATAGAAAACCCAATGCTAGTTAAGTAATCAACAATCCTTGCATGCCATGCACGAGGGGCTTGCTTTAGCCCATACAAAGCCTTTTGCAACCTGCAAACATATTCTGGCTTTGAATCTTCATATCCTTGTAGCTGGTCCATATATACTTCTTCCTGTAACTCACCATGTAGGAAAGCATTCTTCACATCCATCTGATGCAAAGTCCATTCTTTCGTTGTAGCTAATGCACCAAGTGTCTTGATAGTAGACATTTTAGCTACAGGGATGAATGTTTCCTCATAATCGATGCCATATGTCTATGCATATCCTTTAGCTACCAATCGTCGTTTATACCTGCCTATGCTTCCATCAACATTATGCTTTACCTTGTAAACCCATTTGTGGCCTATGAGTTTCTTTCTGTATAGCAATGGGACCAGCTTCCATGTATCAATTCCATAAAGTGCAGCCATCTCCTCATCCATAGCTTTTTCCCAATCTGCAATTCCAATTGTGTCTTCAAAGCAAGCAGGTTCAACATCTTGTATCACCTTTGTCATGTAGGCACAATGACGAGCCATATAACTGTCATACGTCAATCGTTGCACTTAATTCCACATCCTCCCAGATCTTCTTTGTCCTGCGTCACTTCTCCTTGTATCATCTGCATGTGCCCTTCTTACTCCTAGAGTCTTCACAGAGGGCAATCCAAGTCACTCATCAAGACTCTTCTCTGAACGGCTTGAATCTCCATCAACATCTTCAAGACCTGCACATGTTTTACTACCAGTAGAAATCTTTTCTTTAACTTTCTTGGATGTATTTGATGAATTTGCTGGACTGAAATTTCCATGCAATCCTCCACTCCATGGATTTGAGTTGGAACTATTGCTTGGTCATGCATCCGGTCCACTCAAAACTTGAGATTTTGTACTTGATCTTTTAGCAATTTCTTTGTCATTTGGTTCAAGATTGAGTCCTTCTTTGGCATGTGCATAAAAGCTTGACATTTCATCAAATACCACATCTCTGCTCACCTTTAGCTATCGTGTGAGTGGGTTATAACATTTATATCCCTTTTGCTCAAGGGAGTATCCAATGAAGACACACTTTTCTACTTTTGGATCAAGCTTCGTCCTCAATTCATCTAGGACATGTACATATGCAATACAGCCAAAGTCTTTCAGATGTGATAAGTTTGGCTTTTTACCTGTAAACTTCTCTTCAAGTGTAACATGATGTACAACAGTTATCGGACTTTTGTTCATGATGTATACAATAGTATGCACAGCTTCTACCCTATAACAATGAGGCATGTTCTTCTCAACCATCAAGGCTCTTGCTATTTCTACAATATGTCTATTTTTGCGTTCAACAACGCCATTCTGTTGTGGTGTGTACCTGCATGAAAACTGACACCAAATTCCATGATTTTTTAGAAAACTGTTGAACTCATTTGACATGTATTCATCTCCTCCATCGGGTCTTAATGTCTGAATGTACTTCCTTGTCTGCTTTTCCACCATAGTTTTAAAATTTTGGAAGTGAGTGAACACCTCGCTCTTCTCTTTCATGAAATATACCCATGCTTTGTGTGTATGGTCATCAATGAAAGTAACAAAAAACCTGGATCCGCCCATAGATGTGGTCTTTGCTGGACCCCAAACATCTATATGAACTACTTCTAGTACATTCTCGCTAAGATGCTTGTCATGTGGAAATGATGCTCTTGACTGTTTACCAAATTGACATGATGTGCATACCTTTTGCATTTCTACAACTTTGAAATTCTGTAGTCCATGGACAATCTCTTTTGACTGCATCAATTTCAGCCTTTGCAAGTTTGCATGTCCAATCCGTTTGTGCCACATCTCTATATCAGTAATAACTCCTACACCTTTTGCAAACATGGCTGCATTCATTTCAGGAATCATCACATTTAAGGTGAACATCCTACCCACTTTGTTTCCTTTGGCAACCAATCCTCCATCCTGCTTGTACTCTTCTACATATAATCCATTAGCATTGAACGTCACTTGTAATCCCTGGTCAACCATTTGTCCAATAGAAACTAGATTTTTTGTTATATTTGGAGCATGTAGCACATCAGTAAGATGTTTTACCTTTCCATCTTCCATTGTTAGTGATATGTTTCCTATATGCTCAATAGGATGTGATGTGTCATCACTTGTTTCAATATATTCAGGAACTGACAATTTCTACAAAGTACTACACCATTCCGCATGACTGGTCATGTGATTTGAAGCACCTCAATCAACATACCAGACATTATCATTTGATTTTGAAATACCAACAAACATCATATTAATCATGTGATGTTGAACCATGAACAACTTCTCAGAATCATCTGCACTTGTGGATGCAGAGTTGTTTTGCTACCTTCTATTATTTTGATTCTTCAACCTGCAATCATGTTCAAAGTGTCCAGGTTTACCACAATTCCAGCATCCTTTACTATCATTACTTGAATCATTTCTTTGGAAATTTCTACGACCTCTTTGGTTCCCCGTGCCTGGAAACTATCCTCTTCCTCCTGCATGATTTTGTTGTTGACCTTGGTCTTGGTTATTGTTTCTCTTCCACTTCCAAAACCTCTACTTCTACCTCTTCCTCTCCCATAGTAGAATACCTGCTCAGAACCAGACTTTCCTTGGGAGTTTGAATCCTCACCAAGATTTTTTTCTTCAATAATCATCATAGATACCAGATCAGCAAAATTTGGAACATTTTCCTTGGTCTGTATAGAATTTCCAAACTGCTTATATGCAACTCTTAAACCATGAAGGCATACTTCGACCTTATCATCATCATCTACATTCACTCCAATAGATGCAAGTGACTCACA
The DNA here is from genome assembly GCA_020310875.1 of Ceratopteris richardii. Classification (NCBI taxonomy): domain Eukaryota; kingdom Viridiplantae; phylum Streptophyta; class Polypodiopsida; order Polypodiales; family Pteridaceae; genus Ceratopteris; species Ceratopteris richardii. The sequence goes on from CM035434.1 coordinate 60,671,573, forward strand.
TAAGCTTTTGATTTTCTGGGTATAGTCACTTACCGACATGCTCTTTTTCTCCAAGGTATGCCGCTCATTCTTGAGTTGCAATTTCCATGCCTTTGTATTGGTCTTATACAATGTGACCAAACTGTTTGAAGCATCTTTTCGAGTCTTGGCATCCTGTATGTGTCCAATCATGTTATCATGTTTGCTAACAGATAGCCAATACATTACCTTTTGTGCTCCTTGATTCCATTCCTCATATGATCTTACTTGATCTGCAATCCGATTCCTTTCTGGTAGCTGCAGAGCATTTTCATTCTCTCCTTCGATGTGCTTCCGGTAGCCTTTTCCCATCAAGAAATTCATTATTCTGAATCTCCAAGCATGGAATTTGTTCTTATCCAGCTTATCGCTCATAAGCTCACTCATTCTATCTGCATTTGCCATTTTCGCAGCAATTCACAACACTACAAACCACTACAAGCAGCACTTCTGCTTGAACACTGCCACACTATGGCGTGACAGTTCGATCTCAAAAAAACACATTTTTTGTGTAACAACAGTACACAAAACTGCTTGAAGTTCTAGATCTGGAATATATGAGTGTTGACGAACACAACACAAGTTACAATTTCTGAAGCTGAGCTCTTTTTTTGTGGGCCCCACTTTGTGGGCTCAAAACGGAGGTCACGATGGCTTCTACCTTCACACCGATTTTCGTAGCAAACGGAGGTCATTTGTGAATCACGTTTTCTCCATGCCTTGCTACGTACTCTTCATTGTCGGCTTCTCCACGAGCTCTCTAGAGCCACGCTGGCTCTGATACCATGTCACGAGGAAGGAGATAAGAGAGCTCACACACTCTCTCACTCTCAAGGAGAAGCACACACACATAAATTGAGGCAAGGAAGAATGATTTTCTTCTTCTTCTTCTATTACTTAAAAGGGAATGTAAAAGAATGACCTAAAAACAAGAATACAACAAGTGCAATATATAAAGATCAATACATAAGGAAAAAACCTAATCTCCACGAATGAGTGAGCTGGCAAGGAACAAATGCGCCATCTCCCTTGGTAGATAAATCTAATAAAGCTCAATGAAGTATCCCTGACATATATCGGCCTCATCACTATACATGTCCGAGAAATGAAAAACTAGTACGTGTCATCTTGGATCATCACATGTTGAGCTTGATATCTCAACACCCTCAACGAGGCTATATCTTTCGTGTACTATGAACAAAAAGAATTCTCGTCCATAAACAAGTGAATCCGAATACAAAAACTGTGTCAATGAACACTTTTTGTTAAACCAAATCTTAATATGAAACGTAATTTTAATGCCCCATCTTACTCTAGCTTTCCTCATCCACCACCTACCCTACAAACTTTAGCGGTGGATGCCCAACAAAAGTGACCACATATCACCTTTTGGAATTGTGGTAAACCTGGACATACAAAACTAAGGTGCCGATTTTGACCTCTTCACATGAAACCAGTTGTAGCTCAATTACCTAACATGGAGGTCCATAATCAAGAAATTCCTCCTCTTTGGACAGAGGAATCATTGGAGAAGGACTTAAGTACCTTGGGTAACGATATCTCTCTTCATTCTCTACTTTGCATCCAGGGTACTATAAGTAACAAACTCCTTAAAATTTTACATGATGATGGTAGTTCACATGACTTCATTTGATATTTATTAGTACAAGAACTTAAATTAAAAACATTTCCTTCATTGTATAGAGTAAAAGCTGCATTTCAAGATAATCCTTACAATGTAACATGAGAGGTGAAAGATGTTATGGTTAGCATCCATATTCAGGAACCTTTTTAATTGCACCTTTGCAATCTTATGATGTTATACTCGGTATGCCTTTTTGTCATCATTATAACCCACACATTGACTACCATACACATACCTTTAACTTTGAATTTAAAGGTCAAATCATTACTTTGTCTGCATGGCATGATTTCCAACCATTTCCATTGATTAGTCACACTCAAGTAAAACATGCATTTAGCAAAGGATTCCATTCATGCATTGTGTTTGTCAATGCCATCAATGATTATACTCATACATTTCCTGATGCACATAAACCTTTCAAGACTAGTTACAAGGGTTGTATTATGTATGAGTATCCCTCTGAACTACGAACATCCTTAGGATCCTTTGACCATAGCATAGACTTAGTACCTAGTAGTACTCCTCATAAAGCACCTTATAGACATGGCCCACCACACCAAAAGGAAATCAAAAACCAAGTAAAAGACCTACTATAGAAAGGACTTATAAGGCCTAGTTCTTCTCCATTTGGAGCACTAGTTCTCCTTGTCGAGAAGAAGAATAAAACTTATCGAATGTGCATTGATTATAGAGCCCTTAACAAGATCACAAGAAAGAATAGATCCCCTATTACTCAAATAGATGATCTCTTAGATAAATTACAAGGTGCTTGTGTCTTTAGTGAAATTGATCTTAAATCAGGTTACCATCACATACCTATGATGCAAAGCAATATTTTTAAGACTGCATTTAGAACTCAAACTGGCCATTATGAATTTATGGTAATACCTTTTGGACTTACTAATGCCCCTGCTACATTTGCACGAATGATGAAATTTTTTTTTCTTGATTACCAAGCTTTTGTTCTTGTATTCTTCGATGATATACTTTTTTACAATAAGAATGATAGTGAGAATGAGAAGCATCTTAACAAAGTTTTTCAGTTGCTACGAGAGAACACACTTTACGCTAATCTTGAAAAGAGTTACTTCTTCTAACATAAACTAGAATATCTGGAACATATTAATTCAAGTGAAGGTGTGCATGTGGATCCAAAAAGATTAAAGTTATAGTAGAATGGCCTACACCACAATCAGTCAATGATGTTCATTCTTCTCTTGGGTTAGGTAGTTTCTATAGGAAGTTTGTTTGAAATTTTTCTTAGTTAGCATTGCCTCTTACCTTGTTATTGAAAAAGAAAATAAAATTTGCATGTGGACTTACCGAACATCCTTCGAAAAACTCAAACATGCACTTGTTTTATAGTTACCTGCTTTTTCACAACCCTTTCATGTTGTTACTGATGCTAGTGGTTCAAAAATAGGTGTTGTTTTAATGAAAAATGATCATCCTATTGCATTCGAGAGTAGGAAGCTTAAGTCCTCAGAAAATAATTATAGTACATATGATAAAGAATGTTTTGCTGTTGTGCATGCTTTGTGAATTTGGAAACACTATCTTATGGGCTCTGAGGTCTTAATCAAAACCGATCAACATGCTATTAAGCATTTATTAAATCGGCCCTTAATCTTTGATCGAAATCTAGAATGGGGTTCATTCATTCAAAATTTCCAAACTATGATCCAATATCAACCTCGTAAAGCTAATGTTGTAGCTTATGCTCTTAACCATTTTCCTTCACATTCTCTTGTTTTGCATAATCTTTCTGCCATCCAAATTCATTCTTTTCAATAAATGGTTTCCACTTATGCATTTGATTTGTATTTCTCACGTGCATGGCATGACTTCAACAATGGTGCATCTTTATCTCATGAACATTATACATTTCATAATGGCTTTCTTTAATCTCAACATAGATTATGCATAACCCAAGGTTTCAAAGATTTTGTCATCAAAGAAATGCATGAACCATCTTACATGGGTCATAGAGACATACAAAGCACCATTTTGTGATTGCAAAGATTTCTTCTTTTGAAAACACATGGAAAGAGATATTGCACATTATGTTTCTCAATGCATTGTATGTCAACGTGTAAAACTTCATAATGGTAAACCATTTGGATTTTTAATGCCACTCCCCATTCCAAACGAACAATACGGAAAAATCTCTATGGATTTTATCACAAGTCTTCCTATCACTTCATCACATAATGATATGATTTGGACAATGCTTGATAGGTGTAGTAAATATGCATATTTCATTCCATGTAGAAAAACTTTGTCTGCACCTCACACTGTGAAATTATTCATTAAATGCATTTTCCCACATCATGGATTTCCTAAAGCAATGTTATCTGATCGTGATGTTCATTTATGCAATCATTTTTGGTTTGCCTTATTTCAACATTTTGGTTCTAAAATAGATTTTAGCTCTGCATTCCATCCTGAAAGTAATGGACAAAGTGAGGCTACAAATAGTACTATCCTTGATTTATTGCATTGCTTTTCATTAGATAGTCCCATCAACTAGGGGTAAAAGTTGCCATTGCTTCAATTTGCTTACAATAACACCATCGACACCACTACTGGTTGTGCACGTTTTGAAATTCTTTATGGTAAGAAGCTTCCAACTCCCATGTCACTCACCCAAATCGACATTCTAATGGCTGATTCTATTGCTCAAGATCACATTTCTATACTTCATGATGTTCATGAGAACATTAGGAAAAGTCAGGAGCCATATACACGTAATATCAACACAAAAGGATTAGCCAAGGAATTCAACGAAAATGATCTTGTGTGGTTGTGTATCATTAAAAGACGTTTCAAAAATTTTTTGCAACTTATATTTCAAGTGTAAGTATTTAGGATTATGGTTTATAGGTTTAATAAAAAACCAAATGTTCTAAAATATCCATATTGTATCAGATGGCTAGTTTGGATCTGGAGGAGAGAATGGCATGTCCTTGCAGTCAGTGCAAGTATCAAATTTATCCAAAACGACGGATTTGTGTTGCACATATTAGAGAGTATGGATCCTTTGATAAAAGTCGAGTACAAAACCTATGCTACCATTCGCATGGTCCCCTTGTTGAGCACGTGGACCCAAATGAAATTGCACCAATAACCTCTCGTGGATAAAAGAGAACAAAAAAGGAGTTAGAAGTACAAGATACTAATAGCATTACAAAGAAGAACACATGGAAGAAATGCTTGGAGCATTTTATGAGATGGACGAAGATCGTGATGGTGGAGAAGATGTCCTTAGTTTCATGGACACAACAGAATTTCCACGATCAGAAGCTAATGAAGAATACAAAACATTCAAAGAATAGCTCGTTTACCACTATGCAATGGAGCAAAGATATATGTACTACATGCGTCACTCGCGATGCTGAATCTACAATCCATTTATTAATGGTTGAATAGTAGCATCTTTGAATTGTTCAGGTAAGTGGATTTGAAATAAACTTTCATTGATGTATTAAAATAACTTTATTTACTTCCGTAGCCGAGTTAATGTCATAGCATGCAGAGAGCAGGTCTACGGATGGTGTAATGCGAGTGCCTGTTGACTCTGATGCTTGGAAACACATAAACAGTAAGTGGCCAGAGTTTGTTAGTGAGCCTTGGAACATATGTCTAGGCCTAGCTATGGATGGAGTAAATCCATTTGGTTTACGTAGCTCTTCATGGAGCACATGGCCTCTATGTTTGGTTAATTATAACATCCCACCACGGCTAGCCACAAAGAAGGGTCATTTATTATTAGCTCTTACTGTGCCAGGTAAGTATAAGGTGAAAAACATGGATGTATACCTTACACCACTTGTGGAAGAGTTGCGCATTTCATGGGATGGGATTATTGTGCATGACATGTCTCAACCTATAAGAAGACAGGATGTGCGAGTGCAAGGCATACTTATGTGGACGATGCATGATTGACCTGATAATGGTAAATGTTCAGGTTTGTGAATTTCAGACAGTGCTTTGCCACATTTTGAATTTGATTCTTATATGGTAGTGCTTTGCCACATTTTGTATTTGCCTCATATATGACAGTGTTTTGCCACACTCTTGTACATGATTCATTTATGAAATATATTACTTTTTTTGTACATGGTTCATGGTTCATGGTTCATTCTCATCATCTCTTTTGTGTCTGATAGTATTTTGCTTTATGAAATCATATTTCGGTTTCCATTATAGTACACATCACATGTACTCGGTTTTTTTGGGTAGAGTGTATTGTCTTTTGTTAAACAACATCATGGTAATGTTGCTCTAGGAAAAGACAACACACTCTGCCAAAAAAAAAATTTGTAGATATGGTCATCGGTATGAGCGACGGTACTCCTAGGATGGTCATCGATATCGTGATGGTATGCCTAGCACTCGCGGGTATGGTCATCGGTATAAGCATCGGTATGAGCATTGAAAATACCGATGCTCATATCGATGCTCATACCGATGCTCATACCAATGACCATACTGATGCTTATACTGGTGCCTATACTGTCGTTTTGGCTCGGATGCCTATACAGAAACTTACATCGGCATTGGGGCAAAAAGGCACCCATTCAATTTCCATGGTAAAAGCCTCGGTATACACCCGTTATGTTGTAGTGTTGGATAATGAAGACATAGAGGAAGTGGTGGAAGTTGAATCAGATGTGGAGGAAGTGCATCAAAACTGAGTAAATTGAATAGGATCTCAAGGATTAAATCAAGATCATAGGCAAGCATATATTTATAGTTAAAAAGGAAACTTTCAAATATACTATGTTGTGCCAAGAGTCTTTCAAGGTCCAAGGATCACATCTAGTGTATAAAAGAAGGAAGGAGATTGGTTTACATCACCTTCGTGATGGACCAATTTTTTTCATAGATTTTGACAGATGTGATCAAGTGATGGTTTCATTGCAAGAAGTAAAAAGAGCCAATTTTTATCCTTAGCTTATGTGCAAAGTGAATAAATAGTAAGAGGAGCAAGTATAAATCACCATAATTCTAGAGCATACTAAAGTAGCCTTATAGTTTCATTCGATGGGCAAAAAGATTATGTGATCTTTGTTAAAATGAATGAAGCTTCCTACAAAGGATATTCCAAGTTCCCGTATTTCAAAGCAAAACCTAATGAGGAATTGGAAATTAGGACATTTTTGTAGCTGATCTGCTTTCAAGACTTCCAAAATACACCATGCCTCATAAACTAGTGACCCTAGTCATGATGAGTACTAAATATAACACAAAACCATTTGGTGTATTTGACATGTCACTCTACATGTATGATTAACTAAAATAAGTAGATTACCATTGAGAATCCAAGAAATATATGAATTGAGCCCAACTTTTCACAAAAATCATATATCATGTATTGGGAATCAAAGATAAGCTTCAGTTTGTACCAAAGGCTCAAGTTTTTAGAGAAGCAATTGCTAGTGTAAAGAGTCCTAGGAGGAAAATGGTGGATAAAGAGGGTACAAAGAAAAGAAAATTGATTGTAGATGATGTCCAACCTCCCTTGAAGAAAAGAAGTTGGATCTCAAAAAGTTAGAATTCGAGGATAACGTGTTGATAGAGGAAGAAGTGAGATTGAAGCAAAAGAGGTTGCAAGCAGAAAAAGAGCCTCATCCACCTCAAACCAAAAAAGAGCAATTATTCTTATTTAATGAAAGATAATAACAAAAGGGCATTGTAAGATGCCCAATATCAAAACATGCTAGAAGATTATTCTAAAAATGCTACTAACTCAACCCAAGCTAAACTTGAACACTATGAAGAACTGTATGAACATATGATAAATGCAAAGATTGAAGTCATGTTTGTAAAAAAAGATGCAGCTTTATTGGCATACTTCCAAGAACTTCAAGGACCATCTAACAAAAGAAACATAGTGGTGGAAATAGTGAATAAAAAGGACCCAAACTTAAAATAGAAGTTCAAATAGCCAAAGAAGAAGGAAAAAGACGAAAAGAAGGAAAAAGTAGGATATGTTGTACCTCATGAGCAATTAGAAGGAGGATCTATTTTGATCCAAAAGATAAAGAAGAGCAATAAGGAAGAAGAAATAGAAGATCATGTTGGAGTCACAGTGGTTGATAATCTATCCAAGAGTGATGATGATAGTTATGTAGAGGGTTTTTAGTTTGAACTTATCAAAACCCAATATTCCTAGAATCTAGTAGGAAAGAGTATAGGAACAAAGAACATGATCAAAATCATAGAAGAAGAAAAGGAACATGAAGCACATACAAAAAAGATAGACTCACAACAAACCACAATAGAAGACATCTAGAATGCTATGGATTGAATTTAAAAAGATCATGATTTATAGGACATGAAAATGAAAGATTTGTCAGAGCAAGAGCAAAAAGAACATGAAGAAGAATATGAAGAAAATGATAAATAATTGTAGAATATGAGGAAGAGGAAGAAAATAAAAAAGAGCATCAACATTCACACGAGTGAGAAGAAGAAAAAGAAGAGGATGAACGTGGAAAAGAATTGGAGATTATTAAACAAAAAAAAGCAATAGAATTGACCAGATTTCAAAGAGATATCAGAGGAATATGTGAGATACTTATCAATAAAAAAGAATAGTTTAGACCAGCAAGTAAAAGTGTAATTTTATCTGATATGGCTACTAAATTTGAACTGA
>CM035434.1:60682396-60809896 GCA_020310875.1 Ceratopteris richardii
ATATGTGTGGGTGCATGTGCGTATGTAAATAAAAAATAAAAATCTTAATCCTAAAAAGCTAAGCCTACAACATCCATATGTGTATATGTTTGTTTGCATATATGATGTGTGTGTATGTCACTATAACATATCGAGGGTATACCGAGGCTGTTATCGAGGAGAAAAAACAGGCGCAAGTTCTTCGCGACGTTACAGTTGTTGCGGTCGGTATGCACATCGAAAACAAAGCGCCGGTATGGGCATCGATATAATCACCGGTATAAGTGTCAGTATAATCGCTGATATAAGCATCGATATTTCTTATGCTTCTACCGATGCCCATATCGACGACTCTGCTGGGAGTACCGATGCTTATACGGACGAGTGCTGGGAGTAATGACGACCATATCTGCAAATTTGTTTTGGGCAAAGTGTGTTGTCTTTTGCTACAACAATGTTACAATGATGTTGTTTAGCAAAATACAATACACTCTCTCCAAAGAAAATCGACTACATGTGATATGTACTCTAATGGCAACCAAAACATGATTTTATATGAAGAAAAATGAACCATGAATCATGTAAAAAAAGTTGTATATTCCATAAATGAAGGATGTACAAGAGTGTGGCAAAGCACTTCCATATAGGAACCGAATACAAAATGTGACAACGCACTTTCATATAGGAACCGAATATAAAATTATGGTACATCATTACCACATAGGAGTGTAATATAAAATTGTGGCAAATCACTACCATACATATGCGCAAGAGGATCAAAACATTTACACCTATAATCCTGCAACAAAGCATATGCGTAAAATGAGACAAATTGACATGACATTTATAAAGAACAACCAAAAATACAAATCCAAGATATAAGTTTACCTCATCATAGATTCTCCCATGAAATGATCGCATCGCATCCCTCTAAGTCCTACAACGGTGCATCCAATCCATGACGATATCCATAAGCTTCTTTGGTTCACGTTGGAGGACGACCCACTGCCAACTCCTATAATAAATATGTAAAATGTTGGATGAACATACATATTGTGCTTAACACAAACAAATTCAATAATTAAAGTGATACTTACAAATTGGTAGCACATATTGTCATATCCGCCGCTACCTAAATGCGACATTCCAACCATATCTAAACGCATGGCCGCCGTATCTAGCTGCTGATGATATCGATCAAGAGTATGTTGCTGCTTATCCTGAATCGATTTCCACTCTTCAGCATCTTTGGTAAGCCTGCTCTAAAAGCATCGCGAGCTTCGGACTGCCGATGAGACATAACCTCACGTACCGTATGATAAATCCATTCTGAACTCAAAATAAGATGCGCAGGTGTTGTGTGACATATGAGTCAGTGTTCTTCTTTGATTATTGTTTCATGTATTATGACGCCAAGATATATTACTCATCTTGTTTCTTTTGCATGTAAGAATGTCGCGGCGGACACAAGAAGGGCAGAAAGGAGAAACAATGTTGAGAGGGATGCATCACTTGCACAGAGATGTACGTCCTCTTGATCAATCCGAGACTTCATGGCCCATTCGGTTCATGTAGTTGCAAAGGAATTTTTCCTTCCGCATGAATTGTGGGCGACAATGACCACGGCAATAAAGATTCAAAGCCAACAGCTTCAGTTTACTCTGGTTCACGTCACGTGTGCTCTCTTGTTATTGATCGAAACAGCAGCAGCTGTATTGCAGACGTTGTGAGAAAGCGCTTCTCCGCAGGCAGATCAGCCCGTGTTAACCTTCCTTGCTACGGAGGATTCCACGCCATTTTTCAATCGGAGACCCAAGGGAAATGAAGCACAGACGCATATTGGGCATGGCGACTCCGGCAACATGCAAAAATAGCTGTGCTGGGCGAGCCTTGCGTAGGCAAAGACGCATGGGGGTGGCCTTATCGCTCAGCGTTTATTTATACAAGTTGTCTGTGCCAGCGAACTCTTAATAGGAAGGATGCGCATGGCTTCTCTGGAAAAAAATCTGACAAAAACGTGCTGACGGAGGAGATTTTGGGCATTGATTTTGTTCAAGAATATTGGCGATGGACATGGCCTAGTGACAAGCTTTATCTGAAGGGTTTTTATCTGAAAAGAACAGAGTTTCGACTTTTGTCAGTGGCAAAAGATGGCTGCCAAAAAGATGTTCAGACTCATGGCATATAAAACAGCAATGTACCTTTGATGTGGAACGTTTTGAGTTACAGCAATGTACCTTTGATGTGGAATAGTTTCGTCCTTGTATCATGCCTCCCTCCACTTGATATTGATCTATTAAATGCTCCACTCCCACTCTCACTAGAGTTTTGAATCACATTGCATTGAATTCCACCCCAATCATTACATCTCGCTAGACGAAGTCAGCACGCCATCTCGAAATACTCTGCGTCATCTGAGGTGCTCGGATATAGAAGACAATTTACAACAAAGAAGTCAATGCTTTTGTTCAAGCAAAAATCAGGCATATGTCGCAATAAGAAATGGACTCGTAAGCCGTCTAACCCATTTGATGCTTCGATTGAGGCTGCCCTTAGCCCTTAATAAGGCGAGGAAACGTAGACTCTGGAAACAACTAACGTGTATAATTCTTGTCTTCTTCAAATGAGAGGTCAACCTTTCAACCGAATATTTGCCAAAGGAGGGCCATGCTTGAGGTTTTCATAGCCAGGAGATACTCAAATATTGGATTCGATTTGTTGATATAAGTAGTATAAGTACTCTGTCCTCATCATAAGAGACGTATGATGATGGATTTATAAGTACACACTAGCCAAGATGCCATTTTTTTTCTTTTGAATGGAGGTTTAAGAGGTGTCTACTCCCCAGGTTTAACTTTGGAAGTACAATTGTATAGGTGAATGGACATAGTACCCATAGTACTCTCTATATCCCACAAATCAAGTGTTATATAAGGTTATAACTTGAATATAGCTGGTTAAAACTAGCAAAAGCCATTACATGTCCAGCTCAGGGCTTGAACACTGGACCTCTATCTCAAGAGGCCAACGCCAAAACAATCCCCCTATGGGATGTAGACAACTGACATTATTTCTTCGATTCATGTTCTGAGCAATCAATTAGCTTGGATTCATGCATTCTTGTGTGACATATTTGGACGACATATTTATATATTTTTTAAAACATATATTTATAATCACATGCTCGTTTTTCAAGCTTTACTCTACCATTTTTATTTTTAAATTGCGAACTTATACTGTTTCTTTCTCGAACGATACCTAGCATTGGTAGTCTCATCTTCGCTTCTTGTTTCTCTCTATTCTACTCTCATGCATCTAGAAACTTGGGGCATATATATCCTACAACTAAATAGAAGGTATAAATTAGACCATTTTTTCCCTCTCCTATCCTCTTTTGGGTTAAAGTTCCATTGTTGCGAATTCAATCCATAGCATGCTTGGTTCTATTTGGGTGGGCTGTTTCGTTGATTCTTGTTGTTCTACTTCGAAGGTCCCACCACACCTTGGGTTGATGATAAAATATGTATTCCTAGAAAATACTCACTCAATTTTCCATTATAGCAGTCTACTTATACTTGATTTGTATTCACCGGCCGTGTGTTGTTCTGTCAATTATAACTGCAATTTTCTTTGTTGATTTTTCATATTGAAAGTTGCACATAACAATTGATGGAGGACAAAAATAGCTACTATATGATCTAAATATTATCATGTGATAAATGCATTTAGATTTGAATATGGATATCACTTGCAAATAGTGTAGGCAAAGGCACATGGGGTAGCCTTATCGCTCAACGTTTATCTATACGACTTGTCTGTACTGGTGAACTCCTAATATGAAGGATGCACATGGTTTCTCTGGAAAAACGTTCTGATGAAGGATGTTTTGGGCATTGATTTTGTTCAAGAATATTGGTGATGGACATGGCTTAGTGACAAGCTTTGTCTGAAGGGTTGTTATCTGAAAAGAACAGATTTTGGACTTTTGTCAGTGGCAAAAGGTGGTTGTGATCAAAAAGCTGGTCAGAGTTATGGCATACCTTTGATGTGGAACATGAAGTGTTTCAAGGGCGATGCACCACAGTGTGCTCTCCTTCTCGAGAGCTCCACGATGATATGCTCGAAGTAGAAAGCCGAGCTCCTCAGGTCGCACACAATACTCCGCACTGTAGAATACGCAAAAAACACAGTACACAGGAAGCACGAAGACAGACTTCTTAGGTCTTACAAATGCGGTCAAACTTTCAGTCTGTGACTGACCAGGCCATTATATGTTTTATTAAAGAACATATACAAAGAAGTGTCCAGTGGCCATTTGGCCTTTCACATGGACACTAACGGTAACAATCTCCCACTAAAGGCCAATATGGCCAGAGTAACTATGGGAGAAAAAAGAAAGAATGATAAAGAATACCTGAGTGTAAGTATACAAACTATACCTCCCACCTGATGGGCATGTTACACAGTATATAAGTGACTGCGTAAGATCAAGAATCAAGTAACCCCCATCAAGTGACAACATTGTCGAAAGCTATCTTGTGGTAGAGCTTTAGTCAAAGCATCTGCAACATTATCTCGAGTGTGAACCTTCTCAAGAATAATGCTCTCAGTGGCTAAGCAATCTCTAGTGAAGTGATACCTCACCTCAATGTGCTTGGTCTTTGCATGATAGACCGGATTCTTAGCCAAAGCAATTGCACTCTGACTATCACTGAGCAAGTGAGGTACATGCTGAGGCAAACCCATATCACAAGCAAGACGAGAAAGCCACAATGCTTCCTTACATGCCTCACTTGCTGCAACATACTCTGCTTGTGTGGTGGAAACAGCTGTACATTCTTGAAGACGAGATCTCCAAGAGATAGCACCTCCAGCAAAATGAAAAATGTACCCTGATGTAGACGTACGATTGTCTACACAACCAGCATAGTCAGAATCTGTGTAACCAATAATGGATGCTTTCCCTCTACCTAAGCATAGACACTTGTCCTTAGTGCCACTCAGATATCTCAAAATCATTTTGACCGCTTCCCAATGTTTCTTGCCAGGATTAGACATATATCTGCTCACAACTCCCACTACAAATGCAATGTCTAGTCTCGTAGCTACCATAGCATACATGAGACTACCAACAGCAGACTGATACGGAATTTTGGTCATGAATTCCTTTTCCTCATCTGATTTGGGGCAGTCATCCTTGCTCAATTTCACATATGTGGGTAAAGGTGTACTCAATGCCTTTCCACCTTGCATATTGAATCGATGAAGTACTTTGGATATGTACTCACTTTGAGACAAGTATATGCATCTTTTACTCCTATCACGAGTAATGCGCATGCCAAGAATATGGCATCCCCCAAATCCTTCATATCAAATGTCTGACTCAACTTCTTTTTGAGAATTGACAAATCATAAGAGGACTTCCCAGCAATCAACATATCATCGACGTAAAGTATCAAGCATATCAAACTGCCATGAGAACATCTCTTTGTGTAGAGATAATGATCCTCATTGCTCCTAGAATAGCCTTGGGACTTCATAAAAGAATCAAACTTTTGGTACCATTGTCTAGGAGACTGTTTAAGTCCATACAAGCTCTTCTTGAGCTTACAAACTAGACTTTCCTTGCCAGGAACTACATAACCCTCTGGTTATTCCATATAGATCTCATATGTAAGATCTCCATGCAATAAAGCTGTTTTCACATCCATTTGGACTAGCTCTAAGTCCTCCATTGCAACGAATCCAAGCAACATGCACAAAGTAGTCATCTTGACCACTGGAGAGAAGATTTCCTCAAAATCAACACCATGTTGTTGCTTAAAACCCTTTGCAACAAGTTGTGCTTTATATTTTGGAGAAGCACTATCTGATGTGAATTTCAGCTTATATACCCATTTACATGGTAAAGCTTTCCTGTCCTTTGGCAAAGGTACTAAGTCCTAAGTACCATTCTTGTGAATAGAATCCAACTCACTCTTCATGGCACGCTCCCACTTGACATGATCCTCTGTCTGCATAGCCTCTTTGTAGCAAGAGGGCTCACCGGCATCTGTTAGCATAACAAAATCTAAACCTGGAACATATCTATCAGGTGGATATGAGACACGTGCAGAACGTCTCAATGGTTGCTGAACAGGAACATGTGCAGACTGATCTGAATGGACATTCTCTTGAACATCCCTATGTGCAACATTTTTATGCATGCTAACCGGAGGACTAGTATCCTCAAACACCACTCTTCTCACTTCAACCTCCTTAATCGGCTGTTTATGCATCTTAGAATCATTAAAAATGACATCACTACTTCTGATCACTGACCGTGTTTCAGGATCCCATAAGCGATATCCAAATTGTCCTTCTCGACCATATCCAAGAAAAATGCATTTCTTTGACTTATGGTCCAACTTCTGTCTAAGATTCTTGGGTATATGAACATATGCTTCACACCCAAAAACTTGAAGATGATCATAATATGGTGGTTTCCCTGTCCATAACTCTTGTGCCATTTTCAGACCTTTGGCAGTACTAGGTGAAAGGTTAATCCCATGAACTGTAGTCAATACTGCTTCTGCCCAAAAACCTTGTGAGAGGTTTGCATGATGCAACATAGAGACTACTCTATCTTGAATAGTTCTATTCATCCTCTCAGCTACACCATTCTGTACTGGGGTATAAGGAGCTGTAAACTCTCTACGAATCCCTCTACACTGACAAAAAAAGGCTGAATTCATGTGAGGTATACTCACCCCCATTATCTGAATGTAAAGCCTTAAGCTTAGTTCCTTTTTCAATCTCAACTGAAGCAAGCCATTTTCTGAAAGTAGGGAATACATCATCCTTCGATTTGATAGGATATACCCAGACTTTTCTAGTAGCATCATCTATGAAAGTGACAAAGTAAAGAGAACCACCTAAGGACCTAGTGGGCATAGGACCACACACATCTGTATGAACAAGATCTAAAGGCTGAATTGAAGAGTCAATGTGCGTTTTATGCACATTTCTGGTTTGCTTTCCATATTGACAATGCTCACAAAATGAAAAATCAGAGAAAGATAACACAGGTAAGTAGCCAGAACGAGAAAGATTTTCCATTCCACTACGAGATATATGGCCCAAACGACCATGCCAAATACAAACCATAGGCTGTTCAGTAACAGCTAACAAGTGTTCTTTCTGTGATACAAATAAAGGGTAAAGTGAGCCAACTTTCCTTCCTTTTGCAATAACCATATTGCCCTTTGATATACGAAAGGACTGAGCATAGAAGACCACCTTGTAACCAAGGTCATCAAGTTGACCAACTGACATCAAACTGCGTGATAACTGAGGTACATGGCGTACATTATGCATAGTAAATTTTGAACCGTCAATGAACTCCACAACCACATCTCCAATCCCCACAACATCACACTGGTAAGAGTCACCAAGTCTCACGGTACCAAGAGACTTTGGTGCATAATTAGAGAACCATTCTCTATGTGGTGTCACATGGAAACAAGCACCAAAATCTAGCAGCCAGGTGTGGGAAAGAGAATCAGCCATAAGTGCCTCAGATGGCACAGTACTATCAAGTGTCAACACATCAGCATCATCAGAATAGCATTAATTTCTTCAATCTTCACAGTCGAAGTAGATGGTGCAGGTAACTGTTTAACATGCCCATCAACATTCTGTCCTTTACCTTTAGCATTCTTTAATGCATAACAGTCTTTCTTCATGTGTCCTTTCTTATGACAATAATGGCATTCAATATCCCTCTTCCTTGATTTACTTCTGCTCTTATTCCGTTGACCATTCTTTTCCTTGTTCTTGCTCCTGCCACGTTGTTGATTCTTTCCTTGGTAAGAATCACGAACATTATATGCATCTCCACTCTGAGTGCCAACCATAGATTTTCTACGAATCTCCTCACTCAAGAGTGCTCCACATATGTCATCATAGACGAGTTTACCACCTGGTGCACTATTGCTAATAGCTGTGCAAAATGTATCCCATGATGATGGCAGGGTGCATAACAGCAATACTGCTTTCATTTCATTGTCCATATCCATTTTCTGAGCCTGTAATTGGGAGAATATGGCATCAAACTCATTTAGATGAGCAGCAACACTATCTGTGTCCTTCATACGAAGGTCGTATAATTTTCTCATCAGATATACTTTATTTGATGCCGTCTCTATTTCATATGTATTGCATAACTTCTTCCAAAGCTCCTCTGCACTTTCACAGTCTAATACTGTAAAGTAAACATTATCTACCAGGTGCAAGCGAACGGTAGACCTGGCCATTTCATCTAACTCATCCCAATCATCTTCATCCATGTCAGCAGGCTTCTTTGAAATCCCATTTACTGGCTTCCATTGCCTTCTTTGAATCAGCACATCTTTAATGTGATTCTTCCATAGAGCAAATTTTGTGCCATCAAATTTTCGGATCTCAAAATGGTCTTTGCCCTGCAAGTTATAGCTCCTCCTCGGAACGCTAGCACTAGACCCTGATCCACCGGATGTGCCTGAGATGTCTGATGCCATGATCGTAGAGAACTGAATAGAATGATAATGGAGCTAGAAGAGTCCAAACACCAACAAATAAGTGTATCAAGGAGTAAATCGACCACTATATAGTTGACTAAACCACAAATCTGGAAAAATTTTGCCAGAGTATCCTTTGCAAAATTAGCATATGACCAGTGTCAAAGTATCATAAAACTGCAAGTACTGACATGTCTACCTGCATAGTGAATCACTGACTCCACTGCATATAATCAGTTACCCAATAGAAGCCAACTAGGCTTATCGAGCACCTATGAACAACTATCATACATCTCCTATGGCGAGCCTGGGTAAGTCTTCCACCTGCATCACCGAAGAGACCCCAACATTTGGGTGTCTCCTAGTTAAGAAAACCTCACCACGACCCTCTTTATCAAACGTAAAAGGCTTTATGCAAAGAACGTAACCGCTATATCAATGCCCACATGGACGTACATAAGCGGTATCCACATAAGCGTACATGGTGTGTATGTGCTCAATATATGCAGTAAAATGACATTAAAAGGCTGAATACACAGCCCAAAAACTAGCCAATAACACCTGCAAGTGTCTGTCAACTCTGATGTTTTAGGCTTTAAAAACCTGCATAAATTTGTAGCGGCTGCTCCCACCAAAACTAAAAAACCCTCGAGAAACCTGTAGTTTTACAAGTGTGGCTGAAAATACAGCCCCAAAGGTTGATATTTATTGTCAGAGAAGTACAAGGAACACTCTTCTTGATGTTCTTGGACCTGTGTGAAGAGAACTACGTGCAAAAGTACTCCGAAATGGCTCTAAAAACACCCCAAAATTGCTTTAGAAATAGGCTTTAAAAGCAAAAATGAAGCTTTGAGGGACCAAAACTTGTTCAAGATAATGTCAACCTTAGTATTTCCCCTTCTTCAAACACCACAAGAGTGTAGCTTAGTGGCAAGAGATTGCCACGGTTAAGCGAGCTCTGGGGGGGAACAATACTGGGATGGGTGACCTCTTGGGAAGTATCGGGAACCTCTATATTCCTTGATCATTGAGGTCCTCCCTCGCGCGTAGCCAATGGCGCCAACGGTGACTTCGGTGACTCGGATGACAAGGTATGCCAAGGTATGCCAAGGTCGCCGCCTTAGTCGTAAGCCTTGGAGAAAGCCTGGAGGGGGTTCGCTTCGCTCGCACACACGGAACAAAGGTTTTGCCTCGAACTGCTTTGATACCAGTGAAGTGTTTCAAGGGCGATGCACCACAGTGCGCTCTCCTTCTCGAGAGCTCCACGACGATATGCTCGGAGTAGAAAGCCGAGCTCCTGAGGCCGCACACAATACTCCGCACAGAGGCTGTAGAATACGCAGAAAACACAGTACACAGGAAGCACGAAGACAGACTTCTTAGGTCTTACAAATGTGGTCGAACTTTTAGTCTGTGACTGACCAGGCCACTATATGTTTTATTAAAGAACATATACAAATAAGTATCCGATGGCCATTTGGCCTTTCACGTGGACACTAACGGTAACAAAACATTTAGAACAAAAATGTACCTTTGATTTGGAATAGTGTCCACCTTGTATCATGCCTCCCTCCACTTGATATTGATCTAGTAGATGCTCCACGCCCACGTTCTATAAGGTCTCAAAAAGCGACGATAAAGCTCCCTCTCTTTAACAATAGACAAAATATCATGATCCACTCTCGATTATTACATTTTTAAGCTACATTGCATTGACTCCCTCCCACTCTCAATACAATTTTAAATCACATTGCCATCACTTGATGCTTCAAGTGTAGACTCATTCCTCTTTGACAATGATGGTAAGCCTTCCTCTAGGTCATAGGAAAGTTTGATTTTCTTGCAATTATCTTCAAACCAAGATTTGTTCTCATAAAATACAACAACTCTACTTACAATGAACCCTATATTGCTTGGATTATATAACATATAAGCTTTTTGATTAATGTCATAGCCAATAAAGATGATTTTTTTTTCTTTGGGATCTAGCTTGCCTTTGATTTGTGAAGGTATGTGTGCATATGCTCCATTCCATGATTCATATGGTGTCATCCCATCTAGTGCTTCTGATGGGAGTCTATTGATTAGATAGGTGGTTGTAGGCATAGCCTCTAGCCATAGATAATTGGACAAATTCTTTTCATTTAACATTGACCTTGCAACCTCCATTATTGTTCTATTTCTTCTCTCTACCACTCCATTTTTCTCAGGAGTATACTTTGCTGAAATCTCTCTTTTGATTCGTCTTTATTGGAGATAAGAATCAGAATAATGACACATAATACCTAGATCCAGAGATTGATAACTGCTTTCTTGGCCCCCATACATCTATATGGACTAGCTCCTATAGATCTCCATGAATGTTTCCCTTCTTTGTAAATGGTTGCCCATGAGACTTGCCAAATTGACAAGCACTACATTTGTAAATCATGTGTTGTTTGAAGATATTTGGTAAACTAGGCACACTCTGATCCCTACTGATTTTCTTCAGAGCCCTTTCACTTATATGAGCTAACCTTTTGTGCCAAATTTCCAATTCTGATAGTTTTTGACTACCATAATTGAATAATGCAATGTTTTTAGTATCTTGGAACTCAAAATGTAAATAGTCTACTTGACTTTTCTCCTCTAGCTATCCTTTTGAATCTATAATGTGGATCCTCAACAAATGTTCCATTATTTTTGAATCTGACATGCAATCCTTTTTCAACAATCTGACCTACAGATATGACATTTTTAGTTATGGTTGGTACATACATTTGAAGGCTTCACATTATGCTCAATAAGTTCATATTACCATTTGAAGTCTTCACATTGTCTGTCTTCTCCACTTGATGCCTTGTGTCATCTGCTGTTTGGACTTCATGTCTATTTCTTTAGCCCTCCAAGTAAGAGAGTAGAGCTAAATTCCTTGCTACATGATTTGAACAACGTGAGTCTATATAGAATACATGTTTATCTACTTTACCTTGTTTCATGGTCATGTTTATCAGAAGTAATGAGTCCTCTTGAGTTTAATCATTTGCATAGTTTTCATAGTCTCTTCTTCCTCTATATTCTCCATGATAATTATTGTTGTTGTATGAGTTATTATTATAACCATTGTTATTGTTGAATCTACTTCCTGAGCTTCCATAACCTCCTCTCTTGTAACCTTTTCCTCTTTGATTTCTAGGATTCCTAAAACAATTCTTAGTGATGTGATTAATTAAGCAACATATGGCACATGGAGAGGATCTTTGAGATCTCCCCCTACCTTGTCTTCCTCCTTTGCCTCTTCCTCTTTAGCCTCTACCTCTACCTGCAAAGTTTGTTTGAGAGGTGCTGCCCTCATCATCAAACATTTTACTTTTTCCCTTGTTATCTTTACTCTTGTTATTATCTATACATAGAGCAGAGGCTCAATTACCTTTTGAGTTGTCTCCATTCTTCATAATCTTTGCGTCATGTGTGAACAATTGTTCCATGAGGGTGTTGAAATTAGGAACCTACATGCCCATATATAGGTCCATGGTTGTGGTGGAGGCTTCCCATTTGTTATCTGCCTTTATTCCATGCATCACTGGCCTCACTATCTGCTCTTCGTCAAAGATATCTCCAATGCTTCCAAGTTGATTTGCTAGGTCCTTCATTTTGGTGACAAAATCAATCACACTTTGCTTGGGCATCTCCTTGAGTATAGTGAACCCCATTCATAGTTGGTTTTTTCTTTCCTTAGTACTTGATGAGAAGAATGCTCCAAGAGCATTCCAAGTCTCTTGTGAATTCTTGCAATTCCTTATGTCTAGAAGTAAAAAATGAGAGCTTGAGTTAAGAATGTATGGTCTGGCTAGAGTATGCTTTGAGCACCATGTGGTTAACCTCTCTTTTTCATCTTGAGTTGGTTGTCCTTTGCTTTTGAGGATGGGCATCATGTAATCTCAAGATATGTAACCATATAGGTTTCTCCCTTGGAGA
Organism: Ceratopteris richardii; assembly: GCA_020310875.1. Classification (NCBI taxonomy): domain Eukaryota; kingdom Viridiplantae; phylum Streptophyta; class Polypodiopsida; order Polypodiales; family Pteridaceae; genus Ceratopteris; species Ceratopteris richardii. The sequence continues at coordinate 60,694,870 of CM035434.1, forward strand.
TAAGCTTGCATTCTATGTGGAAAAGTCAGCTAGTTACCTCGATCCAACTTGTCTATGGATAAAGGAAATCCATCTCCCATGTTGATTTGTTGTTGCTTTCATACCACTGTGAGGAGATGGATATGTATGCTCTAAAGATGAGTTGGTGTTAAACAAAACCTACTCTACGGCTGCCAAGTTAACTCCAAGGATGCTTAGTAGAATCCTTTGGATTTACATTAATGCATTTATAGCCACAAAGTAATTTGCAACATCATTCCTAAAAGTTTGCACCAAAACAGATAACTTGCATATGCAAGGAATGTGAAGAAACCTTCTATTTTGGGAATTCATGTGCTGAAAGTTTTTCTCAGAGCAAAGAGCTTTTGCACACATCTAATTCAAGAGTATGGCTAACTAAAGCAAGTTATCGAAAGAAATCTAGGAACTTAGGGGGGTCGTACTAGCATTTCAAGAACTAGAAGATGCGTAAAAACAGTCAACTTCCTCACTTTATATCTCGAGACTGACTAAATCAAAATTAATGAAACTTGATAAGTAGATATTACACACCAAGTTAAAGTGTAGAAAATGATTGAGTACACATAGAGAAATCATTTTTGCAAAATCATTGAAATGGTGAAGATGCAACAAAGAACTATAGATAGAGATGTTCTTGAAGAAATGTATCATAGTGTATGTGATAATGAGCATGTTATACAAGGAAAGTGTAGTGGAGTACTCATAAATGATTTGAGCTCAATGTGTGCACAATGATGTATGTGAAAGTCTCTTAGAGATGGCACTCTTGCCCCCAGTCTAAATCATCTCTATTTATGCTCATCATTTGAGTTTGAATTTTGAATTTTCCCGACCTAAAGTGTTCCTACACTTTAGGTATGATTTGAATTGATTCGTCCAACCACATGTCATGGGTTAAACTTCCTAAATTCACAATATAGCATACTCTCTTGGGTTTTAATTTTATCCAAAGTAAGTATGCTTAAAATAACTAGTCATATGTTCATATGTAGTTCTTTCTTGTGAAGAGATAAAATGAAGTGTAGTCCTGAGTAAGTAGCAAAGCAGATAGACTTGCTAATTGCACCAACAAAGAAGCGTTGAGACCCATGAGAATGAAGCTTCAAATGGCCGTTGGGCAAGTAGGAAAACCATTAGGATTTTAGGAAGGGGATCAGTCTCACCACCTATGGTGTAGATTTTCAACATACATTTTCCATATGTGGGTTTGAAAAAAAAAATCACTATTATGAAATGATCTTAGTTAGGCCCATTTTGAGGAAATTCTAGATAACGCAACATTGGGGAACTAATTATTTGTACTTAGAACACCGATGGATAACTACTAAGCTTAATATCAAGGATTACACTCATAGAGATGTCTCACCTTTATAATGGAATCCCATCCACAAGACTAAAGAGGACACTAAATGAGTACATTCCATGGGTTCTTCAGAGCCATCATGGATGCATGAGGACATCCACTTATGGATGTGTAAAATTTCACAAAAAAAGGAGAAGAGAGTAGAATCTAGAGACATAAGAGCATTTGGAAAAATATATCAATACAAGACCCAACCTATGCTCCAATGACATTCCTAAATTCAAGAAATAAAGCAAGAAAAAGAAAAGTAAAAAGAACTCTTGCTTAATAAGAATAAGAATCATTTTTTGAAGTCCTATTTAATTTTGCAAAATATGAAATTAAGGTTAGAAAGATCATGGTGAGAATGCAAATATGAGAGGATCTCATGGAAGAAGATTTTGACTACAAGGAACAAACTAAGAAAATAGTAGTGACCATGTGAGACAATGAGGAATGAAGCATATACATTCGGAAGGATTTAAGTACTTAGGAAGAGCAACAATTTAAATAGGATGATAAAAGAGGAAATCGATAGGATGATAGAGGCTAGATTCATCCATGAAATTGAGCATAGAGAATGGCTATCACCCATTGTGGAAATGCCCAAGACAATGTTGGAGTTAGACGTCTGCGTAAGCACGCGAACATCACAAGGAAGAAGAAGAAGCTTGGAGCACAACACACAAGACTAAATGTATTATTGGAGAATGTACAAAGATAAGTAGCCCATTAGGGCAATAGAATATATACAAGGCAAGGGAAAGGCGGTCCTAGAGTGTTCACATACATCACTACCTAAATATATCAACAAATCCCCCCTAGGAGTGATACGGTGAACAAGTAGCTAGCACTCATGTATAAGGAAGTGCCAAGCTATGTGGAAATCACTCCACAAAAGGAAGTAAGCCCAAAGCTTTTCGGAAAGCTTCAAACTTCTCCCTAGACAGAGCCTTCGTGAAAAGTTCTGCAATGTTCTCCTGCGTGGGCACATATGCCAAGCTGATCTCCCTAGCAGAGAACCTCTCCTTGGCATAACGATAATGCACCTCAATGTGCTTAGTGCGAGCATGGAACACAGGGTTCCTAGCGACTACCAATGCACTCTGACTGTCAGTGAAGATCGTGGTGGCAGAAGATTGACCAACACCCAAATCAGCCATAAGGTGTTTGAGCCACACATACTCAACAGTAGCTGTGAAAGCTGCCCTATAGTCAGCCTCACAACTCGAAGTGGCCACAATAGGCTGCTTCTTGCTCAACCAAGATATACATGAGCTACCAAGCATGAAGCAAAAGCCACTAGTGGACACGAGTGTCATAGCAACTAGCCCAATCAGAGTCAGAAAAAACATGCAAATCTGGTGGTAGTGATCCCCCCTTGGGATAAAACAACCCAAGTAGCTGAGTACCACTCAAGTAGTGAAAGATGCGCTTAACCCCTTGCCAATGCTTGACTCTTGGGCAATGCGTAAACCTGCTCATTTGTGAGACAGCAAACTGAGTATCTGGCCGAGTAATGTATAAGTAAATCAAGAATCCAATAGCCTGCTAATAGAGAACAACATCAAATGCATCTCTAGCATCATGAAGACTCAGTTGTAAACCTGTCTCCATAGGAGTGGCAATAGGCTTACGGTCCTCAAGGCCAATTTACTACAATAATGTGTCAATATATTTCATTTGACACAAAGCCATTCCACCATCAACTTGCATAAACGGAATGCCCAAATAGTGATGCAAATGCCCCAAATTAGACATCTCAAATGAGGCATGCAAATCAGCCTTAAAATCAGCAATATGCATCTCAATAGGACCAGTGAGCAGCATGTCGTCAACACAGACAACAATGATCAGAAGCACATCATTAGCACGCTTAACATATAAGGTGCTTTTAGTTGGACTGTTCTCAAAACCATGTGCAATTAGATAGGCATGTATCTTCTCGTACCAAGCATGTGGTGCTTGCTTTAAACCATATAATGCCTTATTTAACCTGCACACTTGGTTTTCATGCCCTTTTTGCACAAAGCCACGGTGCTGAAAAACATACACTTCTTCATGCAAGTCACCATTCAGAAATGTTGTTTTAATGTCCAACTGATGTACATTCCAACCATGATGGGCTGGAAGTGCACAAATGCTCCGAACGGTAGTCATACGACATGTAGGTGCAAAGGTTTCATCAAAATCAATGCCTCTTTCTTGCGCATAACCCTTTGCAACAAGCCTAGCCTTATACCTGTCAACTATACCATCAGGTTTATGCTTCAGCTTGTATACTCATTTAGTGCCAATGGCCTTCTTGCCAGGAGGCAAGTCACATATAGACCAAGTACCATTCTTCATTATAGCATCATATTCAGATTGCATAGCAGCCATCCAATTTTCTGAATTTTGTGCTTCATCAAACAAAGCAGGCTCAGTCTCATCACAAAGACTAGATGCGGCCATAGCAAAGCAATCTGATGCAAAAGAGGCACTATGAGAGCCTGAACAAGTACGATATGATAGAGGTGCATCTAATTTGCTGTCACGCAAGGTCTCCACCAGCCATTTTGGCATAGTTCTTGCCTGCTCAATATCAGCTCTCTCATCAATAAGTGCATCATGTAAATCTAGATCAGAAATGGAATGATCTGTATCATCACATGAAACCTGCAAAGGCTGAGAAGTGGCCTCATTAGGACCAGAACTAGACTGTCCACCTGTAAAAAGAGGTAGCAAAGTATCAGACATGTCTTTGGAGCTAACAGATGTCTCCTTAGTACATGAAAGCAATGGCTGAATAACATCTTCCACAAAAACAACATCATGGCTAACCAGAATGTGTTTAGTCTGTGGATGATACAGACGATAGCCTTTACTTTCAGAACTGTATCCAACAAAAATACATTTTGTTGCTTTATCATCCAATTTTCTGTGATGTTGTTCAGGCACTAATGCATATGCCAAACAACCAAAAACACGCAGATGAGCAATAGATGGCTTGCGGTCATGCCAAGCCTCATATGGAGTGATAGACTATAGTGCTTTAGTGGGACACTTGTTCAATACATATGCTGCACACATGACAGCCTCAAGCCAGAAACTATGTGGTAAAGCCTAACTCTTGACCATACACCTCGCCATCTCCATGAGTGACCTGTTCTTTCGTTCAGCAACTCCATTTTGTTGAGGTGTATACGACATTGTACACTGGTGTTTTATCCCACATTCAGCCAGAAATGCATTAAAATCAGAAGACATATATTCCCCCCCTTGATCTGAACGGAGGGTGCCCATTTTACATGCTGACAGATTTTCAGCCAAAACCAAAAACTATTTGAAGCACATGAACACTTCCGACTTTGCCTTTAATGGATATACCCATGCATGCCTAGAAAAATCATCGATGAAAGTCACGAAGTAAAGATAATTCCCAAAAGAAGGTGTCTGCATAGGACCATAGACATCACTATGTACAAGCTGCAATTTCTGAGTAGCCCGAACTGAACCATCTTTTGGAAAGGACGAATGCTGCATTTTGCCCAAAATACAGCCTTCACAAACATGTTTTCGAGGTGCCTCAAGTTTGGGCAATGAGGACACCATTTCAGATTTCTGCAGGTGTAGCAAACTAGCAAAATTCAGATGACCAAAGCATGCATGCCAAAGCTTTGCATCTGACATAGCCTGAGAATCATTTACTACACATGCCAAATCATTTGCAGATCTTTCATAGTTTATGAGCTTATACAACCCACGACATAAAATGCCAGAAGCAATAATCACATCGCCATTTGATATTAGTTCATCAACAAATTTCACAACCAATCCAATCTTGGCTAATGGAGAAACTGATAACAGGTTCTTCTTGATCCATGGCACAAATAAAGCATTTGACAAAGTGAAAGAACTACCATCAACAGTAGTCAAAATGATCTTACCAACTCCCATAACAGGATAAGAGGAGTTGTTGGCGCATGTAACAGTATTCCCTGTAGGGGCACGCTCGAGTAAAGAGAAGAAACTGCACTGTGAGGTAATATGTTTGGTCGACCCACTGTTAAAGTACCAAACATCTGAGTCTACTGCGGACATGCACTGCTCATGAGAAGATGGGTCAAAACTGCAAACAGTAGTAAATGCCCATTCTTCTTCCTGGACAAGGTTAGCAGACTCCGTTTTTGGTGTAGAGGCTTCTGCAACAACCATTCCAGCCTCTTTCTTCTTTGCCTCTTTTGCAGCCAGTTTTGGACAGTTCTTTATGATATGATCATTCCCTTTATAGTACTTACAAAACAATTTCTGCTTTTTTTATTTTTTCTCATCTTTGTCTTGGTTCTTTGAATGTGCAACATTTGTAGATTTTTGCTTACTAGTAGAAGAAGTCCATTTTCCTTTGCCCTTCTGAATAGCCAGGAAAGCTTGATCTACAACTCGCATAATGGACCTGTTCTGCCTGGACTGATCTTCTTGTAATAGAACAGAGACTAACTCCTCAAATGACAAGGCATTTGGATTCCCTTTCATCATCAATCGAAGAGTAGAAGCAAAACTCTGATATGAATCAGGAAGACCATTCAGAACGGTCTGCACAAGTGAGCTATTTGGTATAACCTCATCAGCAGAAATCAATTCTTCCTTCAGGTCTTTGATCTTTGTTAGGAAACTGTCCATAGAATCACCTTCATTCATGTGCTCACTCTCCAACTGTTTTCGGAGGTAAGCAACACGAGCCTCATTCCTAGCTTGGTACAATGTGGTAAGTGTATCCCAAGCATCCTTAGCTGTTCTGCAAGAGCGTATGTGAGAAATAATGGAAGGTTTGACAGACAAAGCTATCAATGCATGTGCCTGGGCATCTTTGCCATCCCAATGAATCTGCTCTACAGTAGGTGCAGCAGAAACCATAGTACGAATATGAATATGCAGAATATCATCATCTTCCACACCCTTTGCATCAGCTTTTGTACCTGATGTTGTAACAGTTGCAGGTGTGATAGGACATTTTTCAACACCCTGCACAATGTTCCATAGTCCTTTTGCAACCAATACATGTCGTATCATATAAGCCCACAACGGGTAGTTGGTACCATCCAACTTATCCTCAACAGCCAACATACGAAATACATCACTGCTTTCAGCCATGGCCGGTGACTAAAATACCTTGATGCAGAAAATTGACTGTATTTCAAAAAGTTGAACGGAACTGCCTAGATGAGTTCTACTAAACCTGTAGCAGACTTCGAGATGCTCAAATTGGCGAACAAAAATTCGTATATATCTTTGGCACAAAAGGACGAAATAGCCTGCATAAGCACTGTGATAGTGCATTCGGAGGCCGAAACGAGCTCAGATCATGATTTCGGCACCACATAGCGAAGCCCTTTTGATCTCTGAAACACCCTAAGTACGCTCACCAAATTTCGTGCGAATCTGATACTGCAAATGGAGGAGTGTCGACGGCGCCCTAGATGAAGCGATGACCTGCTCTAATACCAATTATTGGAGTTAGACGTCTTCTGAAGCACGCGAACATCACAAGGTGAATGATTCAGACTAGTTCCACTTCAGTCAATGATTCAGAAGGTGAATGTGGGCACTATGAGAAGGAAGGGATGCAAATGGACAATCTATTGGATCGGTCTTGTTGTTCATTTACATTCTATCCCTCAAATAGTTGAACCCCATGTGAAGCAAAGTGATTGCTTGGAGATTGCTACTAAAGAACCTCGTCTAGCCTCCATACCTCTAGAGATAATGGAGCACATTGCACATTTATATTGATTTTGTATTTAGATGTTCAAGTAATGTAAAGTTTTATTACACTTCACAATTGTAGCCATGACAATCGATCAAAAGACTAAGTCTTTAGTTTTCAAGTTTTGTCCATATGTACATTGATATCACTAATCATGGTTTACTTTCAAAACTGCGAAACGAAAAAAAACTAATTTTTACCTCAAATGAATCCATATCATCTAATTGATAGAAATCAAATAATTCAAATGATACCACATCATTTAGTCCACATAATTCAAATGAATTCACATAATTTAATCCACATGATTCAAATGATACCACAACATTTAATCCACATAATTCAAATGAAACCACATCATTTGATCCACATAACTCATATGAGTCCACATCATTTAATCCATATATTTCAAATGAATCCACATTATTGACTCCACTTAATTAAAATGAATCTGCATCATTTATTCCAATTAATTCAAATGAATCTGCATAATCCACATCTTTTAATTCAGATAATTCAAATGAGTCCATATCATTTAATCCACACATTTCAAATGAATCCATAGATAAAATTGAAATTTTGATTGATATTAGATCTTAAAACACTAATCTAATTCATAAAAGAAATAATAAAAAATAAGTCTCATGAATAAAATGATAGATGCTTAAATACATTTTGAGTTAAAAAAAATAGATACATCAGTAAGTGTATGGATAGATAGATCAATAATATGTGTAAAGAAATGATAGGAATATGGATAGATAGTCAGATAATTAGATTTATAATTAAATAGAAAGTACAATTATCATCTTAAAGTGAATCTATGTAACTATTGAGAATGTAAGACTCAAAGAATCTCACATTCATAATAGTCTATATACACTCACAATACTATATATTTATTATAAATTATGGATTATGTTGAACAAGGAATTGTTGAAGTGTTAATTTATTAATGTATTAATGTGTTTTGGTGTTTTTGATATAGCAATTGAAGGTTCGTGAGGAGCATGAAAGGTGTGATAAGGCGGACATCAATAATCCGACTTATAATTTTTAGTTTGTAAATAAGCCCGCATTGAGGGTTCTATTGTTAGAAATCGTTAGAAAAGTAGTGCTTAGAATAAGGGTCATTTTAGACCACAATATTTGTTATTAAAAGCAAAGGCTTTATACAAAAGTTACCAACTTTTACTTTCACGCATGTTTTTTGAAGCTCCTCATGTAACCACTATCTTCGAATTAATAAAAAATCCTATAATACATGCACTCTATGGATTGTCGAAACAGAGTGCATGGGGGGGGGGATTGCACCCAATACTACCTACTGTCATGTCTCTTTCCGTGTCTATTTTTTTTGTGTGTTTGCATCCATAACCTCTATGTGCACATGAGCAAGATCTTGATAATAGTGGTATCAGAGCCCTGCATGCATTTTAAAGAGGGGTCTATTTTTGTTCCTTTTGGTGATTGCTGTCTGTTTCGCTGTTCTTTGTTTGCAATTCCATTTTTGATTCCAGTTTTTGTTTCCATTTCCTGTTCCTATTTGAGTTTCAATTTTTGTTTCCGTTTTGGTCCTAGAACTAGAACCTATGTTTACATATATGTTTACACCTACGTTTACTCCTATATTTACACCTATGTTCACTCGTTCGGCTTACTCCAAGGCGTCGACTAAGGCATAGAACTTAGGCATAACTTAAGGCATAACTAAGGCATTGCTTTGTCATCTTTGGCACCCAAGGCTCCCTTGGTGACCATTGGCAATAGTTGGATACATACGAGCCAATTTTAGTTTATGAGTGGCAATAAGGAGTTTTATATTCACCATGGTGGGAGGATTTGAAACCACATTCTTACTCACATAAGGGAAGTGTTTTACCACTACGCTATCTCTTTGTGCTATCACTCTAGTTCTCTCGACTTTTATTTAACACAACTTGCATCTCTTTCTTACTTTTTCAAGTAGGCTTGGGCAAGGTGGCAAGACACAATGCAATGTGGTGTGTCTCAAGGTACATCCTGTTAGGGTACATTTCATTAGGGTACATCAAAATAGGGTTCATCCTATTAGGGTACATCGCGTCAAGGTACATCCTGCTAGGGTACATTTCCCTAGGGTACATCCCGAGAGGGAAGCACTAGATTGAGGAGGCAAGATACTTGCATGGGTGAGAATTAGGTTCAAGAAACTGAGGTTGAGAGCAAGGAAAGTCCATAGCAAGAGGGTTTTGTTCTTTTCTTCCTCCTCAATATCATCTATATGTTTGACGTGCATGGACAACCTTTACATGGAAGGAGGGTGATGGAGTCACTACCTACACAAAAAGGTTCTGGCAAAATTTACTATTGGTTTGAATGTTTGAAGATGTACTGGAGGATAGCTTATAGCGGAAATACGAAGATGGTTTGGAGGTGGAAATCCAAGCTAAGCTTCACACCCTACAACCTACAACCCTCTGTCACGAAGAAGGAGATAAGGAAGAGAGCTCACACACACACTCTCACTCAGAGTCTTAAGGAGATGTTACACTTATGTGTTCCTCGAGTAGCTTTGATGTGAACCTTTTCCCTATACATGGGCACTTTTTACTCTAGTTCTGGCTAGAGGTTTTTTCCCCATGTTACCACATACTTGATACTCTCATATGTGGTGGTACTTTGTACTTAGGGATATTATTCAACTCTTACTTCAGTTTAGTTCATCGATCAATAGAGAGAGCTATTCCAGCCATCGTCTTCTCCGTGTGTCTTGCTACATTTGTGCTCTTTGTGTGTGCTTCTCGTGTGTCTCTCGCACTTCTACACACACCCAATAGTGGTATCAGAGCAGGTTCAGCTTCTTCTCAAGTTTCGGTTTTTTGTGTCGCGGTGCATGTGCACTTTAACAGTGCAAATCGACTTTGGAGCATAGAACTATGAATTTCAGCAGCCTGGAAACATTTCCACCAGGTGCTGTGGGGTTTTACCCCCATTTCGAAGCCATTTGAGTAGTCACAATCGCCATCAGAGTGACGGTTTGTGAGCTGAAATTTCAACACTCATTTCAACTTTCATCGACGTGAACATTTTGTCACATTCTTGCTCCTTAGTGAAATGGCGGGCAGCAATGAATTGTTTGGCATGCTTCAAGCTGAAGATAAGCTTGATGGGACCAACTATCTGATGTGGTCTTACATGATGAAGCATGTTCTTGTTGCAAAACAACTTTGGAACATAGTGGCAGATGTAGATCGAAGACCGCCAGGTGCTTCTACTTCAAATTCTACTGTCACAGATGGAGCTTCTTCTTCAAGTGTGGTTTCTCCTTCTCCACCTACACAGGAGCAGCTTAGATGGGATGGAAAAGATGCTCAAGCTCATGATTTGATTGCGCTTTCTGTGAAGCGTCATATAGTTCCACACATTCGGTCATGTTCTACATCGAGACAGGCATGGGACATTCTTGCTTCGTTGTATGCCGTGCGTAATGAAGCACATGTTGCATACTTGAGGAAGCAACTTGAAGATTTATGTATGGCTGAAAATGAGTCGGTGGATGTGTATGTGACATGCATCAAGGACTTGAAAGAGCAATTGGCAAACATAGATGAGATCATTCCGGATGCATCACTCATTTCTACATTGTTGAAGGGATTACCGGAATCTTTTCAAAGCTTTGCTACTACACTTTGTTTGGTTGCAAAAGGAAATCCTAATATGTATGCATTTGATGAGGTTGTGTCTCTTCTTTTGCAAGAAGAGCAATCTAGAGTGAATAGGAGTGGTTTGATTGAGGGAACACAAGCACTTGCTATCTCACAAAAGGGGAAAAGCAAGTATGGTTCAGCTTTGGGTTCATCAAAACCAAAGCCTCAAGCTTCCTCTTCCACTCATTCCTATAATGATGGTGATTTGCAAAAGAAGAAGAGATGCAAATATTGTCGAAAGGTTGGTCATACTATTGATGAGTGTAGAAAGCTTGCTAAACGCAATGAAAAGAAGAAGGAATCTGGCATGTCTATTGCTGAAAATTCAGCAAATGCAAAGAATGATGAAGCTAACATGGCTCAAGATTTTTGGGCATGTGTTGCTACATGTCATTATGATGCTTCTTTACATTCTAAATGTATGGTTGTGAGTAAGGTTGATTCGGATTGGCTTCAAAGCACATAACTTCTAGCCAAACATGGCTGGAAAAATTCAGCCAAAAATTATCAAAACTATTGGAAATTTCCAGCCACATATGGCTGAACATTTGCATCAAAATATGGCTGCAACTGAACATGAAATTCAGCCCACGCATGATGTACATATTGAAGATGTATTACATAATGAACGCATGTCTATCAAGCGTGCACAATCTATGCCAAAAAGGCTGAAACAAACTTTGCAAGACAACAATTTGAGTGCACCTTTACTTGGTAGAACAAGATCAAGCTCTCACCATGCATCAAATAATTTTGTGGATTATTCTCTTATTGCTACAACACGTAATGAAGAGCCACTTTCTTTTGTAGATGCATGTGACGATCCACAATGGATGAGTGCTATGTAGTCAGAAATGGATTCCATACATAGGAATGGTACCTCGGAGTTATGCAAATTTCCAAAAGGAAAGAATGCCATTGGTACAAATTAGGTTTACAAGATTAAGAGAAAATCTAATGGTAGCATTGATCGCTACAAAGCTAGATTGGTTGCCAAAGGATATGTGCAACAATATGGCATTGACTATGAGGAAACTTTTGCACCTACTTCACGCATGACTACCATTCGTACGGTGGTTGCTTTTGATGTCACTTAGCTTGGTCTTTTGAGCTACTATCTTGGCATCCAGTTTGTATCTGTTGAGGGGGGAATTGTTATGCATCAAGCAAAGTATGTTGAAAAACTACTTCAACATTTTGACTTTGAGGATTGCAAGCCAGTTTCCACACCAGTTGAGACAGGATTTAGATTCTCAGTTGAGGATTCCAGTGATGCATTTGACACTTCTCTTTATCAGCATGCTCTGGGATGTCTTATATATGCATGCAACACAAGGCCAGATATACAATATGCAATTTCCCAGCTGAGTCGATTCATGCATAGCCCTGGCACTAAGCATTGGCAAGCAGTGAAACGTGTGTTTAGATATCTCCGAGGCACTTTGAGCTTAGGTCTCTTTTATGGCAGAGATGTTCAGCCATGCTTGCATGCTTTTACAAATAGTGATTGGGCTGGTTGTTATGATACTCACGTGTCCACTAGTGGTAATTGCTTTTTCCTTGGAGACTCATGCATATCGTGGTTGAGTAAGAAGCAACCTACAGTGGTGACATCGAGTTGTGAAGCTCAGTACAGGGCAGTTTTCACAGTGACAGTGGAGTGTATATGGTTGAGATGCCTATTGATGGATCTTTGCATAGAGATTGATGATGCTACGCATATTCTCACAGATAGTGGGAGTGCTTTGGCTGTTGCACGAAACCCAGTGTTTCATGCATGGATCAAACATATTGAGGTGCATTATCACTATGTGAGAGAGCACTTTCATGCAGGAGATATTGATTTGGTATATGTGCCTAGACAAGATAATGTGGCAGACATATTCACCAAAGCTCTTCCACGGGAAAATTTTGAAGCTTTTCGCAAAGCTTTAGGCTGGTTACCTTGTGGGGGCTGATCTATCACTCCCTGTATGTGTTCACATCATTCGCTCCAGGGGGGTTTGTTACACTTATGTGTTCCTCGAGTAGCTTTGATGTGAACCTTTTCCCTATACATGGGCACTTTTTACTCCAGTGCCGGCTAGAGGTTTTTTCCCCATGTTATCACATACTTGATACTCTCATATGTGGTGGTACTTTGTACTTAGGGATATTATTCAGCTCTTACTTGAGTTTAGTTCATCGATCAATAGAGAGAGCTATTCCAGCCATCGTCCTCTCTGTGTGTCTTGCTGTGTTTGTGCTCTTTGTGTGTGCTTCTCGTGTGTCTCTCGCACTTCTACACACACCCAACAGGAGAAGCACATACACACAGATTGAGGCAAGGAAGAATGATCTTCTTCTTCTTCTTCTTCTATTTCATAAAAGGGAATGTACAAGAATGACCTAAAAACAAGAATACAGCAAGTGCAATATATAAAGATCAATACATAAGGAAAAAACCTAATGTCTGCGAATGAGTGAGCAGGAAAGGAACAAATGTGCCATTAATCTCGGTAGATAAATCTAATAAAGCTCAATGAAGTATCCCTGACATATACCGGCGTGACCACTATACATGTCAGAGAAACAAAAAACTAGCACGTGTCATCCTAGATCATCACATGTTGAGCTTGATATCTGAACACTCCCCCTCAAGCTCAATGCCATATCCAGTAATCCAAGCATCTCCCAAAACTTCTTCAACTTCTCAGCTCCAAGTGCTTTGGTGAAAATATCAGTAACCTGCTCACTTCTCTATGATGAAGTGATAATGTACCTCGACATGCTTTGTTCTAGCATGGAAAACAGGATTCCATGCTAACTCTATGTTGCTAAGATTATCGCAATAAATAGTGATAGGCTTTCTCACTTCCACACCTAAATCTGCAAGTAGCATTTCTAGCCATGATGCCTTACATGCTACCATTGCATCACCTCTATACTCAGCCTTTGTACTCAACAAAGCAATAGTGGGTTGCTTCTTGCTACTTCATGTAACAACTGGACTCCGAAGTGAGAATAGAAAACCACTAGTAGATCTTCTATCTGGAATGCTACCAGTCCAATCGGCATCAGTGTATCCATAAACCTGCAAATCTACACTAGCCTCATAAAACAATGCATAATCCAAAGTAGCACTCACATAACGTAGAGTGCGCCTCACAGCATCCAAATGTGGCTTCTTAGGAACCTGCATAAACTGACTTTCAAGTCCAACAGTATAACTTAGATCAGGCCTTGTAATTGTGAGATATGTAAGACTTCCCACCATTTTCCTATACATATTAGCGTTTTCCAAAGCTTCACCTGATATAGTATCCAACTTCAAATTCTGATCTAATGGCATAGAAATTGACTTAGAATCAGCCATACCATGCTTTTGCAGCATATTCAAGGCATATTGCCTTTGCGACATCCATATACCTGTTTCTATATGTATAAACACAATGCCCAAGAAATAGTGTAGCACACCAAGATCTTTCATGTCAAATTCTTATATCAGAAGTTACTTTACCTCTTTAATGCTTCCTTCATTATCACCACCTACAATCAGGTCATCAACATAAATAGCCACAATAGTGATGCCATCATCAACCTTCCTTGCATATAGTGAGTGATCTGTATCACACATAGAAAACCCAATGTTGGTTAAGTAATCAGCAATCCTTGCATGCCATGCACGAGGGGCTTGCTTCAGCCCATAGAAAGTCTTTTGCAACCTGCAAACATATTTTGGATGCTTTGAATCTTCATATCCTTGTAGCTCGTCCATATATACTTCTTCCTGTAACTTACCATGGAGGAAAGCATTCTTCACATCCACCTGATGCAAAGCCCATCCTTTCGTTCTAGCTAATGCAACAAGTGTTCTCATAATAGACATTTTAGCTACAGGGCTGAATGTTTCCTCATAATCGATGTCATATGTATGTGCATATCCTTTAGCTACCAATCATCCTTTATACCTCCTTATGCTACCATCAACATTATGCTTTACCTTGTCAACCCATTTGTGGCCTATGAGTTTCTTTCTATACAGCAATGGGACCAGCTTCCATGTATCAATTCCATAAAGTGAAGCCATCTCCTCATCCATAGTTTTTTCCCAATTTGCAATTCCAAATGCATCTTCAAAGCAAGAAGGTTCAACATCTTGTTTTACCTTTGTCATGTAGGCACAATGACGAGCCATATAACTGTCATACGTCAATCGTTGCATTGAATTCCGCATCCTCCCAGATCTTCTTCGTCCTGGGTCACTTCTCCTTGGATCATCTGCATGCCCTTCTTATTCCTAGAGTCTTCACAGACGGCAATCCAAGTTACTCATCAAGACTCTTTTCTGAACCACTTGAATCTCCATCAACGTCTTCAAAACTTGCACATGTTTTACTACCAGTAGAAAGCTTTTCTTTACCTTTCTTGGATGTATTTGATGAATTTGCTCGATTGAAATTTCCATGCAATCGTCCACTCCATGGATTTGAGTTGGAACTATTGTTTGGTGATGCATCCGGTCCACTCAAAACTTGAGATTCTGCACTTGATTTTTCAGCATTTTCTTTGTTATTTGGTTCAAGATTTAGTCCTTCTTTGGCATCTGCATAGAATCTTGATATTTGATCAAATACCACATCTCTGCTCACCCTTACACATCGTGTGAGTGGGTTATAACATTTATATCCACTTTGCTCAAGGGAGTATCCAATGAAGACACAGTTTTCTGCTTTTGGATTAAGCTTCATCCTCAATTCATCTAGGACATGTACATATGCAGTATAGCCAAAAACTTTCAAATGTGATGAGTTTGTCTTTTTACCTATAAACTTGTCTTCAGGTGTAACTTGATGTATAGTAGTAGTCAGAGTTCTGATCATGATGTATATAGTAGTATGCACAACTTCTACC
Source organism: Ceratopteris richardii (assembly GCA_020310875.1). Lineage (NCBI taxonomy): Eukaryota > Viridiplantae > Streptophyta > Polypodiopsida > Polypodiales > Pteridaceae > Ceratopteris > Ceratopteris richardii. The sequence goes on from CM035434.1 coordinate 60,710,561, forward strand.
CAATAACAATGAGGCATATTCTTCTCAACCATCAAGGCTCTTGCTATTTCTGCAATATGTCTATTTTTGCGTTTAGCAACGCCATTCTGTTGTGGTGTGTACCTGCATGAAAACTGACGCCGAATTCCATGATTTTTTAGAAAACTACTGAACTCATTTGACATGTATTCACCTCCTCCATCAGGTCTTAATGTTCTAAATGTACTTCCCTGTCTTCTTTTCAACCATAGTTTTAAAATTTTGGAAGTGAGTGAACATCTCGCTCTTCTCTTTCATGAAATATACCCATACTTTGCATGTATGGTCATCAATGAAAGTAACAAAAAACATGTAACCGCCCATAGATGTGGTCTTTGTTGGACCCCAAACATTTGTATGTACTACTTCTAGTACATTCTCACTAACATGCTTGTCATATGGAAATGATGCTCTTGACTGTTTACCAAATTGACATGCTGCACATACCTTTTGCATTTCTGCGACTCTGAAATTCCATAGTCCATGGAGAATCTCCTTTGACTGCATCAGTTTCAGCCTTTGCAAGTTTGCATGTCCAATCCGTTTGTGCGACATCTCTATCTCAGCAATAACTCCTACACCTTTTGCAAACATCATTTCTTTGAAAATTTCTACGACCTCTTTGGCTCCCCCTACCTCGAAACTATCCTCTTCCTCTTGCATGATTTTGTTGTTGACCTTGGTCTTGGTTATTGTTTCCTCTTCCACTTCCAAAACGTCTACATCTGCCTCTTCCTCTACAAGAGTAGAATACCTGCTTAGAATTGGGCTTTCCTTGGGAGTTTGAATCCTCCCCAAGATTCAGTTCTTCAATAATCAGCATAGATACCAGATCAGCAAAATTTGGAATATTTTCCCTGGTCTGTGTAGAAGTTTTGAACTGCTTATATGCAGCTCCTAAACCACGAAGGCATACTTCCATCTTAACATCATCATCTACATTCACTCCAATAGATGCAAATGACTCATATATGCTTTTGATTTTTAGGGTATAGTCACTTACCGACATGCTCTTTTTCTCCAAGGTATGCAACTCGTTCTTGAGTTGCAATTTCCATGCCTTTGTATTGGTCTCATACAATGTGACCAAACTGTTCCAAGCCTCTTTCGGAGTCTTGGCATCCTGTATGTGTCCAATCATGCTATCATGTATGCTAACAAATAGCCAATACATTACCTTTCATGCTCCTTGATTCCATTCCTCATATGCTCTTACTTGATATGCAACCCGATTCCCTTTCTGGTAACTTCAGAGCATTTTCATTTTCTCCTTTGATATACTTCCGGTAGCCTATTCCCATCAGGAAATTCATCATTCTGAATCTCCAAGCATGGAAGTTGTTCTTGTCTAGCTTATCGCTCATAAGTTTACTCATTCCATCTACGTTTGCCATTTTTGCAGCAATTCACAACACTACAAGCAACACTTCTACTTGAACACTGCCGCACTATGATGCGACACTTCGATCTCAAAAAAACACAGTTCTCGTGTACCAATAGTACACGAAACCGCTTGAAATTCTAGATCTAGAATATATGGATGTTGGCGAACACAATGCAAGTTACGGTTTTTGAAACTGACATGGTTTTTCTATGGGCCCCACCTTGTGGGCTCGAAACGGAGGTCGAGATGGCTTCTACCTTCATGCCAATTTTCCTAGCATATTGCACCAAAAGGAAATCGAAAACCAAGTACAAGACCTACTACAGAAAGGACATATAAGGCCTAGCTCTTCTCCATTTGGAGCACCAATTCTCTTAGTCGAGAAGAAGAATAAAACTTATCGAATGTGCATTGATTATAGAGCCCTTAACAAGATCTCAATAAAGAATAGATACCGTATTACTCGTGTTGGAGACCTCTTAATCTCCAAAGGTTTGATCTATACTGATTTAAGAACACTTCTATATCAGTTACAAACCAAACTTTACACAAATATTGTTCTTCTTTACCAAAACTTCCATTAACACTTCTCTCAGTGAAGAAGTGTCTACTTCAGAAAGTCTGCTTTAGAAATCAACTTCATTACCTGCACATAACTTCAAATTTCTTCAAAATAAATGATGCACAAGTATTCGCAATACCTTTGCGTAATCATACCAATCATTAGTTCTCAAAACTAATCATCAAAAGTTTAATTTGATCCTTAAGATCAAAGATATGTCATAACTGTCTTCCAGAGGTAGCGCCTTTGACATGGTCAATTTCTTAAGTTGATTTCTCACAGTAAAGTCCCGTTTTGCTAAATGGTTCTAGCCATAACTTCCTTATCTCCTAACTTAGATTTTAAGTGCTCACTCATCAAAAACTTTAAAGTATACACTGAGATCTAAGCAAAACACTGAGACGAAAAAGTGCGCTACTCTCAGACTTCAGTTTTCACATTCTACATACAAATGTTCCTATTGATCATTCTCACAGTAGGAGAGGAATTAGATCATGAAACTCTGAACATAGCTTCATTAGCTTCTCAATTAGATGTGTACAAAAGGAATCTTGATCCACATGATCAGACTGAGAGCACTCAGAGAAAAACCCGTTGCTATTTTCTGGGAAAAAACTCTCTACACATCTCTAAGACATTTGTCATCTACAAATGACTCTCTCTCACATTTCTTATCATCATTAACTTATATATACATGATTTTAGACTTATCCCGCGTCTATGACATTACTCCTTATCATCCTAAGGATTTAGCTCTACTCAGATTACAAGGATTTCCACTTATATGTACATATGTATACAAGTTATCATTCTGAAATCTCCTCATTTTCTCAAATGATTTCTTCCACTTCATTCTGACCATAAACTTTCTTCAAAGTCTTTATAATCACCAATTTGTGATTGGTTTGTTCCAACAGCTCCCCCTCAATCACTAATTGTGATTATTCCATTCTTCTTCACTCCTGCCATCTCTTTGAATCTCTGAAGCTTAGGTCCATCCAAGCTTTTTGTCATCATGTCTGCCACTTGTTCTTTTGTTGGAGTATACATCACTTCAATCTCTTTATCAAGTACCTTTTCCCTCAAGAAATGATACTGAATCTCTATGTGCTTAAACCTGGCATGAAAAACAGGGTTACCTGCCAAATACAAAGAACTCATATTATCTCCAAAAATAATTGGAGTACTCTGATCAGTTTCAAAACTCTTCATCAAGGTCTTCAACCATATCACTTCTTTTGCAGCTTCTACCATTCCTTTATACTCAGCTTCTGTGGATGATAAAGCAACTGTATGTTGCTTCTTTGAACACCAAGAAACTAATTTATCTCCAATATAACAAAGATACCCATGAGTAGACCTTCTATCATCTGAGTCACCTGCCCAATCTGCATCACTAAACACTTTGATTCTTGTGTCAGAAGTGAATCCATAATACAAACCTTCACTTAGGGTTCCTTTGATATATCTGAGTACCCTTTGAGCTGCAATCCAATGAGTCTTCTTTGGACAATGCATGAATTGTGACAACACACCTACTGCATATGATAAATCTGGCCTTGTCAAGGTAGCATAGATTAAACTACCTACCAAACTCTGATATTTCTTCATCTCATTGAATTCTTCACCTCCATACCTGCTCAATTTATGATTTACCTCCAATGGTGTAGTTGAAGTCTCGCAATCTTCCATGTTAAACTTAACTAGAAGATTCTTCAAATACCTCTCTTGTGAAACATATACTCCATGTTGAGTATACACAATCTGCATTCCTAGGAAATAAGATAAGTTTCCCAAATCACTTATCTTAAACTCCTTCTCTATTTTCCTTTTAAGTTCATTGATTCCTTGAGCATCTGTTCCTGTGACAATAATATCATCAACATAAATACACATGTAAATGTATCCATTTTCACTTGCCTTCACTAGCAAGCTACTATCAGCCTTTGATGCTTGAAATCCACATTCATTCAAGAACTTGACAAATCTGTAATTCCAAGCTCTTGGGGCCTGCTTCAACCCATACAAAGCTCTCTTGAGCTTACACACATAATCTGATCCAATTGAATTCATAAAACCTTCTGGTTGCTCCATGTATACTTCATCTGCAATGTATCCATTTAGAAATGCATTTTTCACATCTAATTGAGATAACTTCCATCCTTTACAAGCAGCAATAGCAATCAATGTTCTAATTGTAGACATCTTAGCAACAGGACTAAAGGTTTCATCATAATCTACCCCATAAGTTTGGGCATAACCTTTGACCACAAGTCTAGCCTTGTATCTAGACACCTTACCATCTGCAAACCTTTTTGTTTTATATACCCACTTACATCCAATGACTTTCTGATTCTTTGGTCTTGGTACTAATTCCCAAGTTTCATTTTCAAGTAGAGCATCATACTCTTCCTGCATTGCCTTCTCCCAATTCTGTTTACCTTTGGCTTCTTCATAAGTGATTGGATCTTCTTCTGTCTTCACAATGTAAGCATAATCTTTTGTTGTTAGAAAAGATGTATCATAACTATACCTTATAGGTTCTTTCCTTTCCCTTGAAGATCTTCTGATTTCTGCACTTCTCAAAGTTTCAGCCTCATTTGATTCTGGATCAAATCTTGGCCTATCTTCTACATGATCCTGCAATCTACTTTTAGAGTCAACATCATCAATACTTTCTTCATACATTTTTACTTGTGCCTTTCCTTTCCTTTGTATCTCTTCAACACTTGCATAATCATTTGTTGATCCTGTATACCATGTATTTTGCTCATCAAATGTCACATCTTTGGTAACAAGAAATTGCTTTGTGGATGGACTCCACAACCTGTAACCCATCTGTCTATCATCATAACCAATGAACACATACTTTTCTGCCTTGGGTTCTAGCTTATGTCTTAATTGTGAAGGAACATAAGCATATGCTACACATCCAAATACCTTACAATGATCAAGAGTAGGTTTCTTACCCCACCATGCTTCATAAGGAGTTCCTCCATCCAAAGCTTTACAAGGTAACCTATTGACAAGGTATGTTGCAGTATTAATGGCTTCTGCCCATAAGTAATTTGGACAATTCTTTTCCTTCATCATTGCTCTTGCAAATTCTACAAGAGTCCTATTTCTCCTTTCTGCTACTCCATTCTGTTGAGGAGAGTACCTGCAAGTTACTTCTGTTTTTATACCTGCATTCCACAAATAATCATCAAACTCTTTAGAGAAATACTCTCCCCCTCCATCTGACCTTAACCTCTTAAGCTTTTTCCCTGTGATCCTTTCTACATAGGCATGATAATGTTTGAATGTCTTGAAGACTTCTGATTTATCCTTGATTACATACAAAGTAATCCATCTGGTTGCATCATCAACAAACAACACATAATATCTGGATCCATTTATGCTATAGTCCCTTGAGGGACCCCATACATCTGTATGAACCAATTCAAGCATATTTGAATGCTTGTACCCTGATTTGTTGTAAGAACCTCTATGTGCTTTACCTAATTGACAAGCTTCACACTTGTACACCATATGTTGCCCTTCAATATTTGGCAATCCAAGCACCACCTGATTCTTTGACATTTCCTTTATAGCTCTCTCATTGAAATGACCTAGCCTTTTATGCCATAGGTCTAATTCAGACATCTTTTGACTTCCATAAGTAAATAATGCATGTCCCACATTACCTTGGACTTTGAGAGTGAACAATCTTCCTTCCTTTTTTCCTGCAATTATGTTTCTATATCCCTGATTTGGATCTTGCACATAAACACCATCATTTGTGAATCTTACCTCATATCCTTTCTCCACAATTTGCCCTACACTTATCAAATTTTTAGGAATAGTAGGAACATAAAGTACCTTGCTCAAAAGTGTACTTCCACTCTTTGTCTTCACTGATCCAATGCTCTCCACTTTATGTTTGGTATTGTCACCTGTTTGAACTGTATGTCCATTCACCTTTGCTTCCATATCAGTCATCAAGGATAGATTCCCACTCAGATGGTTGCTACATCCTAAGTCAATATAAAACACTCTTTGATCTTCTCCCACTGATTCATGAGTTGCATTCAAGATAAGAGTCATATCATCCTTCTGATCTGATGCATAGTTATAATAATTGTTGTTGTAGGACTGAGATTGGAAGTTTCTTCCACCTCCTCTAGCATATGATGTCCTACCACCTCTTCCTCTGAAGTTGCCTCTTTGGTTTCTGCCTCCTCTACCTCTTTGATTAAAATTCTGATTATTGCTTCCACCATTTTGATTGTTATACCAACAATCATTTGCCAAATGATTGGTTCTGCCACAAATCCAACAAGCTTTAGCATTATCTTTGTTCTTACCTCCTCTTCCTTTACCTCTAAAATTCATCTTTCCTTTTGTGAAGTTAGCTTGACTTGAAGTCCCTTCATCATCAGTTGATTGCTTTCCCTTGCCATTCTTTTTCTTGTCCTTGGAGTACATAGCTTGACTTGCACTTCTATCATTGTCTCCTTTAATGTCCTGCTCATAAGTTAGCATGTGTCCTAGCAATTGATTAAGATCAGGAGTAAAGTGATTAAGTGACAACTCTATGGACAATATGAAAGGCTTCCACTTCTCATCTCCTCTCAGACCTGTAAGTATTTGCCTTACCAACTTATCCTCTTCAATGTCTTCATCCACTGCTCCCAAGCTATCTGCAATATCCTTCATCCTTGCCACATAATCAGAAATTGATTGTGAGCTCTTCTTCTTGAAGGTTGTGAACTCAGCCCATAGTGAGGACTTCCTTGACTTGGTTGTATTTTGGAAATGCTCTTCCAAAGCATTCCAAACATCTGTTGCACTTTCCAATCCTCTAATGTGAGGTAGAAGATAATCATTTACAGCCATGTAAATGATACTCCTTGCTTGAGAATCCTTTCTCATCCAAGTCTTCAAAATTGCAAGCTCTTCCCTAGTTGGAATACTAGGATCTGCAAATTCAGGCTTTTCTTCATCTCCTGTAATGAATGCCATCAAATCTTTACTCATGAGGTGTGCCTCCATCCTCATGGACCAAGCTGGATAGTTCTCCCTATCTAGCTTATCAATCTGCAAGCTTTGTCCCATCCTTGACCTTCTGTATCTACAATTACTATGGTTTATAAGGATAAAGTGTACCTTTGATATGAAGCTTTGATCCTTCCTGATTTTCTTCGAACTCGTGCTTTAAACTTCTGCAGGTTATCTTCAATAATTTGTCCTTATCCTCCTTTGATTAGGAAGAACTCCAATATCTGCACCAATCGGAACTTCAATTGTCTTTTCTTCTCTTGTATTGCACCTTCAGCTCTGATACCACTATTGGAGACCTCTTAATCTCCAAAGGTTTGATCTATACTGATTTAAGAACACTTCTATATCAGTTACAAACCAAACTTTACACAAATATTGTTCTTCTTTACCAAAACTTCCATTAACACTTCTCTGAGTGAAGAAGTGTCTACTTCAGAAAGTCTGCTTCAGAAATCAACTTCATTACCTGCACATAACTTCAAATTTCTTCAAATAAATGATGCACAAGTATTCGCAATACCTTTGCGCAATCATACCAATCATTAGTTCTCAAAACTAATCATCAAAAGTTTAATTTGATCCTTAAGATCAAAGATATGTCATAACTGTCTTCTAGAGGTAGCGCCTTTGACATGGTCAACTTCTTAAGTTGATTTCTCACAGTACAAGTCCCATTTTGCTAAATGCTTCTAGCCATAACTTCCTTATCTCCTAACTTAGATTCTAAGTGCTCACTCATCAAAAACTTTACAGTATACACGGAGATCTAAGCAAAACACTGAGACGGAAAAGTGCGCTACTCTCAGACTTCAGTTTTCACATTCTACATACAAATGTTCCTATTGATCATTCTCACACTAGGAGAGGAATTAGATCATGAAACTCTGAACATAGCTTCATTAGCTTCTCAATTAGATGTGTACAAAAGGAATCTTGATCCACATGATCAGACTGAGAGCACTCAGAGAAAAACCCGTCGCTATTTTCTGCGAAAAAACTCTCTACACATCTCTAAGACATTTGTCATCTACAAATGACTCTCTCTCACATTTCTTATCATCATTAACTTATATATACATGATTTTAGACTTATCCCGTGTCTATGGCATTACTCCTTATCATCCTAAGGATTTAGCTCTACTCAGATTACAAGGATTTCCACTTATATGTACATATGTATACAAGTTATCATTCTGAAATCTCCTCATTTTCTCAAATGATTTCTTCCACTTCATTCTGACCATAAACTTTCTTCAAAGTCTTTATAATCACCAATTTGTGATTGGTTTGTTCCAACAACTCGAATAGATGATCTCTTAGATAAATTACGAGGCGCTTGTGTCTTTAGTAGAATTGATCTTAAACTGGGTTACCATCAGATACCTATAATGCAAAGCAATATTTTTAAGACTGTATTTGGAACTCAAAACGGCCATTATGAATTTATGGTAATACCCTTTGGACTTACTAATGCCCCTGCTACATTTTTACGAATGATGAAAAACATTTTTCTTGATTACCAAGCTTTTGTTCTTGTATTCTTTGATGATATACTTTTTTACAATAAGAATGATAGTGAGCATGAGAAGCATCTTAACAAAGTTTTTCATTTGCTACGAGAGAACACACTTTACGCTAATCCTGAAAAGAGGTACTTCTTCCAACATAAGCTAGAATATCTAGGACATATTATTTCAAGTGAAGGTGCACATGTGGATCCAAAAAAGATTAAAGTTATAGTAGAATGGCCTACACCACAATCAGTCAATGATGTTGGTTCTTCTTTTGGGTTGGCTAGTTTCTATAGGACGTTTGTTTGAAATTTTTCTTAGTTAGCATTTCCTGTTACCTTGTTATGGAAAAAGAAAATAAAATTTTCATGTGGACTTACCCAACAACAATCCTTTGAAAAACTCAAACATGCATTCGACAGTAGGAAGTTTAAGTCCTCAGAAAAGAATTATAGTACATATGATAAAGAATTTTTAGCCGTTGTGCATGCTTTGTGAATTTGGAAACACTATCTTATGAGCTCTAAGGTCTTAATCAAAACCGATCAACATGCTATTAAGCATTTATTAAATCGGCCCTTAATCTTTGATCGGCATCTTAAATGGGCTTCATTCATCCAAAATTTCCAAACTATGATCCAATATCAACCTCGTAAAGCTAATGTTGTAGCTTATGCTCTTAACCATTTTCATTCACATTCTGTTGTTTTGCATAATCTTTCTGCCATCCAAACTCATTCTTTTCAATATATGGTTTCCACTTATGCATCTGAGTTGTATTTGTCATGTGCATGGCATGACTTCAACAATGGTGCATCTTTATCTCATGAACATTAGACATTTCATAATGGTTTTCTTTAATCTCAATATAGATTATGCATAACCCAAGGTTTTAAAGATTTTGTCATCAAAGAAATGCATGAACCATCTTACATGGGTCATAAGGTGGCATAGAAAGCACCATTTCTGCTTACAAAGATTTCTTCTTTTGGCCACACATGGAAAAAGATATTGCACATTATGTTTCTCAATGCATTGTATGTCAGCGTGTAAAACATCATCATGGTAAACCATTTGGATTATTAATGCCACTCCCCATTCCAAACGAACCATGGGAAAAAATCTCTATGGATTTTATCACAGGTCTTCCTATCATTTCATCACATAATGATCTGATTTGGACAATACTTGATAGGTTTAGTAAATGTGCATATTTCATTCCATGTAGAAAAACTTTGTCTGCACCTCACGCTGTGAAATTATTCATTAAATGCATTTTCCCACATCATGGATTTCCTAAAGTAATGTTATCTAATCGTGATGTTCATTTATGCAATCATTTTTGGTTTGCCTTATTTCAGCATTTTGGTTCTAAAATAGATTTTGGCTCTGCATTCCATCCTGAAAGTAATGGACAAAGTGAGGCTACAAATAGTACTATCCTTGATTTATTGCATTGCTTTTCATTTGATAGTCCCATTAACTTGGATGAAATGTTGCCATTGCTTCAATTTTCTTACAATAACACCACACACACCACTATTGGTTGTGCACCTTTTGAGATTGTTTATGGTAAAAAGCTTCCCACTACCATGTCACTCACCCAAATCGACATTCTAATGGCTGATTCTATTGATCAAGATCACATTTCTATACTTCACGATGTTCGTGAGCACATTAGGAAAAGTCAAGAGCGATATACACATATTATCAATACAAAAGGATTAGTGAAGGAATTCAAGGAAAATGATCTTGTGTGGTTGCGTATCATTAAAAGACGTCTCAAAAATATTTTGCAACTTATATTTTAGGTGTAAGTCTTTAGGATTATGGTTTTTAGGTTTAATAAAAAAAATCAAATGTTCTAAAATGTCCATATTGTATCAGATGGCTAGTTTGGATCTGGAGGAGAGAATGGCATGTCCTTGCACTCAGTGCAAGTTTAAAATTTATCAAAAGTGATGGATTTGTGTTGCACATGTTAGAGAGTATGGATCCTTTGATAAAAGTCGACTACAAAACCTATGCTACCAGTCGCATGGCCCCCCTGGTGAGTAGGTGGACCCAAATGACATTGCACCAATAACCTCTCGTGGATAAAAGAGAACAAAAAAGGAGTTAGAAGTACAAGATACTAATAGCATTACACAGAATGAACACATGGAAGAAATGCTTGAAGCATTTTATGAGATGGATGAAGATCATGATGATGGAGAAGATTTCGTGAGTTTCATGGACACAACAAAATTTCCATGTCAGAAGCCGATGAAGAATATGAAAACATGCAAAGAATAGCTCGTTTACCACTATGCAATGGAGCAAAGATATGTGTACTACGTGCGTCACTCGCGATGCTCAATCGGTAATCCATTTATGGATGGTCAAATAGTAGCATCTTTGAATTGTTAATTTGATATAAACTTTCATTGTTGTATCAAAATAACTTTATTTACTTCCATAGCTGAGTTAATGTCATGGCATGCAGAGAGCAGGTCTAGAGATGGTGTAGTGTGAGTGCCTGCTAACTGTGATGCTTGGAAACACATAAAAAATAAGTGGCTAGAGTTTGCTAGTGAGCCTTGGAACATATGTCTAGGCCTAGCTATGGACAGAGTAAATCCATTTGATTTACGTAGCTCTTCATGGAGCACATGGCCTCTATGTTTGGTCAATTATAACATCCCACCATGACTCGCCACAAAGAAGGGTCATTTATTATTAGCTCTTATTGTGCCAGGTAAGTATAAGGTAAGAAACATGGATGTATACCTTACACCACTCGTTAAAGAGCTTCACATTTTATGGGATGGGATTACTGTGCATGACATGTCTCAACCTATAAGAAGACAGGATGTGCGAGTGCAAGGCATACTTATGTGAATGATGCATGATTGGCCTAGTTATGGTGAATATTCAGGTTTGTGAATTTCATGAAGTGCTTTACCACATTTTGAATTTGATTCTTATATGGTAGTGCTTTGCCACATTTTTTATTTGCCTCATATATGATAGTGTTTTACCACACTCTTGTACATGCTTCATTTATGAAATATATAACTTTTTTTGTACATGGTTCATGGTTCATGGTTCATTCTCATCATCTCTTCTGTGTCTGATAGTATTTTGCTTTATGAAATCATATTTCGGTTTCCATTAGAGTACACATCACATGTACTCGGTTCTTTTTTGGTAGAGTGTATTATCTTTTGTTAAACAACATCATGGTAATGTTGCTGTAGCAAAAGACAACACACTGCCAAAAAAAAAATTTGCAGATATGGTCATCGATATGAATGACGATACTCCTAGGATGGTCACCGATATGCGTGATGGTACGCCCAGCAGTCACGGGTATGGTCGTCAGTATAAGCATCAGTATGAGCGTTGAAAACCGATGCTCATATTGATGCTCACAGTGATGCTCATACCGATGACCATACCAATGCTTATACCAGTGCCTATACCATCGTTTTGGCTGGGACGCCTATACGGAAACTTACATCGATGTTGGGATTATAGTTAAATTGAATAGGATCTCAAGGATTAAATCAAGATCGTGGGCAAGCATATATTTATAGTTAAAAAGGGAAATTTCAAATATACTATGTTGTGCCAAGAGTCTTACAAGGTCCAAGGGTCACATCTAGTGTATAAAAGAAGGAAGGAAATTGGTTTACATAAGCTTCCTGATGGACCAATTTTTTTCATAGATTTTGACAGATGTGATCAAGTGATGGTTTCATTGCAAGAAGTAAAAAGAGCCAATTTTGATCCTTCGCTTATGTGCAAAGTCAATAAATAGTAAGAGGAGCAAGTGTAAATCAGCATAAGTCTAGAGCATACTAAAGTAGCCTTATAGTTTAATTCTATGGGCAAAAAGATTATGTGATCTACTTTCAAGACTTCCAAGATACAGCATGCCTCATAAACTAGTGACCCTAGTTATAAAGAGTACTAAATATAACACAAAACCATTTTGTGTAGTTGACATGTCACTCTAATCCATGATCAACTAAAATAAGTAGATTACCATTGAGAATCCAAGAAATATATGAATTGAGCCCCACTTTTCACAAAAATCATATATCATGTATTGGGAATCAAAGATAAGCTTCAGTTCCTACCAGAGGCTCAAGTTTTTAGAGAAGCAATTGCTAGTGTAAAGAGTCCTGGGAAGAAAATGGTGGATAAAGAGGGTACAAAGAAAAGAAAAGAGATTGTAGATGATGTCCAACCTCCCTTGAAGAAAAGAAGTTGGATCTCAAAAAGTTAGAATTCAAGGATAAGGTGTTGATAGAGGAAGAAGTGACATTGAAGCAAAAGAGGTTGCAAGCAAAAAAAGAGCCTCATCCACCTCAAACCAGAAAAGAGCAATTATACTCTTAATTAATGCAAGATAATAACAAAAGCGCATTGTAAGATGCCCAATATCAAAACATGCTAGAAGATTATTCTAAAAATGCTACTAACTCAACCCAAGCTAAACTTGAACACTATGAAGAACTGTATGAACATATGATAAATGCAAAGATTGAAGTCATGTTTGTAAAAAAAGATGAAACTTTATTGGCATACTCCCAAGAACTTCAAGGATCATCTTAACAAAAGAAACATAGTGGTGGGAATAGTGAATAAAAAGGACCCAAACTTAAAATAGAACTTCAAATAGCCAAAGCAGAAGGAAAAAGAGGAAAAGAAGGAAAGAGTAGGATATGGTGTACCTCATGAGCAATTAGAAGGAGGATCTATTTTGATCCAAAAGTTAGAGCAGAGCAATGAGGACAAAGAAATAGAAGATCATGTTGGAGTCAGAGTGGTTGATAATCTATCCAAGAGTGATGATGATAGTGATGTAGAGGGTTTTCTCTTAAGAAGTTTGAACTTATCAAAACCCAATATTCCTAGAATCTAGTAGGAAAGAGTATAGGAACAAAGAACATGATCAAAATCATAGAAGAAGAAAAGGAACATGAAGCACATACAAAAAAGATAGACTCACAACAAACCTCAACAGAAGACATCTAGAACGCTATGGATGGTATTTAAAAAGATCATGATTTATAGGACATGAAAATGAAAGATGTGTCAGAGCAAGAGCAAAATGAACATGAAGAAGAATATGAAGAAAATGATAAATAATTGTAGAATGATAATGAGGAAGAGGAAGAAAATAAAAAAGAGGATCAATATTCACAGGAGTGAGAAGAAGAAAAAGAAGAGGATGAAGGTGGAAAGAATTGGAGATTATTAAACAAAAAAAGCAAAAAGAATTGACTAGATTTCAAAGAGATACACTACAAGGAATACGGGCGTATAGCGACGATTAATGTGACAGCATTTCGTCGCTATAAAATTGCAACTTGCATAGTAATTAGCATCGCGCGCCGACCGTTGCTTAAACAACACAGAGCACGATGGTATTTGCGACTATTAAAGCGACGTAAGTGCGCTCCCATAAAATGCCGCTAAAACGACGTTACATTACAGCGTCGCATAAGCGACGCTTTTATGCATCGCATATGCGACGTTAAAAGCCGTTGCATAAGCGATGTTAAAAGATGTCGCTTATAGGACGATGAGTAGCATCGCTTACAAGACGATCTGTTGACGAACAAAAATTAAAACGTTGGAGGCTCTGCGATCGGAATTTTCACGCATCCAATCAAAGAGCTCTCCAACGTTCGCAATTGCGTTGCGCTTACGAGTTGAAGCAAGTATATGCAGAATTGTTTTTTTGCCTAAGCTCTCTCTTACTCTCTCCCTCTATCTTTGTTTCTCTCTTTCTACATCTTTCTCTCTTTGAATTCTCTCTCTCTGTCTCTCTCTAGATTTCTCTCTCTCTCTCTCTCTAGAGATCTCTCTCTCTCTCTAGAGATCTCTCTGTCTAGATCTCTTTCTCTCTCTCTAGATCTCTCTCTCTCTCTCTCTTTTCTTTCCCTCTTTATTGCAGGTTATTCAAGAAGTTAACCAAGCAAAAAGTATGGCTAACAATTGTAAGTACAATTTCTATTCTTTGTAGATCATTTGAGTTGTGTTATTTTCATTACATAGCATACTCACACTTATTGATATGCACTCATACACTTATACATGATGAAGATGCACTTTCACACATATACATATATACACATGCACATACACACACATATATACACATAGATACATGTGCACATACACTTAGACATACACACATATACACATGCATATGCACAAGCATTCCTACAACCGCATAAAAAGACATCCATGCATACATTATTGCATATATATATATATATATATATATATATATATATATATATATATATATATATATATATATATATATATATATATATATATATATATATATATATATATATATATACATACACACATACACACATACACACATTAACATATATGCAAATACATGTATATGCACATCCAGATACACATGCATGTTTCATACATATACACATGCATATACATATACACATATACATATACATATACACACATATACATATACATGCATATACACTTATACATGCACATGCACATACATACATATACACACACATACACATGCCCATACATACATATACACACATATACATATACTCTTAGGTACACACATATGAATGAATTATATAATTAAAGTATTAAAACACATATACACATGCACACACACATACCTACATATACACATATATATGCACATACACACACATACACATAGAGTTATACGTATACATGCATATACATATACACACATATACTCAAGAACATGCACATATTGATACACACAGATACACTTATACATGCACATGCATATACATACATATACACACACATACACATGCACATACATACATAAACACACACATACATATACACTTAGGTACACACATATGAATGAATTATATAATTAAAGTATTAAAACACATATACACATGCACACACACATGCATATACAAATATACATATACATATACATATACACACATATACATATACATATACACACATATACATATACATGCATATACACTTATACATGCACATGCACATACATACATATACACACATATACACATGCACATACATACATATACACACATATACATATACTCTTAGGTACACACATATGAATGAATTATATAATTAAAGTATTAAAGCACATATACACATGCACACACACACATGCATATACCTACATATACACATATATATATGCACATACACACACATACACATAGAGTTATACATATACATGCATATACATATACACACACATACTCAAGAACATGCACATATTGATACACACAGATACACTTATACATGCACATGCATATACATACATATACACACACATACACATGCACATACATACATATACACACACATACATATACACTTAGGTACACACATATGAATGAATTATATAATTAAAGTATTAAAACACATATACACATGCACACACACATGCACATACCTACATATACACATATACATGCACATACACACACATACACATAGAGTTATACATATACATGCATATACATATACACACACATACACATGCACATGCACATACTCATACACACATATACACTTATACATGCACATGCACATACACACATATACACACACATACACATGCACATACATACATATACAAACACATACATAATTAAAGTATTAAAACACATGCCTAATATAAACAATAATAACAATCAATAGAACAAAACACTTCATTACTTAATACCATACACACAATTCAAAACATAACTGAAAAAAAATATATATATATATATATATATATATATATATATATATATCAATGTAAATACATATAATCCAATGTCATAATCAACTAAAATCCTAATAGTCATCATCATGATCATCAACATCATCATCAGCAATATCATGATCATTCTGATCTTCCTCATCCTCATCGTCATGATCACCCTCTGACGATCGAGATCGTCCCTCCTGTGTCTGTCTCTCCACCTCATCCATATTTGTCTCTCCATAATACTCCTGTATTACATATAACAAACATAAATAATTAAAATAATTAAAACATTCATAAAAATAAAATAATTATATAAAATTTAAAAATACTCACAAAGGCATCAGGATGATCTTGCATATACTCGCTCAAACGCGGATATCCAAAATGTCTAGCATACTCGATCTCCTGTTTCGTAGGATATCGGCCATAATCCTTCCGCTGCAATGAAACAAATAAAAAACATTAGTTGCTTGCAACCTAAACTCAAATAAGAAATATACTCACAATAACACACATACTTACAAACGTAGCTACAAAACCATTATGGCCCATTTGGCCTAGGTGAGATGTGTGGCCTGACTCCACTCTCTTCTTTGCAGCAACTTGTTTATTCAAGAAAATAAATACATAAATTAAATGTAAAAAATTACTAAAATATATAAAAATTATAAATATAAACTATTAATGACTATACCTTTTGCTGAGGAAATGACTCTTGAAGACGTAGCTGTCTACGAACAAACTGCCACGTCTAAGGTGGTATGTTAGCTCGCCTCTTATTTTTTTCGACCATACAATATCTCCTGTTAATTTAATCTCAAACGGACAAAAAAAATCAGAATACATACACATATATACACACATACACATACACATACCCACATACACATATACATGCAAACATATACGCATGCATATATGTATACATATACACATATACATACATATAACATAAACACACATATACATATCCACATATATATGTACATACACATGCATGCATATACACTCATTCATACAAAATACATGCATTTATCCCACAATAATGTGTAGTTGTGTATATGTGAATATGTGTGTATGTGTAAATGTGTATATGTGAATATGTGTGTATGTGTAAATATGTATATGTGGATTTTTTGTTTAAGTAGATAATCAAATTATTAATATCAAATACCATTATTTGTAGATTCTGATCAATCAGATGGAACTCCAACACCGTCTCCTCATCATGCATCGACTTTATACTGTAAGTGTATGAAATATTCAATTTTAAATATATTTGATGGATACATAACTTATATTTTTTTTTATGTTTCTTATTATGTGCAGATTCTGATCAATCAGAGGGTACTCCACCACCTCCTACCCATGCAAGGACTTCACATGTGTCCTCTGATAGGAATTATGATGAATTTTACTATGAAGAGCATATTATATGTTGGTGTAACTCTTGTTATGGCATGTATCGAAGACCACGATTGGAATGTATTGAACATGAGGCAGAGTATGGTACTTTTGAGCGTGCACCATCACCTAGTCAACGTGATCATGCTTGGGTATGTATTTTCTATATATATTAATGTCATTATTTTATTTAAAAACCATACATACAATGATATTATTGTTGATATACAGGAATACTTGCTCGATGATGATGATGATGATGATTTTTCTCATAATGTTAATATACCTCGTACACGTCATGGACTTGCTGTTCATCAATTACAAGCGGAGGTTTCTAGATATCCTCTACCTCCTGGTTTAGAGAATGAAACGGCTGGAGATTATCCATTGCCAGCTCGTGATCGTTCTTTAGTACAAACATATGATAGAAGAAGATATGGAGGATGGAATAGAGGACCACTTCCTTTAGATGGAGAGGTTTTTAACTTTTGGGGTAATCGCTATATGATTGCTCCATCCACTATTACTCATGCTGGTCGTGGTCTCTTTATTGTAGAGGATTTGTATGTGCCTCCGAACTCTGAAGTCACTCTTATGTCATTTTGTGGTCCTATATATGGATGGGGAGATTGGCATCGACTTTCACGTTATGTTCAAAGCATGAGTACTTATGGAATATGCTTGAACGCAACATCCCTTACTAGTAGAAGGATTTTACATGCAGAAAATGAAAGATTATATATTGATGGAAGACCTTACACACATGGAAATATAGCAGGTTTAATAAATAGTAGTCGAGGGTTACATAATAGTTCAAGGACTAATTGCACATTTGAGGAGTGTAAAAATAGTCATGAATCACCATACATGAGTAGAGATGTATCAAGATACATAGTTGTCAATGCTATTACTACATTACATGCTGGTGATGAACTATTAGTGAATTATAGATGGCGTAGACCTCCAAGAGCACCTTTTAGCTAGAGAGAATAAAAATTTTCTATCCATATTTAATAAGTTATATACTTAATTTTATATTTGAAGTTTAATTTTTATTCATTTATGGAATACTAATGAGTTTTATTCATATGTGTAGATTCCAACGTATGATGTTGATGATATTCGTCCACAACATTCACAATTACCAGTAAGACCACGATTATCAGAAGCTTCCATGAGGAGGCTACGCAAAACTAATCCTGTGCAATATGCAAAGTTGAAAGATTTATATTCAAAAGACGATAAAGTACAAGATTTGTGTGACAATGATGAAGATGATGGCATGGCAGATTTTATTGAGGATTGGTATCAAAATGACAGTGAGAGCATTGATATTTCTAAAAATCACAAATATCTTCGAGAGGAATGTCTAAAGCATTTATATGAAGGAAGTCGTTTGACACGACTAAGTGCGAGCTTACTATTCTCAACCTTCAAAATCGTTTTGGATGGAGTAATGTATCTGTTTCGACACTATTAAGGTATAATTTTCAATTTTCTATCTATTTATATATATATATGCATATATATATATATATATATATATATATATATGCACGTTTTTATTCTTACTTTAGATAAGGTAAGAAGAAGAACTTGAATTGAATGGATACGATTGTTTGGATGGCAGGATATGATTGTTTGGATGGCACGATATGATTGTTTGGATGGCAGTTTACGTTTGTTTGGATGGTGGGATACGATTGTTTGTTTTGGAGGATATGAATGATTTGTCGATTCACACATATGTTCAGTTTGAAAGTTTGAATCGACAAATCTATTCAATGAAGGTACATACTTCATATCATCCAAAACAAACAATCGTATCCTGTCATCCAAATTTTGCATAAATATTTTGAAAGATGCATCAATAGTTTTAAAAGATGCGCGGACAAAAAGTATCCATTCAATTCAAGTTCTTTTTCTTACCTTATCTAAAGTAAGAATAAAAACCTACATGTATATATGTATATTTATTTATTTACCTTTTTTAATATATCTTTTTTTTTATAAACTTACAGGTTATTATCTGAAAAGTTTTTACCAAGTCAGAATGTTCTTCCTACCTCACATGATGAAATTAAGAAGATAATCAACAATCTTGGTACAGATTATCAATGTATACATGCATGTCCTAACGATTGTATTTTATATAGAGGTGAATATGCAGACTCTTTGACATGTCCCAAATGTCAATCTCCTCGATATAAGGGTGAAGAAGGTAAAAATCCCAAAAAAGGTATTGAGACATTTTCCATTGGCTCCACGGATTAAACATATGTTTCAAAGCCCCGAATTATCAAAGCTTTTGACTTGGGGACATGATCACAAAAGTACTGATGGAATAATCAGAATTCCTCATGATAGTGTTGCTTTTCAGCATATTGATTCTACATGGCCTGAATTTGCACAAAATCCACAGAATCTAAAGTTAGGAGTTGTATTAGATGGGGTTAATCCATTCTCCATGAAATCCAGTAAATGGTCAACATGGCCAGTGGTAGTCATAAACTACAATCTTCCGCCATATCTTAGCAAAAAAAGGAACATTTAATGCTTTCACTTTTAATCATAGGCAAAAGACAAGTTAAAGATATGAATGCATATCTTGCTCCTCGCATTCACAATCTTCAAGAGTTATGGAGAGGTATTAATGTCATTGATGTATCGAAAAGCATCAATGAAAGACATATTACGGTTAGTGGTATTGTGGCTTGGACTATTCACGATTTTCCTGGATATGGCGTTTGTTCAGGTATTGATGTAATTTTTTTATTCAATATGCATGTAAATAAATATGATTTAATCTAATTATATTTTTATCATTTTCCATGATGCAAGAATATCTACTAAGGGTTATAAAGCTTGTCCATATTGTGGTGATTGGTTGAGATCAATCTATAGTAAGAATCTCAACAAAAATATTTATCTTTGACATCGATGATTCTTGCCTGATGATCATCCATTAAGATCTAAAAGAGAAGCGATACATTTAAATGGAAAGCTTGAAACAAGCCATTATCCAAAACCTATGACGCCTATGGATTGGTATAAAAAATGGACAGATGGACCTTTGATAGATCTAGAAGCAGAAATCTTCAGTGATGATTCAGATAATGAGTATGTGAATAGAGGTAAAGGAAAATTGGCACTCGCAGAGAACATATCAATATGGTATTCTTTGGAGTATTGGAAAGAGTTAAAAGTATGTCATCTTCTTGATCCTATGCATATATTCAAAAATATTGGTTATTCACTATGGCAGCATCTTCTTGGACTAAAAGATACCACAACATCAAGGAATGATTTGAAAGATCAAAAATCCAAACCAAAGTTATGGCCAGTTTTTGATAGGCATCGACAAGAAACGACTTATGCATCTGCTCCTTGGGTACTTACAACAAAAGAGATACAAACTATCAACAATAGAATTCAATTGATCAAGACTCCTACAGGATATGGAGCATCGTTTCAAAACATGTTTACTATGGATGATAAGAGCTTATCTGGGTTAAAGACCCATGACTGGCATAACTTTTTGAAACATATTTTACCTTTGGTTATCGATGGATGTACAACGAAAGGAGTACGAGATGTGATCTATCGTCTTGGATCACTTATAAGGTAATTATGATACTTTTATATTTAATATGTATGAATATTGGATATCTTTTATTTTTTAATTAACTTCTTTATAATTGTTTTTATGATTTGTATAGGTGGATGACATCCAAAGAGATCGATAAAAATTCGATCCCACAAAAAAAACGTGAATGCAAAGAGATACTATGTTTGATGAAAAAAGAACTTCCTACTTCATTTTTTGATATTCAGGTTCATTTATTCGTCCATCTTGTAGATGAGATAGAGATTTCTGGTGTTGTCAACACTCGATGGATGTTTTGGGTCGAGCGATTTATGGGAATACTAAAAGGTTACGTGGGACAAAGAGCAAAACCAGAAGGATCCATGGCAAAGGGTTGGATGCTTGAAGAGTGCATGTATCCCGTTAGTGAGTACCTTGAAAGAGTTCATGAAGAAGCTCCACGTGCATGGACCAACGAGTCTTCTTCAAAAATAACAGATGAGGTATTATCAGGTAAGGGGATTCCATTCCTATTTACATTTTAAGAAAAAAATGATGTTTCTACTTTTGTAGCATATATAGCAAATGCATGCAAGCATTCATTAGCGAGTATGAGGAACTTCAAAGTCTCCGAAGTAAAAGGCGAAAAAACAAAAGATCTAGACGTAATCTCGATAATAATGAGATTGCAAATATACCTTTCTTTCACGGATTGGATATATAGTCGTTTGCAATGCGCCAACGCAAATAATGAAGAAATCTCAGATGAGCAAAGAGAGTTAATGATAGGTTGTGAACGAAAGGTAATTTTATTAAAATATATATATTATTTTTTTCATATATGTATGTTAGTTTCTATTTAATAATTGAATTTATTTTGCAGGCTCGAATGTTCACTAATATGTGGGCTTTTGGACAGCATATTAGAATCAAAGCCATTGATTCTTTACGTAAAACAGAGGATTCTAGTATTGTTGCTTGTTTCAAGCAACTATCACGTGCTAGCTCAAAAGACACGAACCTTATAGATAGCGAACTTGGTTACGTAGGAACTATTGTTGGTATCTACGAAATTTCATTTCGTACGTTCAAACAGGTAGAAAAAAGTTTATATATTTTTTTTAGAGTTAGTTACTTTTTTAAGCACCTAATAATGGGACGTTTTTGACAGCAATGTACCTTTGATGTGGAACGTTTTGAGTTACAGCAATGTACCTTTGATGTGCAATAGTTTCTTCCTTGTATCATGCCTCCCTCCACTTGATATTGATCTATTAAATGCTCCACTCCCACTCTCAATAGAGTTTTGAATCACATTGCATTGAATCATTACATCTTCCTAGACGAAGTCAGCACGCCATCTTCCTAGACGAAGTCAGCACGCCATCTTGAAAATACTCTGCGTCATCTGACATGGTCGGATATAGACGACAATTTACAACAAAGAAGGTCAATACTTTTAATCAAGAAAAAATCAGGCATATGTAGCAATAAGAAATGGACTCGTAAGCCGTCTAACCCATTTGACGCTTCGATTGAGGCTGTCCTTAGCCCTTAATAAAGCTAGGAAACGTAGACTCTGGAATATTTGTCAACCTTTCAACCGAATATTTGTCAAAGGAGGGCCATGCTTGAGGTTTTCCTAGCCCGGAGATACTCAAATATTGGATTCGATTTGTTGATATAAGTAGTATAAGTACTCTGTCCTCATCATACGAGACGTATGATGATGGATTTATAAGTACACACTAGCCACAATGCCTTTTTTTTTCTTTTTTGAATGGAGGTTTGAGAGGCGTCTACTCCCCCAGATTTAACTTTGAAAGTACAATTGTATAGGTGAATGGGCATAGTACCCATGGTACTCCCTATATCCCACAAATCAAGTGTTGTATAAGGTTATAACTTGAATATAATTGGTTAAAACTAGCAAAAGCCATTACATGTCCCGCTCAAGGCTTGAACACTAGACCTCTATCTCAAGCGGGCAAGGCCAAAACAATCCCCCTATGGGACGTCGTAGACAACTGCCATTATTTCTTCGATTCATGTTGTGAGCAATCAATTAGCTTGCATTCATGCATTCTTGTGTGCCATTTTGGACGACATATTTATATTTCTTTTATCACATATCTTTATAATCACATGCTCGTTTTTCAAGCTTTAGTCTACCATTTTTATTTTTACATTGCGAACTTATACGGTTTCTTTCTCGAACGATACCTAGCATTGGTAGTCTCATCTTCGCTTCTTGTTTCTCTCTATTCTACTCGCATGCATCTAGAAACTTGGGGCATATATATCCTACAACTAAATAGAAGTTATAAGTCAGACCATTTTTTTCCCTCTTCTATCCTCTTTTGGGTTAAAGTTCCATTGTTGCGAATTCAATCCATAGCATGCTTGGTTCTATTTGGGTGGGTTGTTTCGTTGATTCTTGTTATTCTACTTCGAAGGTCCCACCACACCTTGGGTTGATGATAAAATATATATTCCTAGAAAATACTCACTCCATTTTCCATCATAGCAGTCTACTTATACTTGATTTGTGCTCCCCGGCCGTGTGTTGTTCTGTCAATTATAATTGCAATTTTCTTTGTTGATTTTTCATATTGAAAGTTGCACATAACAATTGATGGAGGACACAAATAGCTACTATATAATCTAAATATTATCATGTGATAAATACATTTGGATTTGGATATGGATATCACTTGGAAATAGCATAGGCAAAGGCACATGGGGTAGCCTTATCGCTCAGCGTTTATCTATACGAGTTATCTCTACTGGTGAACTCCTAATACAAAGGATGTGCATGGTTTCTCTAGAAAAACGTTCTGATGGAAGATGTTTTGGGCATTGATTTTGTTCAAGAATATTGGTGATGGACATGGCTTAGTGACAAGCTTTGTCTGACTGGTTGTTATCTGAAAAGAACAGATTTTGGACTTTTGTCAGTGGCAAAAGGTGGCTATCAAAAAGTTGGTCAGAGTTATGGCTTATAAAACAGCAATGTACCTTTGATGTGGAACATTTAGAACAGAAATGTACCTTTGATGTGGAAGACCTTGTATCATGCCTCCCTCCACTTGATATTGATCTAGTAAATGCTCCACTCCCACGTTCTATAAGGTCTCAAAAAGCGACGATAAAGCTCCCTCTCTTTAACAATAGACAGAATATCATGATCCACTCTCGATCATTACATTTTTAAGCTACATTGCATTGACTCCCTCCCACTCTCAATACAGTTTTAAATCACATTGCCATCACTTGATGCTTCAATTCTAGACTCATTCCTCTTTGATAATGATGGTAAGTCTTCCTTTAGGTCATAGGAATGTTTGATTTTCTTGCAATTATCTTCAAACCAAGATTTGTTTTCATAAAATTCAACTCCTCTACTTACAATGAACCCTTTATTGCTGGGATTATATAGCATATAACCTTTCTGATTAATGTCATAGCAGATAAAAATGAATTTTTTTTTGGATCTAGCTTGCCTTTGATTTGTGAAGGTATCTATGCATATGCTATGCACCTAAAAATCTTGCAATGTTCAAGGCTAGGTCTTCTTCCATTCCATGATTCATATGGTGTCATCCCATCTAGTGCTTCTGATGGGAGTCTATTGATTAGATAGGTGGTTGTGGGCATAGCCTCTAGCCATAGATAATTGGGCAACTTCTTTTCATTTAGCATTGACCTTGCAACCTCCATTATTGTTCTATTTCTTCTCTCTACCACTCCATTTTTCTCAGGAGTATACTTGGTTGAAATATCTCTTTTGATTCCTCTTTTTTGGAGATAAGAATCACAATAATGGGAGAAGTATTCTCCCCCTCCATCTGAACTTAGCCGTTTCAAAGTCTTACTTGTTTGATTTTCCACTAGTGCTAGGTATTTCTTAAAGCCTGAGAACACTTCATCTTTATGCTTCATGAAACATAGTATTGTCCATCTGTTACAATCATCAATAATTGACACATAATACCTGGATCCAGAGATTGATGGCTGCTTGCTTGGCCCCCATACATCTATATGGACTAGCTCCTATAGATCTCCATGAATGTTTCCCTTTTTTGTAAATGGTTGCCCATGAGACATGCCAAATTGACAAGCACTGCATTTGTAAATCATGTGTTGTTTGAAGATATTTGGTAAACTAAGCGCACTATGATCCCTATTGATTTTCTTCAGAGCCCTTTCACCTATATGAGCTAACCTTTTGTGCCAAATTTCCAATTCTTGATAGTATTTGACTACCATAATTGAGTAACGCAATGTTTTTAGTATCTTGGAACTCAAATGTAAATAGTCTACTTGACTTTTCTCCTCTAACTATCATTTTGAATCTCTAATGTGGATCCTCAACAAATGTTCCATTCTTTTTGAATCTGACATGCAATCCTTTTTCAACAATCTGACCTACACTTATGAGATTTTTAGTTATGGTTGGCACATACATTTGAAGTCTTCACATTATGCTCAATAAGTTCATATTACCATTTGAAGTCTTCACATTATCTGTCTTCTCCACTTGATGCCTTGTTTCATCTCCTGTTTGGACTTCATGTCTATTCCTTTAGCCCTCCAAGTCAGAGAGTAGAGATACATTCCTTGCTACATGATTTGAATAATCTGAGTCTATATAGAATACATGTTCATCTGCTTTACCTTGTTTCATGGTCATGTTTATCAGAAGTAATGAGTCCTCTTGAGTTTAATCATCTGCATAGTTTTCATAGTATCTTCTTCCTCTATATTCTCCATGATAATTATTGTTTTTGTATGAGTTATTGTTATAACCATTGTTATTGTTGAATCTACTTCTTGAGCTTCCATAACCTCCTCTCTTGTAACCTTTTCCTCTTTGATTTCTAGGATTCCTAAAACAATTCTTAGAAATGTGATTAATTAAGCCACATATGGCACATGGAGAGGATCTTTGAGATCTCACCCTACCTTGTCTTCCTCCTCTGCCTCTTCCTCTTGAGGCTCTACCTCTGCCTCCAAAGTTTGTTTGAGAGGTGTTGTCCTCATCATCAAACATTTTACTTTTTCCCTTGTTATCTTTACTCTTGTTATTATTTATACATAGAGCAGAGGCTCAATTACCTTTTGAGTTGTCTCCATTCTTCATAAGCTTTGCCTCATGTGTGAACAATTGTCCCATGAGGGTGTTGAAATTAGGAACCTACATGCCCATGTAGAGGTCCATGGTTGTGGTGGAGGCTTCCCATTTGTTATCTGCCTTTATTCGATGGATCACTTGCCTCACTATTTGCTCTTCATCAATGATATCTCCAATGTTTCCAAGTTGATTTGCTAGGTCCTTCATTTTGGTGACAAAATCAATCACACTTTGCTTGGGCATCTCATTGAGTATAGTGAAATCCATTCATAGTTGGTTTTTTCTTTCCTTAGTACTTGATGAGAAGAATGCTCCAAGAGCATTCCAAGTCTCTTGTGAATTCTTGCAATTCCTAATGTCTAGAAGTAAAAAATAAGAGCTTGAGTTAAGAATGTATGAGCTGGCTAGAGCATCCTTTGAGCACCATGTGGTTATCCTCTCTTTTTCATCTTGAGTTGGGTGTCCTTTGCTTTTGAGGATGGGCATCATCTCATCTCAAGATATGTAACCATATAGGTTTCTCCCTTGGAGATAAGCTTCCATTCTAAGTGGAAAAGTCGGGTAGTTACCTCGATCCAATTTGTCTATGGATAAAGGAAATCCATCTCCCATGTTGATTTGCTATTGCTTTCATACCACTATGAGGAGATGGATATGTATGCTCCAAAGATGAGTTGGTGTTAAACAAAACCTGCTCTACGCTTGCCAAGTTAACTCCAAGGATGCTTAGTAGACTCCTTTGGATTCACATTAATGCGTTTAGAGCCACAAAGTAATTTGCAACATCATTCCTAAAAGTTTGCACCAAAACAGATAACTTGCATATGCAAGGAATGTGAAGAAACCTTCTATTTTGGGGATTCATGTGCTGAAGGTTTTGCTTAGAGGAAAGAGCTTTTGCACACATCTAATTCAAGAGTATGGATATCTAAAGCAATTTATAGAAAAAAATCTAGGAACTTAGGGGGCTCGTACCAACATTTTAGGAACTAAAAGATGCGCAAAAACAGTCAACTTCCTCACTTTATATCTCGAGATTGGCTGAATCAAAGTTAATGAAACTTGATAAGTAGATAATAGACACCAAGTTAAAGTGTAGCAAATGATTGAGTACACATAGAGAAATCATTTTTGCAAAATCATTGAAATGGTCAAGATGCAACAAAGAACTATAGATAGAGATGTTCTTGAAGAAATGTATCAAAGTGTATGTGATAACGAGCATATGATACAAGGAAAGTGTAGTGGACTACTCATAAATGATTTGAGCTCAATGTGTGCACAATGATGTATGTCAAAGTCTCTTAGAGATGGCACTCCTGCCACCAGACTAAATCATCTCTATTTATGCTCATCATTTGAGTTTGAATTTTGAATTTTCCCCGCCTAAACGTGTTCCTACACTTTAGGTATGATTTGAATTGATTCTTCTACCACATGGTTCATGGGTTCAACTTCCTAAATTCACAATATTCCATACTCTCTTGGGTTTTACTATTATCCAAAGTAAGTATGCTCAAAATAACTAGTCATAGGTTCATATGTAGTTCTTTCTAACCGCCTTCAAAGCTATTTTCGGGATCCAACCCGACCTTCTCTTTGACCATGGCTACCAAAACATTCCCCCACGCAAAATTTTCCAGCTTCTTGAGATTCCTATGGGCTTTAGTATCTCGTTGGAGCAGTGGTGGAACTTGGTCCTGGCTAGACTTGAAAGCAAGATAAACTATTGGAGAGATATGCAAATAAATCTTGCAGATCGTGCAATGGTTATAAACACGTTCCTCATTTCGTCCCCATATACTTCCTCTCTTGTTGGAGATGGAAACAGCAAGAGTTGTCCAAACTGGGAAGTATTCATAGAAACTTCATTTGGATGGGAGACCACAATAGGAGGGGGGTTCCTAAAATCAAATGTTCCATCTACGCTAGCCAAAGGGATAGTGGGGGCCTTGGTATTCAAGACATTGGGTGTATGGCTAACAAACTTGTGGCAAAATGGATGATTCAGGCATGGTGCAAAGGGGAGACTTCATGGGCCAAGTTGATCTTTAGAAACAAGAACAAGTTGACTTTTGTGGGATTTTTGAATTGCAAGAATCTTAACATTCTGACCCTTCTATTTTCCCCGATCGCGGTTTTCCCAAAAGGCTCGAATCTTGTGTGCTCCCTGTGGAGGAGTTGGAATAGAGTCAAAAGTTGCATAAGAATCAGTGAAGATTGGAAGTGGGCGGCTGGTATCAGACAGAATGACTATATCTAGTTTCTGATCCATGGCATCACGAATATGGAATCTTGGAACATTCGAAGCACCAAGAGGCTCTAGAACAAGGGCTTATCAAATTGGAAACATCTCTAAAAACAAGACACGAACCATTGGGTCAACTTCGAGGATATCGACCCTAGCATTAGCATTACCTATGAAGAATGGAATATCTTACAAAGCAGAGTTCTCACTTGGGACTGCTCTAAAGTTTGTCTTCTCATGGGGCATGACTCTCTCTGTTTGCTGGGTCTCATGTGGCACAATGGTAGTTTCTTAACAAAGATCCCAAATATCAAAGGAAACATTGATTATCAAGTCAACCTCAACAAGGAGTGACACATGTCACGGCTGCGGTGGGATATGAAATCCATGGCTATCTGCCACCCTCTCATAGAAGTCAAAAAGTCTATCCCCTTATGGACAATTCTTCATCAGGGAATATGGACCAATCTAAAGGCTAAAAACATTTGTGGGGTGTCTCCCAGGTGCAAGCATTCTTGCATGTCCGTTGAAGATGTTGTTCACATCTTAAGTTCAATCGTCCCAACTCCAAAAGGCTCTCGCAAATAGTCAGAAAGAAAATTAGACTTCAGAAGCATATCAGCTGGAAACAAGCTCTGCTGGAAGAAGCGATCGACTGCTCGTTGACTCTTTGGAATGCCATAAGAGGGGAGATCATCTCGAAAATCTCGCGGGAAAGATGTGCTTATAACTTTGGTGACTCCCCCAAAGAGTGGTTGATTGAGAAATTGTTGATCTTCCTCGGTAAAAGAATCACCAACTTTAAGAAATCCCCCCCCCCTCTTCAGGCATCATAAAGTGCTCCTTCTGACCAACAACAAGTTTACACCCAATTGGGCCCCGCATGAGGGTGATGAGAGGGTGATTAACCTTCTTTGTAATGCCTTCTAAACTCTGTAAGGTCTACCCTTGCTCTGTGGAACTTGGGGGGTCCTGTGGGCACACTTCACTTCACTTGTACTTTTATTTTCCTTTTATTTAATACAAGTCTGGGAGAGTGGGCTAAGACCTAACTTCCTTTAAATAAAAAATAATAATCTTTATAATAATAATAATAACAATAATTATTGTTATTAGTATTATTATTATTATTATTATTATTATTACTATTATTATTATTCTTAAGATTATTCTTAGATCTTTGCATATCTATACATATACATCCCGGCAAACATCTGGCCTTTTGATTTCCTATGGAATCTCATAGTTACGTATTTTCGTTTTCGTGCAGACACTACTATGTAGCTATTGTTATACCCGCAAAATGATATGTTCTCAATCTCACCCATGTGCAGCCCATTCAGGTTTCCGCATTGTTTCAAAGCATGTCACTTCTTCCTCTTCTTTAAAAGTCTAGATAGCTCTCAAACAGTACCAAAGCAGATTTCATATCACTTATCTTCGATGTCTCAACCAAAATTTCGAGAACCCAATCCTCAATTCTCTTATATAGAATACCTTTTCTTCCGAAGAAAGAACACATAGTGCAGATGTTTGACTGCAAGCATCAAACACGCAATAAGCTAGAAGTGCAGATGTTTGACTGCAAGCATCAAACAAGCAATAAGCTAGAAGTGCTTACAAAAACAAGAATTACAAGTATCGGACACACAAAAAGACAAATGTATGTAAACATTTATGTTGTGTCTCCCTCAAAGTTTTGAGCAATTGTTGTTGAAGGTAAACTGGATAATTATGTATTCGTTGTGTTGCACCAATGCCTTACAATGACTTTAACCCTTTGCGAATCGTAGCATGAGCCAACGAGGTGTCTAGCGCAAGGCCATTATCTTTGAAAAAAAACTTTTTCGTTTGTGACAAATAGACTTATGATATAATGTGGAAGAGAATTTTATTCGCAGTGCTGTGAGCAGCTGCTTATTTAGTCATTCATAATCACATGCTTATTTAGTCAAACAAATTAGAGATTAATTAGGGAGGATTATCGTGTGTCATAGTCTACACTCCTCTTTTGTGCTTGTAATTGAGAAAGCAAATGCACCAAACTTATGTACATGAGTAGCAACACTATCAAATATCTCCATAGCTCTTTTGAAATCTCAGAAGTAACAACTATCTAGTGTATGAGAGTGCAGAGAAGGCATAGCCATCTAATAGAGGTATTTTGAAGCATCATCACGCATACAAAAGGGCTTCTTTGCAATGTGGATGAACAAAAAACAGCTTACATTGCTTTCCATGAATCAAGAAATCACGTCTCTAATTCTTCGGCAGGGGAATAAATGAATGTATCAAACTTCAAAGTCATCTATTCCTTGAAAGTTCTAACCCTTTTTTTTTCAGCCACTTTTACCATCCCTTCATGATAGTAGATATCTCAAAGACCCTTGATGACATGATGTAAAGATTCACTTGAGTCGAATTGAAATGTCACACCAAAGTATGAATAAGTTCCCAACCATGAAAACTGTTTGGTAGATCCTTCCAGAGAAATGGTTTTCATGGTGGTCAAGAAAAAAACCTGAGGGAGTAGGCGCCTGTCGAAGCTCCATTTCGGAAAAGCAAAAGAAAAAAAGCCATCTTGGCTAGCATGTACTTATAGATCCATCATCATACGTCTCCTATGATGAGATAGAGTATTTATTCTACTTATATCAACAAAGCCAATCCAACACTTATATCTCCTGGCTAGGAAAACCTCAGCATGGCCCTCCTTTGACAAATATTCGGTTGAAAGGTTCATCTCTCACTTGAGGAAGACAAGAATTATACGCGTCAATTATATCCAAAATCTCTTCTTTCCAGATAACAGCCCTTCAGACAAAGCTTGTCACTAGGCCATGTCCATCACCGATATTTTTGAGCAAAATCGATGCCCAAAAGCTCCTCCAGCAGATACGTTTGTGAGATTTTTCCAGAGAAACCATGCGCATCCTTCGTATTAGGAGTTCGCCAGTACAAACAAGCCGTATAGATAAACGCTCACAGATAAGGCTACCCCATATGCCACAATCATATGAAGCCAGCTATGATAGATTGGTGAAAATAATAGACCAACAGTCGATTTTGAAAATCTTGGCAATACTTTGGTAGCAAATTGATAATATAAACAAACAAAACCCAAGTTCTTTACGCACACTTTAACCATTGGTGCGCTTGGCAGCACAAAATTAGTACCAAAATACCATAGGGTATTACATGTCCCTAACAAAATCTACATGCTTAGGGCATCTATATCAAATATTACAAAAGATATGTACATGCTTTTGCTTTCTCCTCATAGTACCTATGGTAAGATCATGCTATCACCCTATTTAGAAACAATGCAGAGGTTCATAAACATATATACAAGCACTCATGCATGTATGGAAGCTAAATATGTATTCTAAATGATAATTTATGCTATAAAAGAAACTATTATCCAGTCACTGACACCAAAATGTGTCCATGAAATGAGTGAATCCACTTGCAAAGGTGGATGTAGAGGTTGGAAATGGTTTTCAACCACCCCTTAAGCATTCCTATGTTTGCTTAGATTACCCTCCTACCTCCAATGGCCTCATAGGAAGCTCCTAATGCATTTGGATGCCAAATGAGGAAGATATGCTAATTTTACTGGAAGGGTGTGTTGTAGAAAAGCTCTCCAAAGGAGGGAAGATAAAGAAGGCAAGATCCAAAAGGAGGACAAAAGGTTCTTTGAGTGTTCCGCACAAATTTATGTGGATAGATGAGCAAGGATGCAAGTCAAAGTATCCCATAAATGTATCTCTTAGTGGAAAATCCGAGTATATAAGGCCTACAAAACTTTTGAATGGTAAAATAAAGGGAAGAAAGAAGCTAGAATGCTCTTTCTCACAATTCACACACCCAAGGTTGTAGTCATGCTCTTGGAAGCCTTTAGGTTGTTGGCAGACACCTCTCAATTCTTTCTAGCATCATTCATACATGATTGAGCTCCTTGGGGATCTCCTTGAGCTCTTTGAGGGACTTAGATGACACTACAACATATGAGGGGCATACCGACATTGCCTATACCGATGGTCATTCCCGACATCGGTATAAAGGTTGAAAAAATGCTTTAGCATACGAATAGTCACTTGACCATCGAGATGATCATTTAAAATGGATCGTCAAGATGTTTCGTCATTGTAGGTATAAGTGCCAGTATAGGTGTCGGTATAAGCATACGTAATTTACTATAAATTACTGATGCTTATACCGATGTTTATATCGACACCTATGCTGAGGCCGGATTTTAAACATACGGGGAACTCGAGAGCAAAAATCAACATTTTGCACGTGTTTTACACAAAGTACTGCTTGTTTCTGTCGAACTTGTGCATGCGAACTGAATTGTGACCAGCATTGTCTTGTGCACACACACACACATCTCTCTCTCTACACACACACACTCTCTCTCTCTTTTTAGATCTTGCATTTGGGTAAGTTGTGCACGTACTCTTACTTTTTGTCTTTCTCTATGCTTTATGTTTTTGGCATTGATTCTTTGAAATTCAACGATAGAGACATACATTACACTTTGACAACAACGATCCAAAAGAGATACATACCTAAAATTTATTGTTTTATTCTCTATTGATAGAGAGAGAGAGATAGAGAAAGAAAGAGAGAGAGAAAGAGAGAGAGAGATATAAAGAGAGATGAAAGATAGAAAAATAGAGAGGGAGCTGAGAGATAAAGAGATACAAAAAAGAGGAAGTTAGAGAGAGAGATAAATAGAGAGACATAAAGAGAGAGATATATAGAAATATATACACACACACATACATACATGCATATACACACACAAAGATACACACATGCTGTAATAAAGTAAGTCTATGATCTAGGGATCCGATGGCTTCAGACAGATCTGAAATCGGATACCGTTTGGTCACTCATCTGTAGGACCAAAGATCTCAAGAGTAGACTCAAGCATAAGTCATGTGCTCTCATATTCAAGTAATCCACTTAGCCTTGTGGTTAAGTCTCATGGTTGTGAAGGAGGAGGTCTTGGGTTCAACTCCCATGGGGAACATGGGGAGAGAGTTTTGCCCAAAGAGCTCTAGAGCCTTCTAACTCAAGTTAACATGAGTTAACTTGAGTCCAGTGGACTTAACTCAAGAGGTGAGTACAACAACCACTAGTGGACTCTAGTGGAAGGTACTAAAGTAGTGGTCGAGATCACTCCAGCCACTAATAGACTCTAGTGGTGGATGTGAAAGGAGTGGAGGAGATTGCACATGCACTTGTGGACTCTAGTTACATTTGTGGTCCTCATTAGTTCAAGCAGCTATATATACAGGCATAAGGTTGGGAGGAGAGTCATTCATTCATGAGTATTTCCAGCGTAACGACTGGAAATACTCATGAATGAATGGCTCTCCTCCCAACCTTATGCCTGTATATATAGCTGCTTGAACTAATGAGGACCAAAAATGTAAGTAGAGTCCACAAGTGCATGTGCAATCTCCTCCACTCCTTTCACATCCACCACTAGAGTCTATTAGTGGCTGGAGTGATCTCGACCACTACTTTACTACCTTCCACTAGAGTCCACTAGTGGTTGTTGTACTCACCTCTTGAGTTAAGTCCACTGGACTCAAGTTAACTCACGTCAACTTGAGTTAGAAGGCTCTAGAGCTCTTTGGGCAAAACTCTCTCCCCATGTTCCCCATGGGAATTGAACCCAAGACCTCCTCCTTCACAACCATGAGACTTAACCACTAGGCTAAGTGGATTACTTGAATATGAGAGCACATGACTTATGCTTGAGTCTACTCTTGAGATTTTTGGTCCTACACATGAGTGACCAAACGGTATCCGATTTCAGATCTGTCTGAAGCCATCGGATCCCTAGATCATAGACTTACTTTATTACACATGCATACGCATACATATGCATACATACACACACACATATACATACACACACATGCATACATACACACACACATATACATACACACACATGTACACACATGCATACATACACACACATGTACACACATGCATACATACACACACATATACACACATGCATACATACACACACATATGCATACACATACATATACACACATGCATAAATACACACACATACACGTATACACACATGCATACATACACACACATACATACACACACATGTACATACATGCATACATACACACACATATGTACACACATGCATACATACACTGTTCGCAGTAGTCAAGGAACCGAAGGAGTTGCAAGACAAGGCACCCTACGAAGGGAGTCGGAACGAAGAGAAAGCACAGGCAGACACAGTAGTCAAAGAAGATCTGGCAAGTAGGCCATTTCAATTTTTCAGGCATCAAGGAGTTGGGCACACAAGAAGAAGGAGCAAGTAGGGAGCTCTAGGAAATGTATGTCAGAATGTTAGAAGAAATCCCTACAAAAATAGTGATTTTCATCACTAAAAACCATTGTAAATACCATTTCATATTTTTGTAGCTCCATTTTGTGCAAGCCAAGGAGTCCTTGAGCTTGAGGAGCTTTAGAAGTACTTACCTTTTAGTTTTCACATTTTTTAGACTCCGTTTGAACCTCCAAATAGGATAGAGAACCTAATTTTTAACTAGGCTGGACACTAGGTCTGGACAAGGCCAAAACCTAGTCAAAAACTATAAATAGAGCTAGAGAGCTCATTTTTGAGGTTAGCTTGTAATTGATTTGAACTTGTATGAGCTTTTTGAAAGTAATCTAAAGAACTCCATTGCTTCTCACTTTTTGTCTTGCCTTGTGTGCGCGTGTGTGTGTATGTGTGTGCATGTTAGTGTGCTTCGCACTCACCTTCACTTGCTTGAGGTCATCATACCATCCTCACGTCTTCCCGGATTGACATTAAAGGAGGTGCTACTCATCACTCAGCTACACCAAATTTTGGCGCCGTTGCCGGGGAACGAGCTTTGAGGACGAGCGTGTGATGGTAAGACGTAGAGTTGATGCGTTGGAGTTATAGGTATTTTCTTCACTTAAATCTATTTTCTTTTGTTGTTCTCATCACCATCGTCATCCTCACCATCTCCCACATCCATCTCCATCATCGCAAAAAATTTCAGTTTTTTGGTCAAATCACCCCACCCATACCATTCCCCTCATTTCACTTGTGAGAGAGAGCGAGAGAGCGTTTGTGTGCTTGTGATTTTCTGTGTTTCTTGGGATTTTCTACAGGAATCAGCATCCCCAGCAACTGCACCAGCTCCAGCAGGTAAAAAATTGACTGTGCAGGTCCCGAGGCGTTGACCTGTGTCAATCGCGACCGACAGAAAAAATGCTCTATTTGCTAAACAAAGTACATATCCATGATCTACAGGCCTAGAGCTTCCCAAAAATGTGTTTAAATTTTTGAAATTCCTCAGATTTCTGTCAATCGCGATCGCTCTGTCAATTGCGATCGACAAACCACGACGGACACCTGTTTGAGTTTATTGATCTCCAAAGTACAGCTAGAAGTAGGTGAAACCCAACAGGACCTAGTTGACTTTTTCACAAACTTGTATGCACAGACCAATTTTCTTGCAGAGCAAATTTCTCTTTAGTCACTTGGAATTTTCCAAAACTGTTTCACATACATAAACTAGACTCTAAGAGCTTTCCAACAAGATATAGAACACCTCAAATGGATAAATACACAATGAGCTATGACCTCTGCAATATGCAGCTTTAATGGAGACCTTGAAACAGAGATGAACATGAGGACACACATCACTTGCAGAGACTACTGCTCTTAACTCACAACTTCAATGACTTTGAAACTTTCCAGAATACAAGTAGACTTAAAGAGCTTTCTAACAAGCCAAAGAACACATGATTTGGATACATATACAAGGAGATATGACCTCTGCAAGTTTGAGGTTTAATGGAGACCTTCAGCAGGGATAAAAAACAGAGAACACACACTACTGGCAGAGAGTATTGCTCTCAGCTCACAAATCCAATGATTATGAAAATTTATAGGAAGAAAGTAGACAGTAAGAGCTTTCCAATGAGCTATCAAACATGTAATTTGGATATATAATGAGGGAGATACAAGCTCTGCAATCTCTGCATACAAAACTACAGCAGTGTAGAGATACACATATGACTCTCTAGGACATCCCACAAGATCACGACTTTTCTCCTCTTTTTATAACATGGGAAACTAATCTAAAACCTTCCTAATACATCTAAACTCGTGGTAGACACTTGGATGGAGGTATTACATGACTCAAGTGCTCAAATAAGCAAAGTATTGATGGACTTTGAGAACTAGCCACATCGACCTTCCACTAGAACACCACTGAAGCTCCCTTGTGACTCACTAATTTGACTCACCATGTTCTAGAACTCACGTGGTATTTTTGCTACATTTTATGAATAATATGAGCCTTCTTGAAGTATTTGAAGACTTCCCAAAGGTATTTACATAATTTGAAACTTGTACCCTACATCAAACAAATGTTCGCAACATTCTCCCCCTCAAGTTTCAAAGGGTATTTCCTTCATGCCAAGAATATAGTTGAATCTTTGAAGCTTTGGTCCATCCAAGGATTTGGTGAAGATATCTGCAACTTGATCCTTTGTTCCAACAAAAGAAACCTGCACTTCATTGTTCATGGCCTTCTCTCGAACATAATGATAGTGAACCTCTATATGCTTTGTTCTAGCATGAAAAATAGGATTTGAGGTCATATGAATGCTGCTCAAGTTATCCCCATATATCAGTGGTACATCAACCTGCACATTCAAGTCATGAAACAACTTTTCAAACCACATAACCTCAGTAGTAGCCAATGATAAACCTCTATACTCAGCCTCTGTAGAAGATAAAGCAACTGTAGGCTGTTTCTTTGAACTCCATGTTAATGTCTTGTTTCCTGCTATTACCACATATCCACTTGTGGATCTTCTGTCATCTTTGCTTCCAGGCCAATCTGCATCACTAAAGACTTTAAGAGTTAGATGAGCATCATGACTATAAAATAATCCTTCGTTCATGGTACCTTTCAAATACCTAAGCACTCTTTTCGCTGCATGCATATGAGGTACTCTAGGTTCATGCATAAACTGTGACAATACTCCCACTGCATAACATATATCAGGTCTAGTTTTTGTTGCATAAATCAAAGATCCTACCATGGATCTATATACATTCATATCATGCAACTCATCACCTTCCTTTGCACTTAGCTTTACATTACATTCCATTGGAGTAGAAACAAATTTACATTCCTGCATACCAAACCTTTTCAGCATATCACATATATACTTTCTTTGTATCAACCACATACCTTTATCGCTATACACAATTTCAATCCCAAGAAAGTATCTGAGCAAACCAAGATCTGAAATTTTAAATTCCTTTCCCAAATTACCTTTTATCTCATCAATTGCTTTTGCATCATTCCCTGTAATCAGCAAGTCATCCACATAAATGCATACATAGACACACATGCCATCTACATGTTTTACATAAAGTGAAGGATCAGCATGACTCGCTGTGTATCCTTGCAGCATAAGATACTTTACCAACCTTGCATTCCATGCCCTTGGTGCCTGCTTAAGACCATACAATGCCTTCTTTAACCTGCATACATGATTAGGACATTTTGCATCCACATAACCATCTGGTTGTGACATATACACTTCTTCATTTAACTCACCATTAAGAAAGGCATTCTTTATATCGAGTTGATATATATTCCACCTTTTACTTGCAGCTAAAGCCAACAAAGTTCTCACCGTTGCCATATTTGCTATTGGACTAAATGTTTCCTCATAGTCCACACCTTGAGCTTGATTATATCCTTTTGCTACAAGTCTAGCCTTATATCTAGACACACTACCATCACTATTTCTTTTAATCTTAAAAACCCACTTGCAACCAATTACCTTTTGCTTTGGTGTACTTGGAACTAAATTCCAAGTCTTGTTATCCTGTAGTGCTTCCATTTCTTCTCTCATTGCTTTCTCCCACTTTTCATCTCCTTTGGCCTCATTATAACATGTGGGTTCATTTTCCTGCTCAACTTTTTTCATAAAAGCATAATGAGTATTCATGAAAGATTCATAAGTATACCTTTGAGGTTGCTTAATTACTCTTGAAGTTCTTCTTACCTCCAATGTAGATGCTCTTCCTTTCTTATTAGGAACCTTTGATGATTCTCCATACTCACATACATCACTAATTTCCTCTCCTTCATCATTAACTTCAACAAGTTTGAGTTTACCTTTACTTTTAACACTTGGAGGTGACTCTTGCCTTAATCTTCCATTGAAAGGTGATCCTCTTTCTTCATCTAAACCACTCCTTTCATCATTTAAACTTCCTGATGGCTGAACTATGCATTCATCTCCTTCAACCACACCTTCTTCATTTTCATCCATGACCTGCAAACAATTCTTATCTGCATACCATGAAAGTGATTCATCAAAGTTTACATCTCTTGACACAACAACCTTATTGGTATGAGGATTATAGCATCTATATCCTCTTTGAGTATCTGCATAACCAATAAATATACATTTTTCTGATTTCGCATCAAGTTTAGATCTCACCTCACTAGGTACATGTACATAACATACACAGCCAAATACTTTCAAATGAATTACACTTGGTTTCCTTCCATGTCATACCTCATATGGTGTCAAATGATGAACTCCAGCAGTCGGAACTCTATTCATAATGTAAACACTTGTGCTAACAGCTTCAGCCCAAAAATAATTAGGCAAACACATATCATTAAGCATGCTTCTAGATGCTTCTGCTATGATTCTGTTTCTTCTTTCTGCGACTCCATTTTGTTGTGGAGTATACCTGCATGTAACTTCTCTTTTGATACCTTCATCATACAAAAAATCAGTAAAAGCTTGAGAGAAATACTCTCCTCCTCCATCGGATCTTAGCTTCTTAATATACCTTCCTGTTTGCTTTTCGACATATGATTTGAACTTCTTGAAACAATCAAAGACCTCACTCTTATGTTTAATAAAATACACAAATGTCATTCTACTATGATCGTCAATGAATGATACATAGTACTTATTACCAACCAAGGATGCCTCTTTAGTAGGTCCCCACACATCTGTGTGTATGAGATCTAGCAAACCATCACTTACATAGCTTGAATGCTTGAAAGGTTGTCTACTCTGCTTACCCATTTGACATGCTTCACAAAGATGCACCATATGTTGCTTAGTAAGATCAGGTAATCCTTCAACAATCCTCTTCTTTGATAGCTCCTTTAACCTGTGTACATTCATGTGTCCAATCCTTTTGTGCCATAGATCAAGCTCTGCTATTCGATGCATACCATAAGAGAAATAGTTTGTATGATTTGGGTTTACCTTGAATGTAAACAATCTACCTTGTTTTTGACCTCTAGCAATTAACCTCCTTTGCTTTGGATCCTCAATGAAGCAACCTGCATGATTAAATCTCACTTGTAGACCTTTTTCTACCATTTGACCAACCGACATCAAATTCTTAGTGATCGTTGGCACATAAAGTACATCCTTCAAGCAATTTTTCTTGCTCTTATCCTGCATAACAACATCTCCAACCTGCATAATCTTATGTGTTGTATCATCTCCTGTTTCAACATGACCTTTACATGACGGATTATGCATATTAGAAAACCATGAAGCATCATGAGACATGTGATTAGAACAACCACTATCTACATACCATACATCGCTATTACAATTCATCTTAGTTTCTACATTCATCATAAGAAGAGAATCATAATCATCACTTTTACCTTCAACTGCATAATTTCCTTGTTGTTTACCTCTTCTTGAATAGCCTCCTCTTCGATTACCACCTTGATTATTTTCATTTTGATAACAATCTTTGGCATAGTGTCCATACCTTCCACATATATAGCAATTGTTCTTATTATCTTCACTCCTTTGTCTTTAGTTGTAGTTGTAGTAGCCTCTCGTACCTCTAGCGCTTGATCTTCCTCTTCCTCTTGTGTTGAAGAAGCCACTTGAAGTCCTTTGATCATCGCTCCTTCTTCCTCGACCTCTATTTGAACCTCTTCCACCTCTGTTTCCACCTCTTGATGATCCTACATAAAGAGCTTGTCCTTGAGATCCTTTTTGATTTGAAGTAGAACCATTTAGATTCATCTCCTCCGTGACCATGAGGGCAATAAGTTGATCAAAATCTGGTAATTCTCCTCTGACATAAACTGAAGTAATGAAGGGTTTCCATCTCTCATCATCTTTGAGTCCGTTGAGAGTATGTGCAACCAAGTCGTCGTCCTCCACATGAGCTTGAATTGATCCTAGTTGATGTGCAATCTCTTTAACTTTCAATATGTAATCATTGACCAATGTCCTTGTATCTTTCTTTATGTTATTCAACTCATTTTTGAGTTGAATCTTCCTTGCTCTTGTACCTGTAGCATACAACCTTTCCAATGCAAGCCAAACATCTCTACTGTGTCTAGATCTTGTATGTGTCCTACCATTGAATCTTGAATATTTTGTGATAAAATGAATATAACCCTTTTGTCTCTCTCATTCCAAAGTCTAAACTCCCTCAATTGTTGCTGATTTGGGTCCTCTGGTAATGTGGGTTTGATATCTGTGCCGTCAATCAAACCATACAAGCCTCTACATTGCAAGTATGCTGTGATTCTAAACTTCCATGCTTGATAATTGGTCTTATCAAGCTTCTCTATTTGTGCATGTTGGTCTCCAATAATACAAATGCTAAGCTTCCTCCTTTAAGCCTCCTTTCCAATGTGTGTGATGAGAAGAAATATAATATTTACCTTGTAAATGAGGTATGTGCACCTTTCTTTGCTTGGATGTTGCTTCAGATGCCTCCTTGCAATCTTCTTATACCTTTGTGTAGTGTTGATGATGAACTGCTTCTTTGATAGCTTCAAATTCTTCGTCAACGTATGATAACCTTGTCCAAGCCTCCAAGTACTTGCTCTGATACCAATGTTGGAGTTTATTGATCTCCAAAGTACAGCTAGAAGTAGGTGAAACCCAACAGGACCTAGTTGACTTTTTCACAAACTTGTATGCACAGACTAATTTTCTTGCAGAGCAAATTTTTCTTTAGTCACTTGGAATTTTCCAAAACTGTTTCACATACGTAAACTAGACTCTAAGAGCTTTCCAACAAGATATAGAACACCTCAAATGGATAAATACACAATGAGCTATGACCTCTGCAATATGCAGCTTTAATGGAGACCTTGAAACAGAGATGAACCTGAGGACACACATCACTTGCAGAGACTACTTCTCTTAACTCACAACTCCAATGACTTTGAAACTTTCGAGAATACAAGTAGACTTAAAGAGCTTTCTAACAAGCCAAAGAACACATGATTTGGATACATACACAAGGAGATATGACCTCTGCAAGTTTGAGGTTTAATGGAGACCTTCAGCAGGGATAAAAAACAGAGAACACACACTACTTGCAGAGAGTATTGCTCTCAGCTCACAAATCGAATGATTATGAAAATCTATAGGAAAAAAGTAGACAGTAAGAGCTTTCCAATGAGCTATCAAATATGTAATTTGGATATATAATGAGGGAGATACAAGCTCTGCAATCTCTGCATACAAAACTACAGCAGTGTAGAGATACACATAGGACTCTCTTGGACATCCCACAAGATCACGACTTTTCTCCTCTTTTTATAACATGGGAAACTAATCTAAAACCTTCCTAATACATCTAAATTCGTGGTAGACACTTGGATGGAGGTATTACATGACTCAAGTGCTCAAATAAGCAAAGTATTGATGGACTTTGAGAACTAGCCACATCGACCTTCCACTAGAACACCACTGAAGCTCCCTTGTGACTCACTAATTTGACTCACCATGTTCTAGAACTCACGTGGTATTTTTGCTACATTTTATGAATAATATGAGCCTTCTTGAAGTATTTGAAGACTTCCCAAAGGTATTTACATAATTTGAAACTTGTATCCTACATAAAACAAATGTTCGCAACAACACTTGCCGACGGCTCTGTCAATCGCGACCGACACGTCAATCGCGACTGACGGAGTCAACAACTAACTGACCATGACTGATAGAATCTACACGTGACACGTGTCAATCACGATCGAGTCATCAATCGCGATCGACCAGTCAATCGTGACTGACAGCCACGACGGACCTGTCAATCGCGACCAACACAGTCAACGATTGCTTGACCACGACGGACAGACCCTCGCGAAGGACCTGTCAATCGCGACCGACCTATCAATCGTGACTGACAGAGTCAACGACTCTTTGACCACGACCGACTGAAAATCCGAGCCACGTGTCAATCGCGATTGACTCATCAATCGTGACTGACAGCCACGACGGACCTGTCAATCGCGATCGACACATCAATCGCGATTGATAGAGCTTGCGAACGCGATTGAAGGGCAAATTTGGCCAATCTTTTAGGGCAAAAAAAAATAGTGGTCTATTCTTGACAAATTGTGGGAGAAATACTAGGGTTCATCATTGCATTGTGAGGCCATTACACAAAGTATTTCGAGAAGTCATGTTTGCCTGCTAACCTGTTTAAAATCCTGATTTGGCCCCAAAACCCTGAGTGGACATAACTTCCTCATATGAAATCCGATTGCAATGATTTTTGTTTTGTTGGAAAGCTCGTGGGGAGTACAACCAAAACTTCCACTGGTTACGGTAGAATTAATGTCAGGATGATTAGATAGGATAATTTGAAGTTGACCATATCTCGGGGTAGGAAAAAATTGAGGGTCCCTTGGGATTGGTTTCCATAAAGGCAAAAGGCAATTGGGTCCGTGAATTACATGCATGAGAGTGATTTGTCTGTCATCTGAATTCAATTCTAGAACTAACTGTGGACTTTTTCAGGTTCTTTGAGAGCATAGAAGGGTACTCGAAGCAAGAGTAAGTGCGAGCTTGGGAACACGCTTCCTAGGCACACAAGGGCAACCAAGGGAAGAACTTAAGGTTGGAAATTCTCAACACCGTCTGTCAATCCCTAGCATAGGCTAAGTACGGATAGAGGTTTTGATTAATTAGGAACACGTTAAGAACAACCAAGTCCAAGAACTCTAATCACTCAAGTGCAAGTGCTAGGAGATTACAATTGCGAAACAACTTAAGGGAAAGAAATTAAATTGAGCGACCGCACTCAAAGTACGATAAAAACTTAAGTATTCATTGCGACAAAGATTAATTGGACAAGAAGTGACACCCTAAGAGCAGTTAAAAAAGAACAAGTGAC
Organism: Ceratopteris richardii; assembly: GCA_020310875.1. NCBI lineage: Eukaryota > Viridiplantae > Streptophyta > Polypodiopsida > Polypodiales > Pteridaceae > Ceratopteris > Ceratopteris richardii. The sequence goes on from CM035434.1 coordinate 60,754,484, forward strand.
TGATACAAAAGAACTCAGCAATGCAAGTGTACTTGGGAAAATTTGGGATTAATCAATTGGGCTTATGAACCTTAGATCAGGTCGACACCTAGGGAGAGATAGACAAAGTCTTAGATCTTCAGAGGCTAGTGTCAATCATACTGCTAGGTCTTGGGCCCAGCAGTTGAGCCATCATTCGTTCTACCCTATCTCTGAGACGAGCGAGTCTGAGATGTCCCACGGTATGGAGAGACCTACAGGAAGTTCTGGGGTGCCATATTTACATAGGGTGGAAGTCCCTTACAAGATGCAACTCGAATACCTTAGGACCAACCGATTAGGTGCTAGCATCTATGAGGACGGCCTAGGAAGATCCCTGGTCCAGATTAAAAACCCGGACCAGTCCATTGGACTAGAACGCCCAGCTGTCAAGTTCAAAAATGGAGCATACCTAGATAAAGAAGGAACCATATACGTAGTCACCAGTCATCTAGATAGGACAGATGAATTTGGGAATGTGATCCCCGAGACGGACATAGAGGACCTAGAACAAGGGAACGTAGGAGGAGAGCCGAGGACCCCTCGGGGGAAATCTGTTCTCACTAGGATTATCACACCTGAATGGATTCCCCAAGACAATAAGAGCATAGATCTACTCCTGAACCGAGAGACTAATGAAGCCTTTTGGAGATATAGACCTAATCAGCCGAGTGAGGTAGGAACAATCATGATATATGAGTTCAAAGATCCTGATAGCCTAGGTAGAGTGACCTACTTAGATCACGCTTCAGCAAGGATCTTTGTGGTTACAGAAAATGATAGGCATGCTTACACTTGGAAAGGTGAATTCATTTTCCCCCAACCAAGATCAAATGTGTCATTCGGTCATCAAGGAGCGGGAACCTCCCACACCCATGGAACTCAAAGAGACAGACATAGAGATAGACCGGAGGTAAGCTTTGCCAACCCAGTGGGAAGAGACAGAACAAGAACGGAAACAAATAGAGTGGAACCTGAAGGATTTAGAGCCCCAAGGAATCAAAGGAATACAGATGACTTCCCTCTGCCAAGGCCTAGGGAACACACCAGGATTTTGAGACCGACTCAGTTAGTTAAGTCCATGAAGAATTACTTCGATGGCACAGGAGACCCATATGATCATGTGGCCGAGTTTAGGCAAGTCTTGAGAGCTGAACAAGTTGAGGACCTATTCACGCAATATAATGCCTTTGGTCTAACACTTAGGAACACAGCCCTTACGTGGTTTCAACCCTTGAATGAGAGATAGTTCAGGAGCATAGACCAACTCTTAGAGGCTTTCATCACCGAATTCTCTAAAAGTGGCATAAGGCATAATACTTCCTCATTGATCTACAACTTCAAGCAAACCCCCCAAGAGACTGTGAGACTTGCAGGAAGAAGATTTAGGCAGTACCTTGAGAGATGCCCTGTTCTTGAGTTACCCACACCTGCCAAACAAGTGGCTTTATTCCTAGATGGATTGCTAAGTACAAAGTTGAGATCCTATGTGTACTTGAAGGACCCTAGGACCATAGAAGAGTGTGTACGCATGTGCATCGACATTGAGGATAACCTAGGGGAGGAGTAAGAGCTTTCAAGAATCTACAAAGATTCAGATAGTGCCTCTAGCCTCTCTTCCTCGCAATCCACATCAATTGAGGAACTTACGGAGAAAGTCGCTCAAAAACTAGGTGTCTCTAGTAAACAAATTCCTAGATTTTCCCCAGTAAAGAGGTGCTATACTTGTGGTGTGACCATATGGCGAACGCATATCCCATCATGGCTCAACCCCAAGTGAATCCTAGCAGCCAATACTGCACCATAGAACGGAGATACACAAATCACACAGCACAAGATTGCCCATACAACAAGAAAGCAGTTAGACAAACCTACCCTCAGCCCTATCCACAACAGGGAAGATACCAAAACCAGTACCCCTCACAACAATATGGTAAACCGTAGCAACCCTATCAACAACCCTACCAGAACCAGCAAAGGCCACAACTGGTGTTAGCTCAACAACCTCCAAACCCCGCTAATGTGATTCCTGTAAAGTATGCAGCAGCTGAGGAAAATTTGAATAGAACTATAGTGCCAGTAACACCACTGCTATCAGAAAGTGACCCCAGCGATCATAGCTTTGATTCTATACATATTGATAGTCCACAGGCTTACTACATGCAATCTCCTGAACATGGTGAGTCCTACTACAATGAAGAACCAGGTGAACCTAGTTGGGAACCAGAGTACACAAATGTAATGTACACAAACCCTAACTCAAGACCCCAACCTAGGCAAGTAAGGCCTCCATTCCCAAGAGGACCATGCTACAGATGTCAGGGACATCACCTCATTCGTGATTGCCCCTTACCTCCACCTACACAACCCCAGTCAGTAACAATACAAGGCATTTGCCAAGATTGTGGAAAGGAGCATCTCTTACGAGATTGCCCTAAGAATCCCAATAATATGCCAAAAATAACCCCAATTAACGTTATTGAGTTAGTAGTAGACTCTACAAGAAGTGTGACGTCCATTGCACCAGTACAAGTAGTCACTAGAGCCCAGGCTCTGCAACAGAACCGAGGGATAGGTCAAGAGAAGAGTGCAGAGGTTAGTGAAACTGAGAGCATCGCCAAGAAACAGTCGAGAGCCTGGAGGGATAGTCGAGAAAGAATGAAAAGACAATGGTCTAAAAAGATGAGCGATTTAGAAGAAAGCATAAGAGAAACAAAAGCCAAAATTGTGGAACTCACCTCTCAAACAAACTCTCACATACCACCACCACCCTCACTTCCATCACCATCTAATCCACCATCTGTCCACCTACCTCAGACCATCCCACCACCCCCTAGAGTAGGATCAGTGTTAGCTGACCCCACTTCTGAAGACATAGACATGATGCTTAAGGCATATCAGGCCAGAATCCAAGAAGGGCCAAATGTGACGGATCATGACAAGTGCTACCCTAGAGCTGACCTAGAGATAGAGAGAACCAAGCTATGTGCGAAAATGGTAGCATTGGCTGAGACCATGTTTGAAGCCAGTCGCCTTTTCAACTACTCAGGCTCAGCTTAGACACAATCGCACTTGGATGGACTCCTAGAGAAGTTAGAGAGCATAATTGCAAGATCTTCCAAGGAAGAAAAAAATCAAGAAAGAGATGAGGCAAGCAAAAACATAAGCCATCCCCCATAGGCAGCTTATGTGCCCAATTCCACTGAACCAGACACCTCCTCTTCTATGAATAGGTTCACTCCAGAATTCCTACGAGAGATTCAAGAAGACAAATGGGCTAAAGAAAGTGAAGTCCCTCCTCCCATTGAACTTGTGGATGACGCACATGATCAATTCCCACAAGATATTCCCTCTATTTATGGGGAGCAGGAGAGCACCCAATCTCAAGAGAGATTAGACTTTGAGTCCAATTCTTTACATGAATTACCCCACTTCACAGGCCCATGGGAAGCCAAGTCTACCTGTATGAGAGCCCCCACAGTCATGGTAAGAAATGAAGACTCAGTCATACCTAGGAATACGGAGGTAGTGAAAAATACTAAAGTGCAGTGCAACCTCACTTTAGAAGAGCTACTCAAGGTTAGGCCAGAGCTATGGAAACATGTAGCCAAACAAGTACTAGAGATAGCAAAACCTCGTTCCCAGGTAGGTTCTCAGAGGACAGTGCCAGAAATTCCTCTAGACAAGATAGGAGATATGAGTGAAGGTGAAGAAGGAAACACCTATCTTCCCATTACCCATCAGGGGTACACAACCAAGGCAATTCTGGACTCAGGTGCAGGAGTTGCTATTGCTACCACTTGCCTATGGAAGCGGTGGGGCAAGCGAGCACTCAGGCCCACAAGGATGAAATTACAGATGGCTGATGGCCACCTAGAAAGACCCTTAGGCTTGCTGGAAGGAATAACCCTCACCACATGTGGTGTAGAGTTTGAGCACACATTTGCCATCTGTGATTTTAGCAAGAATCATGCCTATGAGATGATTTTGGGAAGACCATTTATGCGACAGTTGCAAGTGGTCCAGGATTGGGGAACCAATTCCTTATATTTGCAACACTTAGGTGTTACGACCAAAGTCAATCTCAAGGATTACTCTCATAGAGATGTTCCGCCTATTCAATGGAATCCCATCCATAGATTCAAGGATGACACGGAGTCTGTGCACTCCATAGGATCAGGATCCTCATGGATGCATGAAGACACCCACTTATGGATGTGCAAAGTGGCAGTAGAAGAAGAGAAAAGAGAAAAAGCCAGAGAGGTAGGTGCAAAAGAAACACATAGATCAATTCAAGACCCAGCCTATGCACCTGTAGTCTTTCCTGACAAGGAATTTGAACCCCATGGCTGGGCAGAAATTCTAGCAACAATGGATGTAGCCATCAATGAAGAAGAATGGACACCTCACTGTGATGAGGATGGCTATGACATTTCAGTCTTCTCCATAGAGCCAATCATGGGAGAGGCAGTGTTAGAAGAGTGCGAACCTAGCCCTCATGCATTTGAGGAGGCCAGTGACTCCGATCTCGAATCAATCATTATGGACCCACCTTTTGCATCAGATGAAGAATACTTCTATGAAGTAGAATTTCAACCCTAGAGGCACGGAGAGCTTACAAATGATGTAAGGCTAGCCACACATGTAACCCCTAAGGAAGAAGGAAAGAAAAGGAAGAAGAAAGAAGTCACACAAGAAGAGGAGGAATCTTTGTTTGAGGTCCCATAAAATTTTAAGAAGTATGAGATAGATGACAGGAGAGTCATGATCAGAATGCCTAAATGAGAGGCACAATCGGGGGAGGCCTATGATAACAAAGAAACCACGAAGAAAGTAGTTGTAGCCATCGAAGAGGGAGAAGAAAGATGCACGTACATAGGCCATGACCTGACAGAAGAGGAAGAACAAGAGCTAATAGCCTTGCTAAGAGAATACAAAGATGTATTCGCTTGGAGTTACAAGGACTTGAAAGGCGTGGACCCTGACATATGCTCACACACTATCCCCATGACCTCAGATGCCAAACCTTCTAAGCAAAAGCCATACACATATAATGATAATTATGCCGCCAAGATCAAAGAAGAGATAGATCGTCTGGTAGAAGCTGGATTCATCTATGAAATTGAGCACACTGAATGGGTATCCCCCATTGTAGTGGTGCCCAAGAAGAATGGGAAGCTGCGTGTATGCATTAACTTGAAGAAGTTCAATGCAGCCACAATTCGAGATAACTATCCGCTTCCTATCACAGAGCATCTCTTAGAAAGATTAGCAGGCAAGGAAGTATACAGCTTCCTCGATGGATTTTCAGGCTACAATCAAGTAGCCATAGCTCCAAAAGATGAGCATAAGATGGCTTTTGCCACTGAATGGGGCATTTTTGCTTTTAGGGTAATGCCATTTGGGCTTACCAATGCACCAGCTACCTTCAAGAGGCTGATGTGCCATGTATTTAAAGAGTTCCTGAGGAAGAACTTAGAAGTCTATGTGGATTATCTTTGTGTTCATTCCAACATTAGACAAACCCATATTCCTGAACTCAGACAAATCTTTGACAAATGTAGAGAATATCAAGTCTGCCTTATCCACGGATGAAGAGAAAGTGAGAGCCATAGCCGAGTTACCTAAGCCAAAGAATGTCAAGGAAGTACAAGCTTTCATGGGGCATTGTGGTTATTACCGACGGTTTATACACATGTATGCCATCATAGCAAAGCCTCTGTATGGACTTTTGACTAATTTTGAGTGGACTGAGGAATGTGAGAATTCCTTCAATGAGCTTAAACGGTGATTATGTTCAGCACCAATCTTGACCACACCAGATTGGAATAAGCCTTTCCATGTTCACGTTGATGCATCCAATTATGCTATTGGGTGTGTACTTGCGCAGCCTACAGGTGAAGGTAATATGGATCTTCCAATTGCCTATGCGAGTAGACAATTGAATGCAGCTAAAGGAAATTATACCACTACAGAGAGAGAAGGATTAGGCATGGTATATGCAGTTAAAAAGTTTAGACATTATTTGCTTGCAAATAAGTTTAAATTTTTTACTGATCATCAAGCACTGTTGTACTTGGTAAGTAAGCCATGCAATACAGGTAGATTAGTAAGATGGTTTCTCTTACTAATGGAATACGACTTTGAGGTTGTGGTGAGGAAAGGGAAGACCCACTTGAGAGCCGACCATCTCTCTAGACTCACATCGGGAGAAGCCCCACAAGGAGTATCAGATGATCTTCCTAATGCTTACTTGTTTAATTTGGAAGTTGTACCTCAATGGCCTAAGCCATTAGTGCCAGTACTGACCTACAGGCCTAATCACCTAGTCATAAACACTCAAGGTAGAGAAGTAGTGAAAGCCCAGAAGTACCACATCATGGCAGGAAGCATGTACAAACAGACAGACCAAGGGATATTGGCTTGTTGTGTGGAAGAGGATGAGTACGCTTAATGGTTGCAATTGGCACATGTAGGTGCATTAGAGCAACACTACTCAAAACAACAAACCCTACAGACACTAAGGAGACTCGGAGTGCACCTACTATGGAAGCTGATGTACATAAGATATGTAAAGAATGCCCAATCTGTTGCACTAAACCACCTGTGGAACATGCCACTCTATATCAAGTGTCCATAGTGCCAGATTGGAGTGAACCATTAGTAGATTTCCTGAGGACGAGAACATTTCCTCAAGATATGACACTGGCCAGACGAAGAAGTCTAGAACAAGAAGCCCTAGATTACTCACTCATTGGTGATAATCTATACAAGCGTGGTAAAGATGGTTACCTGAGACTATGTGTCCATGAGAGCAAATATCTCAAGATCTTGGAAATTGCTCACCAAGGTGTAGCAGGAGGACACTTTGGACCAGATCGGGTGATCAAGGCAATACTATTTGCGGGCTTTTGGTGGCCTACCCTTCACATGGATACACATACCTATGTGAAGAGGTGTGATGTCTGTCAGCGAACTCAGTATCCTATACGCAAAGATGAAATGCCACTGAAACCTATGATGGGCGGACGTGCATTCTCTAAGTGGGGAATAGACTTTGTAGGTCCTATTAATCCCCCAGCTAAGGGTTCACATGCTGAATACATCATTGTTGCCACAGACTATTTAACCAAGTGGGTAGAAGTGAAAGCTACGACAAAGAATGATGCTCAGACAACTACTAAGTTCCTATTTGAGAATGTGTTCACAAGATACGGGTTACCCATAGAGCTAGTCAGTGATAGAGGCACTCACTTATTGAATAAAGTTATTGAAAATCTTCTCCAAGAGTTCTTGGTAGTGCACAAGAAGTCTGCCCCCTATCACCTACAAGCCAATGGCCAGGCCGAAAGCACAAACAAGATTCTATGCAATGTGCTTACCAAATTGGTGAATAATAAACGCTCTGATTGGGACAAACAGCTACATCATGTTGTTTGGGCATACCGAGTGGCCTATAAAACGGTACTCCAAGCCACACCCTTTCAGATGGTATTTGGCCAAAATGGGGTGCTACCTTTGGACTTCTTGATTCCCACATTGAGAGTAGCACAGGAGCATAAGTGGATGGGCCATGAACTCTCTTCGAGAATTTTTGACCTTGAACGACTAGGTGAAACCAGACTAAGAGCTGCAGCAGGAATATATGCAGCTAAGAAACGACAGAAGGCGTACTTTGATGCCCATGTTAAGAATAAAGGATTAAAGGTTGGAGACCTAGTTTTAGTCTACACTTTGAAGCAACATGCAAGAAAATTAGAGAAACGTGGCTATGGACCTATGATTATAAATAGAATTTCAACGAGTGGAGCAGTACACTAGCCACCTTAGAAGGTGATATCCTTTCGAGCTACATCAGCGGGTGCAGAGTCAAGTTGTATCAGGAACCTCTCACAGAAGAAATGCTCAGTCGACTCAACACTGCTAAGAAACGCAAAGAAGAAGAACAATGAGTTTGAGAAGAAGCTCAAGCAGAAGCTTTAGAACGCATCAAAAGGATGAAGTTGAGACGGAAAGGTAGGGATCAACCTAAGACAAGTCCCTATGAGGATCCAGGATATCATGTGGCAATGTTTGAAGTCTCAGGAATAAGTTCCCAAAGAATAATAGACCGACGTCCTTTTGCGACTTTAGAGATAGGACAAGGAGTTAGTGCAAAAACAGTGCGAGCATTAATTGACTCAGGTGCAGCCACTAGTGCGGTGAGACTTTCTTACTGTCGAGAATTGAAATTAAAAGTCAATCCTATAGAAGCATATCTTATAGGATTGGGAGGTGTGGAAACCCCTTGCCTGGGCGAGGTGGAACTTCCCCTCTCCATTCAAGATGTTCCAATGACAGTTAAGGTACTAGTGTGTCAAGATGAGGATCTCACTGAGCCTCTGGTCTTGGGTCAAGACTAGATCTATGACCATGCAGTCAAAATAAACCTAAGAAGTGGACTTCTTCAGGTATGGGTAAATCAGAGTCAAATCACAGTTGAGTTAGATAATGGAGCACTCAAAGAACTAGAAAAGACGTAGACTCCTGGTCCTTCCAGGGGTACACATGAAGTTGACCATGTTGTTCTTGTCCAAAGCTATGTGATGCAGAGGAATGGAGATTTCAATAAAGAAGTCAAGGCCTCGATGGAACTACCTTCTTTTCCAAAAGCCAGAGGGAGGCAGCAACCAACGACAGATCAATTACGGAAGACTACCTATGCTGGAGGCCAAAAGAACGTGCGAAGCAGAATGACTCAGCCATTGAAACAATTGTGGGTGCGAAAAGGCGAGCTGCCTATTGCAGTCAAGTCACAACAACTATCTCAACTTCCTATTAGTAATCAACGACATGATACTAATAAGAGGACTTCCAAAACTTCTTTTGAGAGAGTGAAATCTATCTGGGTGCCCAAGAAGTCGATGAAGGTTGGCCCACAATCAAGCCAAGTTTGGGTGCCCAAGGCTTGCTTGCGGGCTCAACTAGTCCCGCACGAATGACATCATACACGACAGGGTTCACTCACTCAAGGAGCCGCTACCCACTCTTGTTTAATACTCTCGAACACATAGTCACCCAGAAGCACACATAGACTCACTTGTAAATGGGTTCCAAAAACACATCATTCCCAAGCAAAATTACTCATAAAACCCTCCAGAGTCTCCACAAAACCAAACCCGAAAGCCATCCATTGTGTTTGGCAATCTAAGACTTGTAATAAACCGCCCGACCCCCATTTGTAAATTCATCTCTACTTGCTAACTACATCACTCATACACTGCATCTTTCCATCTAGCTCCTAGGACTATCCATTCATTAACTACACACACAGTCATCGAGCACTCACTGATGCACTAACCCATTACTCACCTCATGATAATGTTGTAACGGGGACAAAAAGTGTTCTATCTTGTCCATTACAATATTAACGCATGATCTATGTGCTCACAAAACCAGCAAACCAGCAATACCAATGGCAGAAGCAAGAGGCACTAGTTCCCAGGCAGGGTCTAGCGCACAGATTGTGGACATTGAAACCCTCCTCCTAGAGCCACCACTCACCGAAAGGCCTCAAGAACTTCAGGTGGTGCATGTTCTCCTGATTTAGGACCCTCCTCAGGGACACACTTCTCAAGTGGGAAACATGCTCATTGGTTTAGTGATGTCGTAGGGCCATTGGGTGATGGCACCTATTTCTGGGAGGCAGAAATTGAATTCAATGGCAAATGGGGACGTTATCATTTTTTCACTCGCGAATTTGAAAACTATCAGAATGCAGAAGTAATGCGATCGGTTTGGACCAAAGCGGGATTGGATAGCTACTTCAGAGCACATTTGCCTAAGCTAGATTTTCTTCGCTGCTCCTACTTAATCAACACCATCACTCTTAGCAGGGCCAAGGGGGGCGATAGTACTTTTGTGCTACCCTCACTATTGCCAGGCCACGAACTCAAGAGATTCAAACTGACCCTCAATTTGGTACGAACAACATTGAACATGCAAGGAATGCATATTCCCACTGAGAAAGAAACATTGGTTCCAGGCAGGATGAAGCATAAAGACCTCAACCAATTGAAGGACATGGTGGCCATGACGCCTACCATTGCTCTCCACTTACGAACTATTATGCAACATTTTTCTTTTCCCGCACAAGAACGATTCACTATGCCACCAAAAAAGATATGGTTCAGCTTGTACTTGGCGGAGACAGAGAATCTCACCATCAACATACCGCACTAGATCATCGATCAGATACACCTAGCCCATCAACGGTGGAATAAGAAGCAGAAAAATGTACTTCATGGATGTTGTGCTCTCACAAGAATAATTTAAAGGTGCTTAGCGTATGACGTGCCCATTCAAAGAGCACTAGTATGGTCCAGGGCCCAAGAGTTCCAAAGACGACTATCAACGGCGGGCCCTCCCTCGAAGAAGATGAGAGGGGGAGTTCAATTACCATGCGCTCAACCAAGGGGAGCCACTACCACACCCGAGGTGACTCCTCCACAAACAAGGCGTGTCCGACCATTTACCATTCGCCTACCCAGACCAAGTGCAGAAGGACCCAACTTGGTGTTCCCTCCTATTCCAGCAAACTTGGAGTTCCCTCAAGGTTACACCCTTGATGATCTAACAGATGAAGAAATCGCCCGATTGATCAATGAATCTAACCTGGAGACAGAAGCAGAGCAGACCCAAGGACAACAACCCACGACTACCACTTCAGCCCCGACCCAACCGAGAGTAGTAGAAGTTGAAGACGATGAAGAAGAGACAGAAGAACAAGAGGCACACGAAGAGTATGATCAAGAATATGAAGAACTTTCAGAACTAGCAAGTGCCCCGGCATATTGGGCACAAATAAAAAGATTATATGAAACCATGAAGCGAGTCCAGGAGCAACACAAGCTGTCGCTCAAAACAGGAAAGATGATCATGAGCCAAATGTTAGACGAGGAAGGAGTGGATGACATGTTCATCGAATCAAGGAACCTGCACACTGACGAAGTGGGCTTAGATGAGGCTATTCATGCAGCCATGACTTATATTCATCGATCTGAGAAGCGTGTGCCTACCCGTCCCATGCGATCTGGGAAACAAATACACATCAATGTATCAGAACCTGGAGGCAACATACAAACAATAGAACATCAGGAGGAACCACTCTCACCACCCACCTCACCTCTCACTACGCATGTCACCTCACCACCTGGCACTACCACACCTATTTCTGCCATTACCACAGTCGTCATGGGAATTCCTCTCTCTCCCGGCATCCAATTCGGAGGAGTTGCCATGCCCACCTTCACGACACTCTTCACAAATATCACATCCACCCCACCCACTGTTCCCATCTACACAGTCACACACACATTCGACACAATGGAAACATCACTAGCCACAGCACCACTCCCACCTCCCATGCAACCTCAATCTCCCATACCCCCTCCACCTACCTCACCACTTGACTCCACAGCATTCACAACTCCCTTCCCTTTCCCCATCCCCCCTGCATCTTCATCTCTCCCTGCATCGTTTAATGTAAATAGTATATTCATAGCATTACATCAATGCGTGTATCAACTTCAGACTGAGTACCAAGATCTAGAAGACCGTCATCATCAGCTGACGACGAATCATCAACAACTACAAAGACGGCTTACAAGTATAGAAGAAGAAAATGCAGAACTCAATCAACGCTACACCACTCTTGAGCAAGCTCATCAAACCCTCCTGGAGACACCCCAACCATCACAAGAGTCAGGTGTCAAACAACTCGAAGCCTTACTGGAGGTTTACCAAACAGATAATCTAAGAGTCCGGCGAAACTTAACTCTACTCCGAAACAGATGGCTACAACCCTTGAAGAAAACAAACGTCTGCAGAAACAAAACGAAGAAAACCTGGAAGCTGCCATGGAAGGCTCTCCCCATGAAATCGACCCAGAACAATTCAAAGCAGTTCCCTCAGAAACAATGAAAACAATCTTGGAAAGCTATGCGGATTTATTAGAAGCACATGATGATTTGGAAAGGGAACGGGATGAACTACGTAGCCAGCTCAGGGAACAGGAGGCACAACCCAAAGTCATAGAAATGACCTCGACTTTAGAGGAAGTAAAGGCATTGACAGAGCAGGTGGCGGAGCTGCAGAAAAAGTTACTGGAATATGAAAGGCAGCCCTGTCCAGTTGTGGAACCAGAGCCTGAGGAATTAGTACCCATTGAGGTGGACGAAACGTATGAGGAACCATATGTTCCTATGCCGATGTCAGGTGGTGCACAGACCTCAGAAGGAATGGACACCTTAGAAGTTGAAGTACCTGAATGGCTCCAGACACTAGAGAAAACAGCAACAACCCATGAAGATCGAGTGGCAATTCAAATCCAATCAATGGCAAAGTTAGAAGACACCATCATAAAGTCCGAATATTTCCGTAGCATGTCTTATCATAGATGGATCCGCACCAACGACGATCAATATGTGCCATATTGTGTACTCCTTGCAGATTACAACGCGGAGATTCAACGTAGATGTGGCAAGCCTCCAACTTTCGCCACACAATTTGGGCCGGATGATATCCCAGAAAGTGCTAAGAAAGGATCCATTCATCAACCCACCTGGAGAATCCGTCTTCTTGAGACCTACCCAGAGATGGTTTGTACTTGGACTAACATGCCACTTTTTATTAAATACAATCCTTGTTATGTTCCAGTCTTCCGCAGGCGCACCTGGCCAGAGTTTACAATTGCCGTCAAGAACATCAAAGGTTGCGCAAAGTGGTTAAACTATGTTTATCTTGCACCTCCTCAAGGACCTCCCACTGTGAATTACATGATTTCTACCATCCGTCACTGGAGCATTTGACTACGGAACACCCTCGATGTGATGGCCCAAATGTGCATGAAAATCTTTGAACTAATGCTAGTCACATTCAGGACATTCAAGAATATTAAAGACCCCCACTTATTAGGTGTCGGATTTCTTACAGGAAACCAAGATCTGGTATACGACATGAGCACCACCCCATCAATAGAGGTAATATATGCTTGGCACTCCAGAATAAAGTACCTCCCAGCTTGCTTTAAACAGACATTCGAGGAGATGTTTGTAACAGGATTCTGGGAATATCACTCAGAAATATTTGTACCCAGGCCCTCACATCTCCTCCACTTATTTGCTATGGAGAGAACCATCCATTCAGAACAACTACAGGTGCCACATCCGGACGTACCAGGACCAGTGAATTGGGATGCATTGTTAACAGACCTAGCACCGGGGCTTCGATTAGAAGAACACCACCTCGCTGCCGATGTCATCCAATATTATGTCCAACGTAGAGCTAGACAAGGGTCTGTCAGAGACGACAGACAGGAGAGAGGGGGGGTGTTGGCAGTAGTCAAGGAACCGAAGGAGTTGCAAGACAAGGCAGCCTACGAAGGGAGTCGGAACGAAGAGAAAGCACATGCAGACACAGTAGTCAAAGAAGCTCTGGCAAGTAGGCCATTTCAATTTTTCAGGCATCAAGGAGTTGGGCACACAAGAAGAAGGAGCAAGTAGGGAGCTCCAGGAAATGTATGTCAGAATGTTAGAAGAAATCCCTACAAAAATAGTGATTTTCATCACTAAAAACCATTGTAAATACCATTTCATAATTTTGTAGCTCCATTTTGTGCAAGCCAAGGAGTCCTTGAGCTTGAGGAGCTTTAGAAGTACTTACCTTTCAGTTTTCACATTTTTTAGACTCCGTTTGAACCTCCAAATAGGGTAGAGAACCTAATTTTTAACTAGGCCGGACACTAGGTCTGGACAAGGCCAAAACCTAGTCAAAAACTATAAATAGAGCTAGAGAGCTCATTTTTGAGGTTAGCTTGTAATTGATTTGAACTTGTATGAGCTTTTTGAAAGTAATCTAAAGAACTCCATTGCTTCTCACTCTTTGTCTTGCCTTGTGTGCGCGTGTGTGTGTATGTGTGTGCATGTTAGTGTGCTTCGCACTCACGCACTTGTGCCTTCACTTGCTCGAGGTCATCATACCATCCTCACGTCTTCCCGGATTGACATTAAAGGAGGTGCTACTCATCACTGAGCTACATACACACATATACACACATGCATGCATACACACATGCATACTTGTACACACACATGCATACATACACACACACATATACACACATGCATGCATACACAAACATACATACATATATACACACATGCATATATACACACACATACACATATACACACATGCATAAATACACACACATACATACACAGACACATGTACACACATGCATACATACACACACACACATGTACACACATGCATGCATGCATAGATACACACACATAAACACACATGCATACATACACACACACATGTGCACACATGCATACATACACACACACATGCATACATACACACACATATACACACATGCATACATACACACACATACACATATACACACATGCATACATACACACACACATACATACACACATGCATACATACACACACATGCATACATACACACACACAAACACACACAAGCATTCATACATACACACATATACACACATGCAAATTAAATATACAAAAATAGGATTAGGGTTTTTATGTTGTTTACACATCCATACACATGCATACATACACACACACATACACACATGCATACACGCACAATACAAACACACATATACACACATATACAATTTCAGTATAGATAAATAGATATGAAAATAGATAGTGTTTTAATTATATATAAAATTAGGATTTTAAGGTTTCTTTTCACATCAAATATATAACAATAGAATTAGGGTTTTTAGGCTAATTACACATGCATACACATATACTCATACACATATACACATACACACATATATATACGCATACACATATACATATACACATGTGTACACACATATAAATGTTTTAGGTCTAGGTCTTTACGATTAGGGTTTAGGGTTTTTACACATGCATAACATATATACAGACATACATATACACATATAATACATATATACATGTATATACACATGCATACAGACATATA
Organism: Ceratopteris richardii; assembly: GCA_020310875.1. Lineage (NCBI taxonomy): Eukaryota > Viridiplantae > Streptophyta > Polypodiopsida > Polypodiales > Pteridaceae > Ceratopteris > Ceratopteris richardii. The sequence continues at coordinate 60,769,542 of CM035434.1, forward strand.
CATATTTTAGGTCTAAGTCTTTAAGATTAGGGTTTTAAGGTTTTTACATACATAAAATTCAATTAAATTTATATATGGAGAAAATAAAAAGAAAATTAAGAAAAAGATTGAGTATATAAATAAATATATATATATATAATAGGATAATTCTATAGATAAATTGAAAAGAGCTAGTGTTTTAAATAAATTAATTAAATATATATAATTAAATATATAAAAATAGGATTTTAAGGTTTTTATCAAATTAAATATATATACACATACACAAACATATTTATATATACACATACACATATATATACACATGGATACACCCATATACATGTTTTTGGTCTAGGTCTTTACGATTAGGGTTTTAGGGTTTTTACACTTGCATAACATATATACACACATACACATACACATATAATACATATATACATGTTTTTATCAAATTAAATATATATACACATACACAAACACATTTATATATACACATACACATATATATACACATGGATACACCCATATACATGTTTTTGGTCTAGGTCTTTAGGATTAGGGTTTTAGCATTTTTACATACATATAATTCAATTAAATTTATAGAAGAAAAAAATAAAGACAAAATTAAGAAAAAAATCTGAATATATAATTAAATATATATATATATATAATAGGATAAAGGTATAGATAAATAAATATGAAAAGAGCTACTATTTTAAATAAATTAATTAAATATATAAAAATAGGATTTTAAGGTTTTTTATCAAATTAAATATATGTATACACATACACATACACATACACATATGTATACACATACACATATATATACATACACATATATATACATATACACATATATATACACATACACATATGTATACACATGCATACACACATATACATGTTTTAGGTCTCCGTCTTTATGATTAGGGTTTTAGGGTTTTTACACATGCATAACACATATACACACATACACATACACATACACATATAATACATATATACATGTATATACACATGCATACACAAATATACATATTTTAGGTCTAGGTCTCTAGGATTAGGGTTTTAGGACATGTATATACATATTTGTACTGCACATGTTAGAGAGTATGGATCCTTTGATAAAAGTCGACTACAAAACCTATGCTACCATTCGCATGGTCGCCTATGAGTGCAGATGGACCCAAAGAACATTGCACCGGTAACCTCTCATGGACAAAAGAGAACAAAGAAGGAGTTAGAAGTAGAAGGTACTAATAGCATTACACTGAGTGAGCACATGGAAGAAATGCTCGAAGCATTTTATGCTTGAAGCACATGGGCATCCTCTTGTCAGGTGAGAGTGGATTCTACACACCGCACATGAAGTTATGTCCCATCGACGATTCGAGGCTCATGATGCTTTTAGAGCAGGCTTACCAAAGCCTGTATGGTTAGATGCTAAGGAGTGGGGGTATGATTCATGATGAGCAGCAAAAAGCTCCTGAACAATATTGCCAGCAGCGAGATGTCGTAGCCACACGTTTAGATATGATTGGACCATCACCTTTGGGCAACGACGAATATGACACTATAAATCACGAATTTGTAAGTGCCATTTGGTTTATTGATTTTTTGTTAAGAATGTCATGTATGTTCCTCTAATGTTTTGTATATTTATTGCAAGAGCTGGCAATGGGTCGTCCTCCAACATGAATAGAGGAGGCTTATGGATATCGTCATGGATCGATTGCACTATTGGAGGCTTTGGAGGGGCACGGTGCGCTCGTTTCATGGTAATGTTGTTATAGCAAAAGACAACACACTCTGCCCAAAAAATATTTTGCAAATATGATCGTCAATATAAGCGATGGTACTCCCAGGATGGTCGTTGGTATACGCGATGGTACACCCAGTAGGCAACGATATGGGCATCGGTATAGATGTTGGTATGAACTTCTATATTTTTTATGCTTACATCGATGATGATACCGATGCCTATATCGACACCTATACCATCGCTTTGGTTCTTAGGCATATACTGACACTTACACCGATGTCATGGAAAAAATGCACCCATTCAATTTCCTTGATAAAAGCCTAGATATTTGACAGAGATGTTGTAGTGTGCTCTTTTTTCTATCTTCTCTCATGTGCAATCCTCCTCATTGACAATAGTTCCCAATGAAGATGAAGTTTAGTCCATTCAAGCAGTGAGAATCCATGGAAAGATCCCATGCAAAACTTCAAAAAATGCATCCTGCTTGGCTTTTGATGCCAAAATGCAAACACTATTCACTCTCTATCTTAGATCCCCTCAAACAGACACTCAAGTTAAGGATCGTGTATGCAACTCACCTAGGATGCTCACCTAGACTAACTTATATTCCAATGACAAAATACAGTAAGTGACTATAATACAAACTTACAATATGTGTAACAAGAAATTGCGCACATGAGGTATGAAGAGTGTGTGTGTGTGTGAGAGAGAGAGAGAGAGAGAGAATATGGAGAATATAAATAGTTTAGAATTGTTCTAAAACAAACACAAATTCAGATTAACCTAAATTACAAACTAGTGAACTAACAAGTAGGACAAGCATAGACTTGTTAATCATAGTATATCAATAAGTGATACTGATGGTTGGATGAGAGAATCTCCTCCAAATATCCACCAGATGTAGAGTACATCTCCTCCAATTGTGGAACATACTTCCTCCAAGTAGAGGACCTTCTTGATCTCCTCCAAGATCTCTTGCAAGTGTGTAAATCTCCTTGTAGAGATCTTGACCTCCAATGTTAGAGCCTTGAAGCTTGAGATGATTCACTCCTTGAGAAGATGCTTAAGAAGAACATTACAACTAGGACCTAATGATCCTTATATAGAACTTCGGGTTTATTGGAAGGAAACTCTAAAAACATACCTTCACCATGAAAATCTATACTCAAAATTGATGATTGCAATAAAACATTAGTGCCACAAAAATCACTTCATGAATTTTAGCTTTTCAAAAAATCTCCATTGCACCCGACAAGTTTTGAATGCAGATGGCCTCTTTGAGAGGCAATTGCTTTAACCATTCCACCTACATGCTTTGGTTGTGGAGGGTTCTATAAAGATCACATCATATAGCTATTGTACTCGACTTTGGGACATTCGTTCTAGCAATCCCCCTTTCAATGTCACAATGGTACAAGGTTTAATAACCTAGAAAACTTCTTATGACTTTCTTTGGTCAATGCTTTAGTTGAAATATCTCCAACATTTTCACTTGTAGGTATGTTGACCAACTCAATATGCTTCTTAGATACATGTTCCCGTAGCATAGTTGGAAGTTCCCTTCAAATATTAGAAAATTTTCTTAACTCCTTTCCAATGAATCTTAAGTGGATTGTGCATGAACTTGGATACTTGAGAAACTGCAAACTGAATGTCTAAATCCTTACGACTTTTTATGATCATATCATCAACATGTATGATAATAATAATCAAAACATCTTTTTAAGCTTTAAAATAAAGAGTGGGAGCCACATCTGAGTTTTCAAAAGCAATAGATAGAAGATAGCAATGTATCTTCTCATACCAAGATCTTGGCGCTTGCTTCAGTCCATACAAAACTTTGATAGGTCTGCATACTAAATGCTCTTTGCATGTCTCTTCAAAACCTTCTGGTTGCTAAACATAAACATCTTTATGTAGATTACCATTAAGAAATGTAAATTTGAAATGTAATTGGTATACTTTCAAACCAAAGAATGTACTTATCATCTACTTTTCTTTCGATTTTGATGATCCACTTAAAACCAAAAGCTTTCTTACCTTTTGCTAACTCACAAAGCTTCCATGTTTGATTCTTATGAATAGAATCAATCTCTTCTTGCATAGCTTTATTCCATACAAGACTATGTAGTGAATCTTGAACAATAGCTTGTTCATCCTCAATTGAAGTAACAACTAAATCATTATGAATCTCAAAATGGTGTGCATAATTTACATGGTCTGGTTTTTGTGTCCTTCTTTGACTTTTGGTTCTTTGAGTGTATTTTTTATACCACTATCCTTCCAAGTTTGGTGTAATCACTTTGGCATATCCTTGAAAAGTGTTGAGATTTTTTTAAATTCTTCAATATCTCTTTCTTCTCAAACTCTCAAACCTTCTCCAGCTTCATAAATCAGAATATCAAGAGGTACTGACGATGGACTCAATACTAATGTAGGTAATGTAACTATCTCTTCATCCTTATTAGGTGTATCTCTTAGGGTTTGAGAAGGTTTATCACCCCCATGTATGGTTGAATATAAGAATCCAATTTCCTTCTAAAAAATGCATAGTCATCTACCTTTATGAGATCTAGAATCTCTTCCTTCTTATCATAAATCTGACTTTCTGTTATATATGCATTGTGTGACAGTAGGATATCACCTTCATCTCGAACATAGAATCTGCATTCTTTGCTTTCAATGCATAACCAATAAAGAAAAATTTAATGGATTTTAAATCAAGCTTACCATGATCCTTCTTCTCAATGTAAACATAGGCTGGAGAACCAAAAGCTTTGAAATAACTTACATTGGGTTTCTTTCCATAATAAGCTTCATAAGGTGTGATGATCTCTAAAAATTTTGTAGAAGATCTATTCAGAATGTGATTAGCTTTATGTACTACATCAAACCAAAAGCTGGGAGACAGCTTTTTGGATGATATCATACTATGCATCATCTCCACAAGTATCCTATATTTCTTTCCCTCTATAACACCATTCTATTCTAGCATGTAAGCAATAGTGGGTTGATGAGAGATATCTTTGCCTTCAAGAAAAGACTTAAAATCTTTTCTCAAAATTTGGATCTTTGACTTATTTTCATTTTCAACCATAGATAAGAACTTCTTAAAGTAGGAGAAACCTCTAACTTCACTTTAGGGCTATCAATCTACAAATATATTGAGAAACCATCAATAAAAGTAACAAAGTACGTAAAACCTTGAATGAAATCTGTTCTCATCATATCATTCACATCTGAATCTATGATCTACAACTTCCTTGTGGTTGTGATGTATCCATGCTTCTGAATGTATGATCTACAACTTCCTTGTGGTTGTAATGTATCCATGCTTCTTGTGAAGCTTTCTGTTAAGTCATTCTTCACATGGCTCTACAACATCTAGTAAAGCAACGGTAGGCAAAGTCTCCACCATACATTGATCTTGATATGATTGAGAGCTATGTAACTAATATGGCCAAATCTAGCATGCTAGAGCTTCATGTTCTCCTTAGGTGTAGAAGACCTAGCAACATTAGCATGACTTATTTTGGACAATACCAACATGCCATTCTTTTTCACCTTGAAGTAGACAATGCTCCTCTTGAGGTGAGAGGATCTGACATAAATCTTTCTTAAAACAAATTTATAACCATTTGACAAGAAAGTAGAGATAGAAAGAAAATTCTTCTTCATGTCAGGATTATAAAGAACATTATAAAATTGTGAAATTTCCACCTAATCTCGACTTAAGGTGTACTTCTCCAACACCTACAACATCTAAATCATGACCATGTGCAGTGGTCACTCTTCTACTTGAAGAGTTGGAAAGGGAAAAATTTACTTTTTGCAACCTCTCATATGCTTAGTAGCTCTAGAATAAAAAATCCATGGACTATTAGAGATTGCATTTAGGGTTGCTTGACCAAAAGCTATTTCTTCAATAGTAACACATGCATAAGATTCTTCCTTTGAAGATTTGGGTTTTGATTCATCTTCATCATTATTATGTAATGATATCTTTTTGTCATTAGAAATCCTTGTTCTATATTTTACTATGAAATGACCTGGTTACTTATAGTAATAATATATTCCTTTCTTTGAATTAGATGTAGTTGAAAACTTTTCTTTGGGTGTAGAGAAAGAATTAGAATTTGGGCTGGAAGACTTTGGATAAGAATACTTACTTTCCTTCTTTGATTGCCGATTCTTCTTCTCCTTCTTCTTCTTCTTACCCTTCAACAATGATAACATGACTTCATCATTCTCTTCCATACCTTTTTGTTGATCTTCCTCTTGAAGTAATAGTAACTATAATTCTTCAAATGAAATTTCTCTATCTCTTGTAGAGAGAGATAAGAAAAGTAACAAAAGCATGATATGTAGATGGAAGTGAGTTAGAAGTGTGTTTACCATCTCTTGATCTGAAATATATACTCCAAACATTGAGTAACTCATCTTGTAAATCTTTGGGCTTCAAAATGTGTGATTGAAGTGATTCACCAACTTTCATCATTGTGTTCGCTAGCTATCTTCTTAGATGAACTTTGCTAGCAAGGTTTTCTGCTTTGATAGAGATTCTCTAACTTCAAACAAGCCTGATGAGAGGTTTTGCATGACCCAATTTTGGGTATAATATGCATGTTGACTCCCATAGGAATATGTGAAAGTGCTTGTGCATCCCTTAAGCCCCATGTGTTTTTCTCTTATGTGGGAAGTAATTTGGTAGTAGTATGGAATCCTGATGATGAAACAATTCCTTGTTCTTCTTTACTAACCTCCTTTTGAGCAGAGATAGGAATAGCAGGTCTTCTAGAAGATGAAGTAACATCTTCTCCAACTTGTATTGGCCTTGGATAAGAGCCATTTACAATATTCCATAAGTCCTCTAATACTAGCAGATTCATCATCATAAAAATCCACATTGGATAGTTAGACATTCCCTCAAGCTTGTCTTTATTCTCAAGTCTATAATGACTCATCTTGTTAAGGGTGTATGTCAACCATGCTCTGGTATCAAATGTTGGAAGTTGAGTAGGCCTCAATAATAATTAATCCTAAGTGCATACGATCTTCCAATAGATGAAGCTTAGCATACACACATTAATACTCAAAAAAAGATAAGTGAGAGATAGAGAGAGAGAATAGACAAGATCTTTCAAAGTGTACAATAAGCTAAGATGCTCACTTACACTAACTTAAATTCCAATGTTGAATTAGTATATGTGAAAATTATACAAATTCACAATATTTAAATCTAGCCAAAATAGGCACTACATACAAGATATTGTATGCCTAATAGATATGAAGAGTGTGTGTATGTGCATGTGTTTGTGTGTGTGAGCATATGGAGAATAGGAACATTTTAGAATTGTTTTAGAGAAAATCCAAATTTTGATTAACCTAAATAAAAAAATAGTGAACTAACAAGCAAGACAAAAATAGACTAGTTACTCTCAGTATATCAACAAGTGATGCTGATGATTGGCTGATAGAATGTCCTCCAAATATCCATCAAGTAGAAGACCTCCTTGATCTCGTCCAAGATCTCCTCCAAGAGTGTAGACCTTACTATAGGAATCTTGACCTCCAATGCTAGAGCCTTGAAGCTTGAGATGATGAACTCCTTGAGAAGAGGCTTAAGACGATAACTACAAGTGAGACCTAACCATCCTTATATAGGATTCTAGGCTTATTGAAAAGAAACTCTAAAACCATACGTTCACCATGGAAAGTCACACTCAAAGTCTATCATCTCAATTGAATATCGGTGCAACAAAGATCACTTGGAAAATTTCAGCTTTCAGAAAATATTTGCTAAGATGGGTTTTGAACCCTAGTTGCCTCTTTGAGAGGTAATTGCTTGAACCATTCTGCTTACATGTTTTTCTTGTGGAAGGTTCCATAAAGAACACATCATATAACTACTATACTAGACTTTGGGAAATTGTTTCTAACACTCTAGTCTACCTTTCCATCAGATAGCTAGGAGCACCAAAGACACAGAATACTGGATCAAAGGATACCAAGATTAGACAAAGAAATTAGAAATTCCACCAGATGTACAATTCCCACTTTCAAAGTTTTCTCTGACTTGGAGTGCACAAAATGAATTTAGGGATAAAGAAAGAGTAGGGTGAAGAGAAGCTCTAACTAGACCTGAGGACTAGAAGAGGGAGGTCGATGGGTTTACTTTGCATGTCTACCTCATATTCCAAATTGATCTATGCATAGAAAGTGTTGCTTCTTGCTATGTGTGATATAACATGAGCCTAGATACATTTAATATAGGTAAGGGCTCATCTTTCACCACTCTAATGCAAGATTAACCCTGACTCAATAGTGCTATTTTCTTGTACCCCCACCTAAGTAAGGTTCTAAAATTCTTTCCCATACTTATAAGTGTATGTAAGCAAGGATGCCTCTTACACACCGAGCTTTTGATTAGATTCTACCTTGCTTATTCTTCCTTGTGCTTTCCAGGGTCTCGCGATTCAAATCATGGGGTTGCATCATACACGGTTGGTCTTCATTTTAATAATTTTCTAAACTTAAATTTTCTTCCTTCTACTAGTTCTTTGAAATTCCCATCCTGCTACTTGTTTCTCTAATCTTATCATTTGATCACAAGGATTCTTCTCTATGTGTAGCGATTGTCTCATTTCACCCTTTCAAGGCATATTAAAACTTTTCTCCATTTGCATCAGCCTTCTTCCTTATGGTTGTTAATCATGCAAGGGCAAGTCATGTCTTACCACACCATTTCTTCTATTTCACCTTTGAGTGGCTTATTGCAGGTGAGAATATCTCAAGGAGGAGTTTTTGCATACATTGTTCTTGACATGTCACTTTCTTCAAAGAGTCTTCTCAGCTTGAGGAATTTGCTTCTACTATATTCGCTTTGCCTCTTCTATAAACGATTTGGATGTGAAACTCTTGCATGAGTTCAGCCCAACGAGCTTATCTGCCTCAAAGATCACGCTGACTACAAAAGTACTTCAGCGTATGGTGATGTGTGTATACCTTAAAGTCTGCACCATAAACATGGTGTCTCTATACTTGAAGCGCATGCACCACTGCATACAACTCATGTTCATGCACTGGTCAATTGCATTGTGCACTACTCAATTTCTTGTTTTCAAAAGCTATTGGGCTACCATTTTGGCTCAAAACTATTGATATGGCTATGCCACAACATCTATCTCTAATTCAAAGGGTTTCTGTGGACCTACCACTTTGAGTATAGGATCCTCTAGGACAACTTGTTTCAGAGTATCAAAACTATCTTGCTGATCTTGCTTCCATGCGATTGGAACTTTGCCTTGAAGCAAGCTCATCATAGGTGCTGCTATGGACGAATAAGAAGAGATGAGTTTTTTATAAAAATTGGAAAGTCCTATGAATGACCCTAACTACCCCTCATCCTTAGGAGTAGGCCAAGCTAAAATAAGTGAAACCTTCTTGGGATCCATCTTAACCCATCGACCAAGACTACATGCCCTAGAAACTCTATCCTTCGAAGAAACAAATAAGTCTTCTTTGGATTGACATACAACTTATTTTCTTTGAAAAACTTCAATACTAATTGGAGATGATGCTCATGCTCATGCACAATCCTACTATACACTAACAAATCAAAAACATACTTTCCAATGAATGGACTCAAAATGTTATTCATTAACATCATAAATGTAGCTGGTGCATTAGTCAAACCAAATGGCATGAGCAAATACTTATAATTCCCAAAAGAGGTCCTAAAAATTGTCTTATGTAAATCATGATCTCTTACTCTAATCTGATGGTAGCCACTTTTTAAATCTATTCTAATTAATACAACGGCTCCACCTAGAGCATCAAAAAGATCATCAATTTGGGGCATGCATATCTGTGTATGATAATGATCTTATTGAGTGCTTGATAGTCGATGCACATCCTACAAGATCCATCTTTCTCCTTCACAAGAAGAACTGGTGCTGCAAACGGTGATAGCTGGGTCTAATCAGCCCTTTTTGTAGATACTCGTCCATCACCTTGCAGACTTCAGTTTCCTCCTACAATTACAATCAATCTTAAGCAACTTGGTAGAATTTACCAATCGCATCTCTTGGAGATCTGGCTCTCCACGGATTAGTAGTCACCTCCCCTCATACTGAAACTGATACACATGTGAAGCAAAGTCAATGACTCATCACTTCCTTGCATGCCACTTCTTACTAAGAAATACATGGAAACGTGCTATTCTTGCTATTTCAAAAACTAATTGGTCCTCATAGGGCTAGATCTGAATAGGTAGATCAACAACTCGTTGATCCCATGTGTGAGTTCCCTTCCCATCGGCTAACTCTACTCTGTAGGCAATTGTCTTCATAATGTCTAGATGTAACCTTTGGACTATTCAAGAACTAATGACATTATGTGTCCACCCAGTTTCAAAGAGTACCTTGACATGTTGTCTTGCCACGAATCCCTTATGACAATGAGTTTGGTATCTAGAAACTCATATCCTTTCTGTGCCACTAGTGAAAGCACAATGGCTGGCACAATCGAGACCTTCTTCGTGATTGTCATGGACACCATGGGAGGTTATATCTGAGATGGTGAATCTCCAAAGTCCTCATCATCATCACTCTCAGCCTAAGGTGGATTAATAACTATGTTAGCTGCTATCTTCTTTTTCTTAGGATAGTCCTTGAGCAAGTGCTACCCTAAATGCCCATAGCATAACCCTTCTTTCATTTCCTTCTCTTTTTACTTAGGGGCGAGAATAGAATTATTATAAGCCCCATCAACTAGAGCGGAAACTTTCTTTTTTACCTCTTGCAACTGTCTTAATCATATGCACCTCCTTAGCCTCTCTAGAAGGTTGTGCATTGATTGAGTGAGGGGTAGTTGTGTGGAAGGATCTACTTATCTTATTCCATGAGGACCTCTCAACCTACGAGCATGTGCCCCTATGGCCATCCTCAGCAACTAAAGCCATCTCCATTGCCTATGCCAAAGATTGACATCTCTCCCTCCTCACCAAATGTCTAATAGTTTTCCTAAGTCCCAAGATCAACTTGTGGACCTAGAGAAACTCAGGGATAATATCAAGTACTTTAAGAAGTACCTCTTTGTACTTATCTCACTACACTTGAACTGTCTGATTCTTTTGATCGATGAAGAACTAGGTTTTTAGTGCTCTAGATCTCTCATGAAGCAGTACAAAATTCTTATAGAAGAAGATATTGAAGTGATCCTGAGTCTGAACTCTTTCTTATATTGTTCTATCTTGCGCCACCACCGATGGGCGACGTCCATAAGGTTATACGTGGCTTGCTATATCTTGTGTCTATCATCCATGATATGACACAAGTGGAATCACTACTCCCACTTACTGAGCCACTTCTCAATAGCATCAACAGTCCTCGCACTTGTCAAGCCATGGTATCTAGGCGGCCTAAGTTCCTTAAGCTACCATCTGGCCTCTCGGACAAAAATGTCTCTAGGGACTTCTAAAGTTTGATGCTTATCTCGAGCATCTACCTCCATCCCTAGCAAGTCAAGATCATGCACATCTTCCTATTTCTTGGAACCACGAACATGTTCTAAGATATCGTGAAGTGTGCTTTCTAGATTGGTAATCCTATTACTCATGGTCTGAATGGCATCTACGTGGTGCTCTTTCACGAGTGTATCTCTCCGAAGAAGTGATGAAGGTCGTGGTTCCATACTAGGGTAGGTCAATTTTTTATTTTTTGATTTTATATTTTTTGAGTAGTATTCTCTAAGTATGCCTAGAATAAGTAAGGGGCAATGGAAAATAAACAAGTCACAAGTCTTTGCTCAATTGAAAATTCTAAAACAAGAAACTTTAGGTATGTTTTGTATGCATACTAAATTCCAAAAATTTCATTAGCATAATGATGTAAATTTTAAAAATCGAAAAACTTATACTAAGTCCTCGAGAAGAGATTTCCATGATAATGGTGCCAACAGGTACAATCTAACTACAAATAGACCGAAGGGGATTACACACCGTGAAAAATTTCTTGTTCTTTCCTCGTAGAATGTGTAAGAAAATACTGACCTATCCCTGCAAACAAGAATTCATGCACTGTACAATACTAGAGAAGGTCTGTACTATGCGTATACTATAGATGGTATGCAAAATTGCATGTTCGATATGCAGTATGAAGCAAAAAGAAGGCAGTAATGCATATTGATTGACAAAGAAACTTATATGAAGGCCCAAATGATACTATGTAGGTGTGTGCAGCTGTTGGAGATGGTTCACACACCTTCTATTTAGCTTTCCAAAACTCTCTTGATATTGGGAACTTCAAAATATGCTTGAACGAGATGGATGACAATGAACAATCAAACAAAGCTATGAAGAGGACTAGAACTGAAGCTAAAAGGTGGATCTTGACCACTCTTTTGAAAGATATCTTAGAGAACAATCCATAGGAATAAAGATCTCTGAATTTGGAGTTGGGATGCCCAAGTTATGGCTAAAAGAGTGTAGATAGGAGGTGTAATCGCATGCCTCTACACCTTTCATTAAAGATGATGCTACACTCTGGACTAAGGGGTGTAGGTCGTGAGTGAGTTCTGGTCATAGATATCTCCAAACAACTCTGATGAACAAGTTATGATGCTCTAGGTCCCACTAGGCATGCCAAAATTATACAACTGGATCTCCAGTTATATAGAGTTGATAATGTTTTACTAGTTCTTCTGTACTCAGCTAGGGGGAAATGAGTTTGTTGTAGAATGGAAATGGACAAAAATGCACTTGTTGGGGTTGTATGCTTCATTTATACTAGTTGTACCATCAGCAATCTTTCAAAGAACTTGCCCCAAGTAACAAGCAGACTAGGCTCATGCAAGAAGAAGTGAACTAAATGTATGGTATTGAATTATTTTTGAATGCATTACAAAACTGAGCCAAACCACTAGCTGATGCAAACAAGTCTACATGAATCCTTCTTAACACAGAGCATAATATAGAAGTACAATTCAATCCTAACATGGATGTGATGTGATAGAGAAATATATTTTTCTCGACATTGGATGCCCTCATGTTGCACGAATCTTGCAGCTAGAGACATCAAGGGAGGAGGAATCACTAGAAGGTCATGGTAAGCAATAGAGGCCACCAAGAGACTACCCTAATGCCTACTCATCCAAACAATCACCTCTAAAAGTAGCCTTCTGCAGGATCACCACCTTTCCAGTCCCTAACCTATCACGATTCCCTAGCAATGCACTACTACCTAGTGCATAAACTACTTAGAGCTCCAATCACCACTGTTTCCAAGAATGTGAGTCATAGTCCCACAGATGACTTCTTCTACCCAATGTGCACCTTTATTTGTCACCCCTTTCTTCTGAGCATTCTCCACTTTTTGAGATGCTCTAGTTCTAGTATGCTCTACTTCTAGTATCCTCAGCTTTCAACCTTCTCAATCAGCACTGTGTGTGCTTTCTTCCACTTAAATACCATCGACTTTATTCTTGGCTCCTCATAATCATAGAATAATCTACTACTTCTACTCTTCACCTTCTCTATTGCACTACTATCTAACCTCTGCTCAACACACATATCAGTTTACCAACCTCATGCCTACTTACATGGGTTGCAATTATGCGCTTCCACTATGTTATCATCATCTTGAGTCTTACATGAACTAGCCACTTGCAATTACTATTATTCCCTAAACAAAGAGTCGTAACAAATGATAAATATGTCCTAAAAGAGAACACCCTCATCAAAAAGCAAGCTAATTGCATCTTATGTTTGAAAACCCTTTATACCAATATACACATATTCCAAAAATCAAGTGAAAACATGTGATTTCTTGACATTTTCTGTCATTTCTTCAAAAAAAAGCTCAAAATGTGGCCAAATTTTCACTCGATTTAACATAGACGAGTCAAAAATCTGCATAAAAAATATAAAAGTGATAAAAAATCTTATACAAAAATGAAACATTGAACATGTTTCCAATGGTGGATATCGGATAGTTATTCAAAATTACTATAGAACATTGTTTCGTTAAGCAAAATACTTTGGAGCATTTATATAAGCACTAAAAATGTTATGGATTTTCAACTCAACTCACAACTTTCTTGATCTATGTCTATACTCCCATCATCTGATGCACTTGATTCAGTCTAAGATTGTTGAGAGGTCTCTTCTTCTTCTTCTATATCCACAAGAGCTCTATCTTCATCCAAGTACATACTGAATTCTGTAGGATCATGCACAGATCTTCTTATTTGCCTATGATTAGATGTACCATAACTCTAATCAGCTTTTTTAGAGCCACCTTTTGCCACTGACAAAAGTCCAAAATCTCTTCTTTTCAGATAACAGCCCTTCGGACAAAGCTTGTCACTAGGCCATGTCCATCATCGATATTTTTGAACAAAATCAATGCCCGAAAGCTCCTCCAGCAGAAACGTTTGTGAGAGTTTTCCTGAGAAACCATGTGCATCCTTCGTATTAGGAGTTCGCCAGTACAAACAAGTCGTATAGATAAACGCTGACAGATAAGGCTACCCCATATTCCACAATGCTATGAAGCCAGGTATGATAGATTGGTGAAAATAATAGACCAACAGTCTTCGTACTTAAAAGTTAGTTTGTGAGCACATTGCTGGCCATCTTGTTGGAAAGGATTTGCCTTCATAGCTTAGAGCATGTCAAGAATCTCAATATTTATTATATATGTAGTTGCCTCATTGGATTATTAGCTAGAGCTTAATGCAAACACGTCTTTCGTAAAAATAGACACCTCGCAAATCATATTCCATAATCAAACCCACTTATCCAAATGCATTCGATCACATGATAAAATTTAGATCATATAGTAGTTATTTGTATCCTCCGTCAATTGTTATGTGCAATTTACAATATGAAAAATCAACAGAGAAAATTGGGCTTACAATTGACAAAACAACACACGGCCTGCCAATACAAATCAAGTATTAGTAGACTACTATGATGGAAAATGGAATGAGTCATTCTGCAGGAATAAATATGCTATCATCAACCCAAGGTGTGGCGGCACCTTCGAATAGAATAACAAGACTAAATGAAACAACGCACCCCAATAGAACCAACGATAGAATGGATTGAATTCGGAATAATGGAATTTCAAGCTAAAAGAGGATAGAAGAGGGAAAAACATGGTTGGATTTCTAACTTCTATTTAATTGTAGGATATATACGCCCCAGATTTCTAGATGCAAGAGAGTACAATAGAGAGAAACAAGAAGCGAAGATGAGACTAGCAATTGTAAATATGGTGTAATTAACATATATTATACCCACCATCGTACGTAGTGACAACAGTTTGAAGGAAGCAATATACTTTCTAGAATAGCTCAACACCACCCATTATGCAACATGTTCATTTTATTTATCAACAAACCATATGTTGATATGCAATACATGGCACAGTCATACATGTTTTATTTATCAAATCTTCGAAGATTAGATCTCTTCTTAATTTCAATCAAACTGCACTAAAAGAAGCTGATGGATAGATATCTCATTAATTTTCCTATACTCAACTATGGACATCCCTAATAATAAAAATTTCAGAACTCAAAAATTGCGTAAAATATTATGAACATCATAGAGTCTACCACGATAAAATCATACCAAGAACAATAAAAAGTTAGGAATCACAATAGAATCATGCAAATCATGGGTCATAAGATCTTTACAATAAAATTTATCATGATATAATTATGGTGATCATGATAAAGTCTATGGCAGCACAAAATCAGTACCAAAATACCATAGGGTATTACATGTCCCTAACAAAATCTACATGCTTAGGGCATCTATATCAAATATCACAAAAGATATGTACATGCTTTTGCTTTCTCTTCATAGTAACTATGGTAAGATCATGCTATCACCCTATTAAGAAACAATGCAGAGGTTCATAAAGATATATACAAGCATTCATGCATGTATGGAAGCTAAATATGTAATCTAAATGATAATTTACGTTATAAAAGAAACTATTATCCACTCACTGACACCAAAATGTGTCCATGAAATGAGCGAATCCACTTGCAAAGGTGGATGTAGAGGTTGGAAATGGTTGTCAACCACCCTTTGAGCATTCGTATGTTTGATTAGATTACCCTCCTACCTCCAATGGTCTCATAGGAAGCTGCTAATGCATTTGGATGCCAAACGAGGAAGATATGCTAATTTTAGTGGAAGGGTGTGTTGTAGAAAAGCTCTCCAAAGGAGGGAAGATAAAGAAGGCAAGATCCAAAAGGAGGACAAAAGGTTCTTTGAGTGTTCCGCACAAATTAAAGTGGATAGATGAGCAAGGATGCAATTCAAAGTATCCCATAAATGTATCTCTTAGTGGAAAATCCGAGTATATAGGGCCTTCAAAACTTTTGAATGGTAAAATAAAGGGGAGAAAGAAGCTAGAATGCTCTTTCTCATAATTCACACACCCAAGGTTGTAGTCATGCTCTTGGAAGCCTTTAGGTTGTTGGCAGACACCTCTCAATTCTTTCTAACAGCATTCATACATGATTGAGCTCCTTGGGGATCTCCTTGAGCTCTTTGAGGGACTTAGATGACACTACAACATATGAGGGTCATACCGACCATTGCCTATACCGATGGTCATTCCCGACATCGGTATAAAGGTTGAAAAAATGCACTTTAGCATACCAATAGTCACTTGACCATCGATATGACCATTTAAAATGGATCGTTAGGATGTTTCGTGATCGTAGGTATAAGTGCCAGTATAGGTGTCGGTATAAGCATCCGTAATTTACTATAAATTACTGATGCTTATACCGATGTT
This sequence comes from Ceratopteris richardii, assembly GCA_020310875.1. Classification (NCBI taxonomy): domain Eukaryota; kingdom Viridiplantae; phylum Streptophyta; class Polypodiopsida; order Polypodiales; family Pteridaceae; genus Ceratopteris; species Ceratopteris richardii. The sequence continues at coordinate 60,786,108 of CM035434.1, forward strand.
TATACCGACACCTATACTGAGGCTGGGTTTTAAACATACGGGGAACCTCCTTCAGATTTCTCTCATTCATCCCACTTCACACACCTCATCCATCACTCCATTACAAAAAAGAAATTTATTTGGACAAGATGGGCCAGATATATGTAGTAACCGAAAACCTTGATCAGATTAATGAAAGAGGAGAATAAGAGGGACAAGGAACTTCTGGGAGAACCAATAGTGGAGATATAGTGACTACCCCTAGGGGAAATTCGGTAATGACTCAAGTATTTCAAGCGGACAAGATACCCCAAGATGATTATCTGATGGATGTGTACTTAGTACATGGATCAAACCTACTCCTACAAACTGATTCACTGACACAAGGAGAAGGCATCAGCCCAATAACTATATACCAGTTAAGGGATCCGGAAAATCCATCTAGAGTTACATACCTAGATCAAAATCAAAGGAGATATTGGCCAATAGATAAAGTAGATAGGTCTAGATTAAAGTACATGGATCTGCCTATATTCCCTCCTCGAGATCAGGCAACTACCTCACAAAACCCATTCTAGACCCAGAAAAGAACGAAAAATGTGATGTCAGGACAAACGAGCCAACGTAGTAGGCCGAACAGACCCCAAGTGCAATTCACCATGCCAGGAATTAACCCCCACGACCACACTAGCCAGGGAATGGGAAATATGAATAGAACCACTTTTAGGGCAGAACCAACCCAAGGTGTAGGAGTGGGAATACACCCAATAAAACTTGCTATTCCCATCATAATTCGATCCCCAAAGCCTAACAAAAAGATTGAGACCAATCTAGTTGGCCAAATGTATGCGAAATCGTTACGATGGCACAGAAGAGCCCTATGACCACATTACAGAGTTCAAGCAGGTGTTGCGAGCGGAGCAACTGGATGAATTTTTCATGCAATATGAATCCTTTGGGCTAACCCTCACGGGAATATCCTTAACTTGGTTTCAATCCTTGGATCCAAATTCCTTTGGAAATATCGAACAATTCCTCTAAGAATTTATTGGGGAATTCACTAAGCGAGGGATCAAGCACAATTCGTCATCCTTAATACATAGTTTCAAACAAGCGCCTAATGAGACACTAAAAAATGCGGCACAAAGATTTAATCAATATGTAGACTGATGCCCTGTGACAGAGAGAACTTCTCAGTAGAAAATGATATCCTTATTTTTAGAAGTTCTAACGAATGGAACATTGAAAATCTTAGTGTATGTAAAACGATTGCAAACTCTCAATGAGTGTCTTCAAGAGTGCATAGATTTGGAGGACAACTTAGCTGAGGATCTCAAAATCACACAAGATCCTACCAAAACAGAGGATACAAGGAGCAATGAGACTTCTAGTTCGAGTTATGTGGAGGAAGTGGCAGCTTTAGTGGCCAAGAAATTAGGAGTACAAGGACAAAGGAGCAACCATGACTCCTCCTTGAGAGTGCCAATGTTAGGAAGTTGCACACTTTTTGGTGGAGATCATCCATCTCATGTCGGCACCAAAGAAGGATTAGGGTTATCACAACCTTATGATAGACAACTAACTCAGGAGCCTAACATGCACTCTTATAGTGAGCAGAAGTACATCAACTACAACACCAAAAACTATCCAATGAATAGACAGCCATGCCATTTGTACCACCCCAATGTACAATATACGGGAACCCTCCTAGAGAACAAGGCAGAGAAGTCCCGATCCCATGTCGAGGACCACGAGGAGTAGCTAGACCGTATGAACATGGAGTATATAGCCAACCTCAACCTATAACAAGACAACAACCACCCCATCCACCAGCTCCGATACAAGGGCAGAACATCACAATACAAGTCATTTGTCTTGAGTGTGGCAAAGAACAGCTCTTGAGAGATTGTCCCGGACATTCCTCTAGTGCACCAATGGTTACACCCTTTAATGTAGTAGGCTTAGTAGGGGATTCAAGTTCTAGTAGCGATAATGTGGCTCCTATACATGTAGTTACTAGGGCACAAGCCTTACAACAAGCTAAACCAGCTGAGCAATCAGAGCCAAGTGAGTCAAGAGAGCCTAGTAAGAGAAAAACAAGAACATGGAAGGATACTAGAGAGAAGGCCAATCGTAAGTGGACCAAAAAGTTATCCGAACTAGAAGAAAGCCTGAAAGATGCAAAAACAAAAATAGAGGATATTGCCTCTCAAAACCCCTTGCATGTCAAAACTCCATCCACACCACCTCATCCTCGACCACCAACCATTGTAAATAGACCACAATCACGATCTGTTCTTGCAGATCCAACCCCAGAAGACTTGGACATGATGTTCAAGGCATACCAGGCTCGACTTCAAGAAGGGCCAACACCTAGAAACCTAGACAAGAGCTACCCTAGAGCAGATTTAGAGATTGAACGGACAAAAATGTGCATAAAAATGGTGGAACTAGCTCAATCTATGTTTGAGGCCAATCAATCGTTCAATCAGACGAATGCTATTACACCGGGTTTGCACTTTCAAGGCTTACTAGATAGATTAGAGCACTTGGTAAATAAACCACAAGTTTCTTTACCTCCACAGGCTCAACCAACTATTGAAAGAGAAAGCTCATCACCAAAGAAAGTCTATGTTCCTGACTCCATAGATGATGGAGAACATCTTTCAATTCAATAGCACGCTCAAAAGTTCTTGCGGGAGATACAAGAAAGAAATCGACCAAGGAGAAGGATGTTCCCCCTCCTATTCTTGAGATTGATGACCTTCACGATCAATTCCCACAAGACATTCCATCTATTTGTGAAGACCAAGTAGAGCAACAAGGAGAAGAAAGGTTAGAATTTGAATCCAATTCTTTACAAGAGTTGCCACAGTTCACAGGCCCATTGGAATCTGAATCTCTCCAGATCAGAGCTCCCACAATATTGATCAGAAATGAAGACTCAATGCTTCCAAGAAACACTAATGTCATGAAGAACAATAAGGTTTAGTGTCATCTGACTGTAGAAGAGCTATCAAAGTAAAACCTAAGTTATGGAAACATGTGGCAAATCAGGTTCCAAAACTTGATTCCAAAATGCAAAAAGCAGGCTCTAAACAGAAGGTACTGGAGATACCTCTAGACAAACTAGGGGACATGAGCAAAGGTGAGGAAGGTAATACTTATCTTCCGATCACCTACCAATGTTACACAACCAAAGCGATCATAGATTCAGGTGCTGATGTTGCTATTGCGACCACCTCCATTTGGAAGCAATGGGGTAAACCCGCATTAAGACCAACTTGAATGAAGCTTCAAATGGCTGACGGCCATGTGGAAAGACCTCTAGGATTTCTAGAAGGGATAACTCTAACCACTTGTGGTGTAGAGTTTGAGCACATCTTTGCTATATGTGACTTTGGTAAAACAAATACCTACGAAATGATCCTAGGAAGACCCTTCCTATGACAACTACAAGTTGTACAAGATTGGGGAACCAACTCCTTATACTTGCAACGCTTAGGGGTTACAACCAAGGTCAATTTGAAGGATTACACCCTCAGAGATGTACCACCCCTATAGTGGAATCCTATCCATAAGGAGCAAGAAGATTCGATCTCTGTGCATTCTAAAAGTTCATCTAATACATCTTGGATGCATGAAGATACTCATTTGTGGATGTGCAAGGTCACGAAGGAAGAGGAAAAATTCCTTAAAGTGAGAGAAGAAGGAACTTCCCAAGGAGAAAGACCAATTAAAGACCCAGCCTATACACTCATGATCTTTCCAGATGAGGAATTTGAGCCTCATGGTTGGGCAGAAATCTTAGCGACCATGGACATTGCAATCAATGAAGAACAATGGACACCTCATTGTGATGAGGAGGGATATGATATTTCAGTGTTCATGTGTCAGCCCTTGCTAGAAGAATGTGGCCCTAGTGACTTAGTAGAAGAAGAAGAGAATGATAAAGATCTAGAGTCCATTGTGATGAATAGTTGGTTTATTTCAGAGGAGCACTATCTAGAAGACATAGGAGTAAAAAGAAGAAGAACCTCTCACAAGCATCAAAATGGTAAATTCAAAGGATGGAAGTGAAAGTCAAAAGAAAAAGAAAAGACAAGGAGTAAAACAAGAAGAGGAGGAATCATTGTTCGAAGTACTAGAAAATTTCAAGAAATATGAAGTTGAGGACCGAAAAATTTTGGTACGAATGCCTAAGAGAGAGGCCACAATAGGAGAAGCATATGATAACAAAGAAAAGACAAAAAAAATCGTAGTCACCATTGAAGAGAATGAAGAGAGATGTATGTATATAGGAGATGACCTAAGTGCAAAAGAAGAAGCAGATCTTGTAGCTCTATTAAGGGAATATAGGGACATGTTTGCATCACACTATAGAGATTTGAAGGGAGTAGATCCAAAACTTTTCTCTCATACAATCCCCATGACCGCTGATGCCAAGCCCAACAAACAAAATCCCTACACGTATAATGACACTTATCCAGCTAAAATCAAAGAAGAAATTGACAGGTTGATTGAAGCTGGATTTATCTATGAGATTGAGCATATTGAATGGGTGTCCCCCATTGTAGTGGTGCCCAAAAAGAACGGAAAGTTGTGAGTGTGTACCTTAAAAAAGTTAATTCCGCTATGATTAGAGATAGTTGTCCGCTTCCAATCACTGAACATTCATTGGAGCATATTGTGGGCAAGGACGTTTATAGCTTTCTTCATGGATTTTCGGGTTACAATCAAGTAGCCATTGCCCCTGAAGATCAACACAAAACGACGTTTGCCATAGAGTGGGGAATCTTTGCATTCCGTGTGATGTCATTTGGTCTCACCAATGCACTTGCAACATTCTAGAGGCTTATGTGTCATGTCTTCAAAGAGTTCTTGCAAAAGAGCTTAGAAGTATATGTGGATGATTTATGTGCTCATTCCCAAGAGAGAAGATACCACATCCCTGAGCTCAGACAGATCTTCAACAAGTGTAGAGAATATCGAGTGTGTCTGAACCTAGAAAAGTGTGTGTTCATGGTATGACAAGGTAAAATCTTAGGCCACATTGTTTCTAAGAATGGAATATCAACAGATGAGGACAAAGTAAGAGCCATAGCGGAGCTGCCCAGGCCAAGGAACATTAAAGAGGTACAATTCTTTATGGGCCATTGTGGATATTATCGCACATTCATCCACATGTATGCTATCATAGCTAAACCTCTTTACTCCTTGTTGACAAATTTTGAGTGGAACCATGAATGCGAGAATTCCTTCAATGAGCTAAAGAGATGCTTGTGCACAATCCCAATACTGACCAGTCCTGATTGGAATAAACCTTTCCATGTCCATGTAGATGCTTGCAATTATGCAATAGGATGTGTCTTAGCACAACCCATAGGAGAAGGAAACCTAGATTTGCCTATAGCATACGCTAGTAGACAACTGAATGCAGCTGAACGAAACTATACAACAACCAAGAGACGAGGCTTAGGCATGGTCTATGCTGTAAAAAAGTTTAGACACTATCTATTGGCCAACAAGTTTAAGTTTTTCACTGATCATGAAGCCTTATTATATTTGGTCAGTAAACCTTGCAATACGAGACACTTAGTAGGATGGTTCCTCTTACTAATGGAATATGACTTTGAAGTGGTTGTTAAGAAAGGTAAGACCCACCTCAGAGTGGATCACCTTTCTCAGATCACTTCAGGAGAGCCGCCGCAGGGAGTGTTCAATCTAGAAGTTGTTCCTAAATGGGCAAATAATTTGGTACCAGTCCTAACCTTTGGACTTGCAAATAAGAATGTGAAGATGAGCAAGGCACACACATACACATGCATGCATACATACACACACATACACATATACACACATGCATACATACACATAGGAAAATAGAGCATACATACACACACATACACACACACACATCTACACATTTACACATGCATACACATACACACACACACATATACACACATACATATACACACATACATATACACACATACATATACACACATATAAGTTAGTGTTTTAATTAAATATATATAATTATATATTTAAGTTTTTGATTTTGAAGTTTGTTTTACATCAAATATATAAAAACAAGATTAGGGTTTTTACGCTATCTACACATACATACACATACACATATAATACATATAATCATGTATATACACTTGCGTACAAAAATATACATATTTTAGGTCTAGATATTTAAGATTAGGGTTTTAGGGTGTAGGCATACATATAACTCAATTACATTTATATTAAGAAAAAATATAGAAAAAAATAAGAAAAAAATCTGAATATATAAATAAACATATATATAAAATAGGATTAGGTTTTTAGGATTAGGGATTTAGATTTTTATATAGGTGTTTAAGTATTTAAGTTTTAGTATTTTAAGTTTAAGTCTAAGTCTTTTTTATTAGGGTCTTAGGGTTTTGACACCTACATAACATATATGCACACATACACATACACATATAATAAATATATACATGTATATACACATGCATACAAAAATATACATATTTTAGGTCTAGATCTTTAAGATTAGGGTTTTAGGGTTTTAAAACCTACATAACATATATACACACATACACATACACATATAATACATATATACATGTATATACACATGCATACAGAAATATACATATTCTAGGTCTAGATCTTTAAGATTAGGGTTTTAGGGTTTAGGCATACATATAAGTCAATTAAATTTATATAAAGAGAAAATATAGAAAAAAATTAAAGAAAAAAATTTTGAATATTTAAATATATATATATATATATATATATATATATATAATAGGATAATTATATAGATAAATAAATATAAAAAGAACTAGTGTTTTAAATAATTTAATTAAATATATATAATTAAATATATACAATTAAATATATAAAAGTAGGATTAATTAAGGAAAAAATCTGAATATATAAATAAATATATATATAATGATGATACAGTTAATGATTTGTCAAATTGCAATGTGATTATTGCTTCTAGCATACTATTTTGTGGGCTATATAAGCTCATTGACTATGAAAGATCTGTAAATGATTTGGCATGTGCAGTACATGATTCTTAGGCTATGTCAGATGCAAAGCTTTGGCATGCATGCTTTGGTCATCTGAATTTTGCTAGCTTGCTATGCCTGCAGGAATCTCAAATGGTGTCCTCTTTGCCCAAACTTGAGGCACCTGGAAAACATGTTTGTGAAGGCTGTATTTTGGGCAAAATGTAGCGTTTGTCCTTTCCAAAACATGGTTTAGTTCGGGCTACTAATAAATTGCAACTTGTACATAGTGATATTTGTGGTCCTATGCAGACACCTTCTTTTGGAAATTATCTTTACTTCGTGAATTTCATCGATGATTTTTCCAGGCATGCATGGGTATATCCATTGAAGGCAAAATCCGAAGTGTTCATGTGCTTCAAATAGTTTTTGGTTTTGGCTGAAAATCTATATCATGTAAAATGGGCACCCTCCATTTTGATCGAGATGGGAATATATGTCTTCTAATTTTAATGCATTTCTGGTTGAACATGGGATAAAACACTAGTGTACAGTGCCATATACACCTCAATAGAATGGAGTTGTTGAAGGAAAGAACAGGTCGCTCATGGAGATGGCAAGGTGTATGGTCAAGAGTTAGGCTTTACCACATAGTTTCTGGCTTGAGGCTATCATGTGTGTAGCATATGTACTTAACAGGTGTCCCACTAAAGCACTACAGTCTATCACTCCATATGAGGCTTGGCATTACCGCAAGCCATTTGTTGCTCATCTGCATGTTTTTGCTTGTCTGGCATATGCATTAGTGCCTGAAAAACATCGTAGAAAATTGGATGATAAAGCAGTAAAATGTATTTTTGTTGGGTATAGTTCTGAAAGTAAAGGCTATCATCTCTATCATCCACAGATTAAACACATTCTGGTTAGCCGTGATGTTGTTTTTATGGAAGATGCTATTCAACCATTGCTTTCATGTACCAAGGAGGCATCTGTTAGCTCCAAAGACATGTATGATATGTTGCTGCCTCTTTTTACAGGTGGACAATCTAGTGCTAGTCCTAATGAGGCAACATCTGAACCTTTGTAGGTTTCATGTGATGATGTAGATCATCCCATTTTTAATGCAGATTTACATGATGCACTTGTTGATGAGAGAACTGATATTGAGGAGGCAAAAACTATGCCAAAGTGGATGGTGTAGACTTTGGGTGATAGCAAATTAGATGCACCTTTGTCATATCATACTCGTTCAGGCTCTCATAGTCCCTCTTTTGCATCAGATTTCTATGCTATGGCTGCATCTAGTCTCTCTGATGAGAATGAGTCTGTTTTGTTTGATGAAGCACAAAATTCAGAAAATTAGATGGCTGCTATGCAATCTGAATATGATGCTATAATGAAGAATGTTACTTGGCCTTTATGTAACTTGCCTCTTGGCAAGAAGGCCATTGGGACTAAGTCAGTATACAAGCTAAAACGTAAGCATGATAGTACAATCGACAGGTATAACGCTAGGCTTGTTGCAAAGGGTTATGCGTAGGAAAGAGGCATTGATTTTGATGAGACCTTTGCACCTACTTGCTGAATGACTACTATTCATAGCATGTGTGCACTTGCAGCTCATCATGGTTGGAATGTACATCAGTTGGATATATCAAAACAACATTTTTGAATGGTGACTTGCATGAAGAAGTGTATGTTTTTCAGCCCCGTGGCTTTGTGCAAAAAGGGCATGAGAACTAGGTGTGTAGGTTAAAGAAGGCATTATATGGCTTAAAGCAAGCACCGCGTGCTTGGTATGAAAAGATACATGCCTATCTGATTGAACATGGTTTTGAGAACAGTCCAACTGAAAGCACCTTATATGTTAAGTGTGCTAATGATGTACTTCTGATCATTTTGGTTTACGTTGATGACATGCTGCTCACTGGTCCTCATGAGAGGCATATTGCTGATTTTAAGGCTGATTTACATGCCTCATTTGAGATGTCTGATTTGGGGCATTTGCATCACTATTTTCCATTCAGTTTATGCAAGTTGATGGTGGAATGGCTTTGTGTCAAACGAAATATATTGACACATTATTGCAGCATGTTGGCCTTGAAGATTGTAAGTCTATTGCCACTCCTATGGAGACATGTTTACGATTCAGTCTTCAAGATTCAGGAGATGCATTTGATGTTGTTCTCTATCAGCAGGCTATTGGATGCTTGATTTACTTATGCATTACTCGGCTAGATATTTAGTTTGTTGTCTCATAGATGAGTAGGTTTATGCATTGCCCAAGTGTCAAGCATTGGTAGGTAGTTAAGTGCATCTTTCGCTACTTGAGTGGTACCTGGCTACTTGGGTTGTTTTATCCCAAGGGGGGATCATTATCGCCATATTTGCATACTTTTTCTGACTCTGACTGGGCTGGTTGCTATGACACTCATGTGTCCACTAGTGGTATTTGTTCCATGCTTGGTAGCTCATGTGTATCTTGGTTGAGCAAGAAACAGCCTATTGTGGCCCCTTCCAGTTGTGAGGCTGAGTATAGGGCAGCTTTCACAGCGACATTTGAGTGTGTGTGGCTTAGATGCCTTATGGCTGATTTGGGTGTTGGTCACTCTTCTGTCACCACCATCTTCATTGACAGTTAGAGCGCATTGGCAGTTGCGAGGAACCCTGTGTTCCATGCTTGCACTAAGCACATTGAGGTGCATTATCATTATGTTAGGGAGAGGTTTTGTGCTAGGGAGATCAGCTTGGCATATGTGCCCATGCAGGAGAACATTGCAGACCTTTTCACAAAGGCTCTGCCTAGGAAGAAGTTTGAAGCTGTCTGCAAAGCTTTGAGCTTACTCCCTTTTGTGGAGTGATTTCCACTCTAAATTGTTTCTTCATCCACATTGCTTCTTGAGTAGCTATAGCAAGAAATCTGTATTCAACTTTAGTAGAAGAGAGAGCAACTGTGGGTTGCTTCTTAGATGACCATGAGACAAGTTTTGACCCTAGAAAGGTAAGGTATCCTGAAGTGCTCCTTATATCTTCCTTCGAACCAACCCAACTTGCATCAAAAAACAACTTTAGACTTAAATGAGAGACATAAAGGTAGTGTAATCCTTCATTCATGGTTCCTTTGAGATATCTAAGTATCCTCTTGGTAGCATCCATGTGAGGTTTCGTGGGTGTGTGCATAAACTGACTTAGCACACTCACACTATAACATATATCTACTCTTGTCAATGTGGCATAGTTCAGGAGTACCTGGAATCCTGCAATCTTGCATCTTAAACTTTGTCAACAAGTCTTTAATGTATTTCCTTTGAGTAAGGAATAGAACATCATCTTTGTATACTACTTCCAATCCTAGGAAGTATGTGAGTGAACCCAAGTCACTTATCTTGAACTCTTCTTGCATCTGCTCCTTGATCTTCTTTATCCCATGTGCATCATTTCTTGTAAGTATACTCATCCATATACAAACACAAATAGATGACTTCATAATTACTCTTTCTGATGAAGAGTGATGGATCTGACTTGCTAGGTTGAAATCCTTTATCCTGCAAGAATGAAACAAGCCTGTAGTTCCAAGTCTTTGGGGCTTGTTTGAGTCCATATAGAGCTTTATTAAGTTTACACACATAATCAAGATGTACTTGATTTTCAAAACCTGGTGGTTGTGCCATATACACCTCTTCTATTATCTAGCCATTAAGAAATGCATTTTTTACATCCAATTGAAGTATCTTCCAATTCTTGGAAGAGGTAATAATAAGCACGACTCTAATTGTATGCATCTTTGCGACAGGAGAGAAAGTCTCCTTATAATCAATTCCTTGAGTTTGTGCAAAGCCTTTTGCCCCAAGCCTTGCCTTATACCTGTTAATGGAGCCATCTCAGTTCTTGTTCGATTTTTAAATCCATCTTGAAACTATCACTTTCATTGAGGAAGAATTGGGAACTAATTCCCAAGTGTTGTTTTCCTCATGAGCTTCAATTTCCTCTTCCATTGCATGCATCCACTCTAATTTCTTCTTTGCTTCCTTAAATGTTGAGGGTTCCTCTTGATTTATGTCTTGTGCTAGATAGATTGAATGTTTAGTAACTAGAGAAGTATCAAACCCATACCTCTCTAGTTTTCTTTCCTCCCTCATGGACCATTGTAGGCCATGATGTGATGATTCTGCCTGTTGTCCAAGTTCTTGCATTTTAGCTTTACCTTTAGACTTCCATATTTTGAGTTTTTCAATATGAGTTGCTTCATCTTCTGAGGTATCCTTTTCTTCAATTTTAGAAGGATTATCCTTGAAAAGTTTTGGAAAATCTTCTTCAAGATCATAAGGTAATTTGATCTTACTGCATGAGTCTTCATACCAAGAACTATTCTCATCAAATACTACATCTCTACTCACCAATAATCCTTTGGTTGTTGGGTTGTATAGCCTGTAGCCTTTTTGGTTGTTGTCATATCCAATGAACACACACCTTTCAGCTTTTGGATCCATCTTTCCTCTAACCTGTGAAGGAACATGAGCATAAGAAATGCATCCAAAAATCTTAGAATGATTCAAGCTTGGTCTTCTTCCATTCCAAGCCTCATATGGTGTCATGCCATCAAGTGATATTGAAGGTAAGATGTTAATCAAATAAGTGGTTGTGGATAGAGCATTAGCCCACAAATAATTAGGTAAATGTTTTTCATTTAACATAGACCTTGCAGCTTCGACAATTGTCCTATTGCTTCTGTGCTAACCTTTTGTGCCATACTTCCAATTCTGTGAGTGTTTGGCTACCATAACTAAAGAGCGCAATGTTCCTAGTGTCTTGCAATTCAAATGTGAATAATCCACCTCTCTTTTCACCTTTTGCAATCCTCCTGAATCCTTGACTTGGATCTTCAACAAATGCTCCTCCTTTTGTGAACCTAACTTGTAGGCCTTTCTCCACAATCTGTCCTACACTTATCAAATTCTTTGTGATGGTAGGGACATAGAGTACCTTGCTAAGTAGGTTGATGTTCCCATCAAGTGCTTTTACATTTCTTATCTTCTCCACTTGATGCCTTGTATCATAATCTATTTTCACTTCATGCTTGTTCCTTGGATCTTCTAAATCTGATAGGAGGGCAAAATTTCCTGCCACATGATTTGAGCAACTTGAATCTATGTAGAAAACATGCTCATTAGATTTACCTTGTTACATTGTCATATTCATGAGAAGTAGAGAGTCTTCTTGATTTGATTTTTCTGTGTTATTGTTGTAATCTCTTCTCCCTTGGTATCCTCCTTGGTATTCTGAATAGTTGTAGTTGTTGTGGCCATGGACATTGTTGAACCTTCCTCTTGAGTAGCCATAACCTCCTCTGTTGTAGCCTCTGCCTCTTTGATTCTTGGAATTCCTAAAGCAATTCTCAGTTGTGTGATTACTTAATCCAAAAATAGAACAAGGATTAGAGTCTTAAGGTCTCCCTCTACCTTGTCTTCCTCCTTTGCCTCTACCTCTACCATGTCTTCCTCTACCTGCATAGTTAGCTTGGTGTGTACTTGTTTCATCATCCACTTTCTTTCCTTTCCCTTTGTTGTCTTTGGCTTTATTTTTATCAGTAAGAGAAGTTCAATTACAAATAAACATACAAAAAAAAAAAGAAATCCTCATGAACAATAACTTAAGTGAATTTCTTAAGATCCTCATTTTGCACCATAAATATTATTGCATAGGATGCATGTGTAGGGCTACATTACAAAGCCATGCATTATCTATATGAAAATAAAGTATTATAGCTCACTTTGGAACATGGGGTTAGCCTTGATCACCATCATTGGGATGTAGATGGGTTAGACATTCAATTCAACATGGTTTTGGGGAGCATAAAGAGTTATCAAACTGTCAAAGTAGGAACAAAGCCCAATGAGCTCTTGGAGTATGAGGATATAGAAATAACCAAAGAACTATTTGAAAACACTAGTCCCTTCTGGAGAAACAAATGGTTGGACAAGAATAGGGAATGTAGGAAGATCTAGACAGAAGCTCCTTTGTACTTAAAGTTTAATATAGCACTTTTTCCAATCGCATGAAAAATAGATTGTCCAAAATTTTGGCAAATGAGAAAGGATGCATCTATTCTAGCTAAATGGCTCAATTTTCCAAAGATAACAGGATTCAAGAAAGGAACCTGACCATCAAGAAACTACATGCTCACTACTTGTAAAGCAATCATAGAAGATTTGAAAAATGTAAATGACCCATCATGTAAATTAATAATTAGAGTTTTGAATTTGATCATCACCTATATAGAGACATTAATTGATATGGATATTAGAACCCTCCAATATGTAGGATTCAACTCACCTTCAGATGCACTTCTTTTTTATCTAAGTGAGACTCGAGATAGGATATGCTTAATATCATACTTTCGAGATTGATAATTTAAGTGTTTGAAGTTGTTGTTCCCTTATACTATGATGATTGTAGAGGACAAGTCCAGAGTACAACATGTTGGAGTTAGACGTCTGCGGAAGCACGCGAACAGCACAAGGAAGAAGAAGAAGCTTGGAGCACAACACACAATACTGAATGTATTACTAGAGAATGTACAAAGATAAGTAGCCCATTAGGGCAATAGGCATATATACAAGCCGGGGGAAAAAAACCTCCTAAAGAGGGAAAAAAGTGCCTCGGCGGTCCTAGTGTGTTCACACACATCACTACCTAAATATATCAACACAACAAACACCTCTAGTCTTTGGAAATCATGTAGGAACATTACTCACCTGCTTGAGACTCATCTAAGACTTAGATGCTCATGGACCAAGTGAGATACTCATTTTTAGTACACGATATTTTGGTGGGATGCCCTTAAGTTTATACAAGTTCGTACACTTCTATAAGGAAGTGTCGACACATCCTTATTTATATCATTATCATCCCCCATTCAACTGGGTTGCTTGGGGTATTTTAGAAGGGGAGTCTCCATAGCAAGGAAAGAGGTTACTTGGGTCTGATGAGAGATCATCTTGGATTTATGTTGCTCAAAAGGTGAGGTCATACTACCTAAAGTAGCCTCTAATATTTGTGTTTTGTTTTTGAGTTGATTATGTTGGCCATGAGTGATGAACTCATCATAAAAACATGTATATTCCTCAACATCTTTCATGTTTAGGTCTTATTCTTATTGTGTTTCTTAGCATGCTAGAAGCACCTTTAACCTATAGAAGGGTAGATTGCATTTTGCATCACATTGGAAATTTCTAATTTTGACATGATTCAAATGGTTGCATGATACGACAATATGAGCTAGAGTGTAAGTGACTCCCATTGTATCATATTTGGCCCAAAAAACTAAGCACTTCTTTCAATGATTGTGATGGTGGGGTTTGCAATACCATTTTAAGTTTATTAGGATCAACTGAAATACCTTCCTTGAAAATGATATGGCTTAACAATTTTTCACACTTTTCCCCAAAGACTAACTTAGCAAGGATTAAACAAATATGAACCTCTCTTCACTATATAAAATAGAGTCGTAGATGCTACAAATGGTCCGCCTATGTTCCGAAGCTCAAAAATCATCTAGAAAAACTCGCATGAAGCTAGTCAAGTATAGAGTGAAGATTTCATGAATACATCTTTGAAAGTACTAGAAGTGTTTTAAAATCCAAACCACATGATAGTACAAACAATAACACCCTAGTTGGTGATAAATGTTTTTTTGGGCACACCCGCTCTCAACCCAATTGTATTTGCTAAAATCCATCTAGCAAAGAATACATTTCTCTTCCTACAACTTCATCGAGCATTATGTCCAAAAAAGGCAACAAGAAAGGGTCTAAAAATGTATTTTCATTCATATTATGGTAATCCAAATAGATTGGTAGTTCTTTTTTTTCTTTAAGTCCATTAGAATAGGGGAGACCCACTCCCAATATTAAATTGGTACAATAAATCCAAACCATAGGAGTTGATCCAATTCTTCCTTTACCTGTCTAACAAAAATTGTATTCATCCAGTACTATTGTTGAATGATCAAACATGCATCTAGTTTCAATTGAATCTCATGTAGGCATAAGTGAGGATCAAGACCCTGCATATCTGAATACACATAGGCAAAGACATTTTTAAATTCTTTTAGAAAAGTAATCAAATCACTCCAAAATAGTGTTGGTAACTTTGCACAAACCTTAACCAACTAAGGCTGATCAATAGGACCCAAATTGATTGCCTACACTTGATTCTCCTGCACATGCACATTATCTTGCCTCCAAAGATCTTGATGTATTGATGCTAGTAATGTATTTTCCAATATCGTCCTCGACTATCTCTAGTCAAATTAAAGGTGTTACTCTTCCTTGCTTCTGATATTGTGCAAACACTTCCGAAATATTGGTGTATATATGTGTATATATGTATGTATGTGTATGTGTGTATGTACATATATGTGTATACATATGTATGTGTGTATGCATGTGTATGTATGTATGCATGTGTATGTATGTGTGTATGTATGTGTGTATGTATGTGTGTATGTGTGTCTATATTCATATATGTATATGTGTGTGTATGTATATGTAGGTGTATGTGTATGTAGGTATGTGTATGTGTGTATATATGTACGTGTGTGTGTAGGTGTATCTATATGTGTATATGTGTATGTGGGTGTGTATGTGTGTGTTTGGGTATGTGTATGTGTGTGTATGTGTGTATATGAGTGTATGTATGCATGTATATGTGTATGTGGGTTTATATGTGTGTGTGCACATGAATGTATGTATGTATGCATATGCATATGCATTGTGTACGCATATGTATATGTGTTTGTGTGTATATGTATGTGTATATCTCTATGTGCGTGTGTATGTGTATGTGTGTGTCTCTATGTGTGTGCATCTATATGTGGGTGTATGTATCTATGTGTGTTTATGTTTATGTGGGTGTATGTATCTATCTGTGTGCTTTATGTGTATATGTGTGTATGTTTGTGTGTATTCATGTCTATGTGTGTATCTCTTTTGTGTGTGTATGTGTATGTGTGTGTCTCTATGTGAGTGCACGTATGTATGGGTGCATGTATCTATGTGTGTGTATGTATCTATGTGTGTTTTTATGTGTATATGTGTGTACATTTGTGTCTGCATGTGTATGTGTGTGTATGCGTGCATCTCTATGTGTGTGTGTGTGTGCAAGTATCTATGCTTATGTGTATGCATATGTGTATGTGTATGTGTATATGTATGTGTATGTGTATGTGTATGTGTGTGTATGTGTGTGTATGTGTATGTGTATGCGTATGCGTATGCGTATGTGTATGCGTATGTGTATGGGTATGCGTATGTGTATGCGTATGCGTATGCGTATGCGTATGCGTATGCGTATGCGTATGCGTATGCGTATGCGTATGCGTATGCGTATGCGTATGCGTATGCGTATGCGTATGCGTATGCGTATGCGTATGCGTATGCGTATGCGTATGCGTATACGTATGCGTATGGGTATGCATATGGGTATGCGTATGCGTATGCGTATGCGTATGCGTATGCGTATGCGTATGCGTATGCGTATGCGTATGCGTATGCGTATGCGTATGCGTATGCGTATGCGTATGCGTATGCGTATGCGTATGCGTATGCGTATGCGTATGCGTATGCGTATGCGTATGCGTATGCGTATGCGTATGCGTATGCGTATGCGTATGCGTATTCGTATGCGTATGCGTATGCGTATGCGTATGCGTATGCGTATGCGTATGCATATGCGTATGCGTATGCGTATGCATATGCGTATGTGTATGTGTATGCATATACGTATGCGTATGGGTATGCATATGCATATGCGTATGCGTATGCATATGCGTATGCGTATGCGTATGCATATGCGTATGCGTATGCATATGCGTATGCGTATGCATATGCGTATGCATATGCGTATGCCTATGCGTATGTGTATGGGTATGCATATGTGTATGTGTATGTGTATGCATATGCATATGCCTATGCGTATATGTATGTGTATGTGTATGTGTTTTTGTTTGTGTATGTGTATGCATATGCATATGTGTATGTGTATGTGTATGTGCATGTGTATGTGCATTGTATGTGCATGTGTATGTGCATGTGTATATGCATGTGTATGTGTATGTGTGTGTGTATGTGTATGTGTATGTGTATGTGTATGTGTATGTGTATGTGTATGTGTATGTGTATGTGTATGTGTATGTGTATGTGTATGTGTATGTGTATGTGTATGTGTATGTGTATGTGTATGTGCTTGTATGCATGTGTATGCATATGTATGTATAGAGTGGGTGTGTGTGTATGTATACATATGCATACATATCTATGTGTGTGTATATGTGTATGTATACATCTGTATGTGTGTGTATGCATATGTATATGTAGTGAGTGTATGTGTGTTTTTATAGATGTATGTGTGTATGTTTGTGTGTATGCATGTGTGTGTGTGTGTATGTGTGTGCCTCTATGTGTGTGTATGTGTATCTCTCTGTGTGTAATGTGGGCATATCCACATATGTATGTATGTATATGTGCGTATGTGCAAGTATCTATGTGTATGTGTATGTGCATGTGTGTGTATGTGTATGTGTATGTGTATGTGTATGTGTATTTGTATGTGCATGTGTATGTGTATGTGTATGTGCATGTGCATGTGCATGTGCATGTGCATGTGCATGTGCATGCGCATGCGCATGTGCATGCGCATGTGCATGCGCATGTGCATGCGCATGTGCATGCGCATGTGCATGTGCATGTGCATGTGCATGTGTATGTGTATGTGTATGTGTATGTGTATGTGTATGTGTATATGTGTGATACATATATGTGTGTATATGTATGTGTATGTTTGTGTATATGGGTGTATGTATATGTATATGCATGTATATGTATATGCATGTATATGTATATGCATGTATATGTATATGCATGTATATGTGTATGCATGTATATGTAGGTATGCATATGTGTGTGTATGTCTATGTAGGTGTGTATGTCAGTGTATGAATGTGTGTATTTGTGTATGTGGGTGTGTATATGTGTATGTATGTATTCATATGCATGTGCATTATTTATGCATATGTATGTATGTGTGTGTATGTGTGTCTCTATGTATGTGTGTGTCTCTATGTGTGTGTATGTATATGTGGTTGCATGTATCTATGTGTGTGTGTATGCACATGTATCTGTAGTATGTGTATGTGTGTGTATGTATACGTGTGGATATGAGCATATGTTGTACATGTGTATGTATGTATGTATGTATGTGTATGTATACATGTGTATGTGTATGTATGGATATGTATGTATAGCATGTGTGTGTGTATATGTGCGCAAACACACACACACACACACACACACACACACACACACACATATATATATATATATATATATATATATATATATATATATATATATATATATATATATATATATATATATATATATATATATATATATATATATATATATATATATCACTACAACATATCGAGGGTATATCGATGCTACTAGCAAGGAAAATGAATGGGCATAATTTTTCTGCGACGTCCATGTCGGAGTCGGTATGTGATATATATATATATATATATATATATATATATATCACTACAACATATCGAGGGTATATCGATGCTACTAGCAAGGAAAATGAATGGGCATAATTTTTCTGCGACGTCCATGTCGGAGTCGGTATGTGCATCGGAAACATAATGCCCGTATAGTCATCGGTATGGGCATCGGTATGGGCATCGGTATAAGCGTCGGTATGAGCGTCGGTAATACGGATGCTTATACCGATGCTTATACCGACGACTCTACTAGGTGTAGTGACGTCCATACCAACACCTATACTGGGCATACTGACGCCCATACTGAGGACCATATCTGCACAATTTTTTTTGAGCAGATTGAGTTGTCTTTTGCTACAGCGTGATGTTGTTTAGCAAAAGACAATACACACTGCCCAACTCTAAACCGAGTACATGTGTTATGTACTCTAATGGCAACCAAAACATGATTTTATATGAGCAAAAATGAACCATGAATCATGTACAAAAATATTTATGTTCCAAAAATGAAGGATGTACAAATCACTTCCATATAGGAATCAAATACAAAATTATGGTACATCATTTCCACATAAGAGTGTAATACAAAATTGTGGCAATGTGACAAAGCACTTCCATATAGGAATCGAATACAAAATTATGGTACATCATTGCCACATAGGAGTGTAATACAAAATTGTGGCAAAGCACTACCATACATATAGGTAAGGGGATCAAAACATTTACACCTACAATCCTGCAACAAAGCATATGTGTAAAATGAGACAAACTGACATGACATTTAGAAACAACACCTAAAAATACAAAACCAATCTATAAGTTTACCTAATCATAGATTCTCCCATGAAATGATTGCACCGTGTCCCTCTAAGTCTTGCAACAGTGCAGCCAATCCATGACGATATCCATAAGATTCTTTCGCTCGAGTCGAAGGACGACCCACTGCCAACTCCTATAATAAATATGCAAAATGTTAGATGAACATACATGATTTGCTTAACACAAACAAATTCAATAATTAACATGATACTTACAAATTGGTAGCGCATACTGCCGTATCCGCCACTACCTAAATCCGACATTCCAACCGTATCCAAACATGTGGCCGCTGCATCTCTCTGTTGACGATATCGATCAGGAATATGTTGCTGCTCATCCTGAATCGATTCCCACTCTTCAGCATCTAACCACACAAGCTTCGGTAAGCCTGCTCTAAAAGCATCGCGAGCTTCCGACCATATATGAGACATCACCTCGCGTGCCGTATGCTGAATCCATTTCGAACTCATAATAGGATTCCCAGGTGCTGGTCGGTACTCTTCATATATCAATTGTGTGATCTAATTTTTGGAATCCCTATCCTGTTCGCTCCATTTTAACATTAGAGAATGTCCAAACTCTATGGAGAAAAGTTGTCCAATGTGCTAAAGCATTGACTTTTCGGCCGCATCCATGATTGGAGCTCCATTACGTATGTGATATGTTTTGGAGTCGTCATTGTCATGTGCTCCCCAAGGTGTACGTGGAGATCCCATCTCATCCAATGTGAAGATCCCATCTGATCCAATGTGTGTATGCATATGCATGTGTGTATGCATATGCATGTGTGTATGCATATGAATGTTTGTATGCATATGCATTGTGTATGTATGTATGCATATGCATCTCTGTATGCATATGCATCTCTGTATGCATATGCATGTGTGTATGCGTATGCATTTGTGTATGCATATGCATGTGTGTATGCATATGCATGTGTGTATGCATATGCATGTTTGTATGCATACACATATGTGTATGCATATGCATGTGTGTATGCATATGCATATGTGTATGCATATGCATGTGTGTATGCATATGCATGTGTGTATGCATATGCATCTGTGTATGCATATGCATGTTTGTATGCATATGCATGTTTGTATGCATATGCATGTTTGTATGCATATGCATTTTGTATGCATATGCATTGTGTATGTATGCATGTGTGTATGCGTGTATGTGTGTATGGATATGCATGTGTGTATGCATATTCATTGTGCATGTGTATATGCATATGCATGTTCGTATGCAATTGCATGTCTGTATGCATACGCATGTGTATATGCATATGCATGTGTCTATGCATATGCATTGTGTGTATGCATATGCATGTGTGTATGCATGTGCATGTGTGTATGCATATGCATGTGTCTCTGCATATGCATGTGTGTGTGCATATGCATGTGTGTGTGCATATGCATGTGTGTATGCATATGCATTGTGTATGCATATGCTTGGTGTATGTTTGTATGCATATGCATGTGTGTATGTGTGTATGGATATGCATGTGTGTATGCATATGCATTGTGTATGTGTGTATGCATATGCATTTGTGTATGCATATGCATGTGTGTATGCATATGCATGTGTGTATGCATATGCATGTGTGTGTGCATATGCATGTGTGTATGCATATGCATTGTGTATATGTGTATGTGTGTATGGATATGCATGTGTGTATGCATATGCATTGTGCATGTGTGTATGCATATGCATTGTGCATGTGTGTATGCATATGCATTGTGCATGTGTGTATGCATATGCATGCTTGTATGCATATGCATGTGTGTATGCATATGCATGTGTATATGCATATGCATGCCTGTATGCATATGCATGTGTGTATGCATATGCATGTGTGTATGCATATGCACGTGTGTATGCATATGCACGTGTGTATGCATATGCACGTGTGTATTCATATGCATGTGTCTATGCATATGCATGTGTGTATGCATATGCATGTGTGTGTGCATATGCATGTGTGTATGCATATGTATGTGTGTATGCATATGCATTGTGTATGCATATGCATTGTGTATGCATATGCATTGGGTATGCATATGAATTGTGTATGTGTGTATGCATATGCATTGTGTATGCATATGCATTGTGTATGTGTGTATGCATATGCATGTGTGTATGTGTGTATGTGTGTATGGATATGCATGTGTGTATGCATATGCATTGTGTATGTGTGTATGGATATGCATGTGTGTATGCATATGCATTGTGTATGTGTGTATGCATATGCATTTGTGTATGCATATGCATTTGTGTATGCATATGCATGTGTGTATGCATATGCATGTGTGTATGCATATGCATGTGTGTATGCATATACATGTGTGTATGCATATGCATGTGTGTATGCATATGCATTGTGTATGTGTGTATGGATATGCATGTGTGTATGCATATGCATTGTGTATGTGTATGCATATGAATGTGTGTATGCATATGCATTGTGTGTATACATATGCATTGTGTGTATGCATATGCATTCGTGTGTGCATATGCACGTGTGTATGCATATGCATGTGTGTACGCATATGCATTGTGTATGCATACGCATTGTATATGTGTGTATGCATTTGCATGTGTGTATGTGTGTATGGATATGCATGTGTGTATGCATATGCATTGTGTATGTGTGTATGGATATGCATGTGTGTATTCATATGGATTGTGTATGTGTGTATGCATATGCATTTGTGTATGCATATGCATGTGTGTGTGCATATGCATGTGTGTGTGCATATGCATATGTGTGTGCATATGCATTGTGTATGTGTGTATGCATATGCATGTGTGCATGTGTGTATGGATATGCATTGTGTATGTGTGAATGCATATGCATTTGTGTATGCATATGCATGTGTGTGTGCATATGCATGTTTTTATGCATATGCATGTGTGTATGCATATGCATTGTGTATGTGTGTATGCATATGCATGTGTGTATGCATATGCATTGTGTATGGATATGCATTGTGTATGCATAATCATTGTGTATGGATATGCATTGTGTATGCATATGCATTGTGTATGCATATGCATTGTGTATGCATATGCATTGTGTATGCATATGCATTGTGTATGTGTGTATGCATATGCATGTGTGTATGTGTGTATGGATATGCATGTGTGTATGCATATGCATTGTGCATGTGTATATGCATATGCATGTTTGTATGCATATGCATGTGTGTATGCATATGAATGTGTGTCTGCATATGCATTGTGTATGCATATGCATTGTGTATGCATATGCATTGTGTATGCATATGTATTGTGTATGCATATGCATTGTGGATGCATATGCATTGTGGATGCATATGCATTGTGTATGTGTATATGCATATGCATGTGTGTGTGTGTGTATGCATATGCATTGTGTATGTGTGTATGCATGTGCACTTGTGTATGCATATGCATGTGTGTATGCATATGCATGTGTGTATGCATATGCATGTGTGTATGCATATGCATGTGTGTATGCATATGCATTGTGTATGCATATGCATTGTGTATGCATATGCATTGTGTATATGTGTATGTGTGTATGTGTGTATGGATATGCATGTTTTTATGCATATGCATTGTGCATGTGTGTATGAGTATGCATGTTTGTATGCATATGCATGTGTCTATGCATATGCATGTGTCTATGCATATGCATGTGTCTATGCATATGCATGTGTCTATGCATATGCATGTCTCTATGCATATGCATGTCTCTATGCATATGCATGTGTTATGCATATGCATGTGTATGCATATGCATATGCATGTGTGTGTGAATATGCATGTGTGTGTGCATATGCATGTGTGTATGAATATGCATGTGTGTATGCATATGCATTGCGTATGCATATGCATTGTGTATGTGTGTATGCATATGCATGTGTGTATGTGTGTATGGATATGCATCTGCGTATGCATATGCATTGTGTATGTGTGTATGGATATGCATGTGTGTATGCATATGCATTGTGTATGTGTGTATGCATATGCATTTGTGTATGCATATGCATGTGTGTATGCATATGCATTGTGTATGTGTGTATGGATATGCATGTGTGTATGCATATGCATTGTGTATGTGTGTATGCATATGCATGTGTGTATGCATATGCATGTGTGTATGCATATGCATGTGTGTATGCATATGCATGTGTGTATGCATATGCATGTGTGTATGCATATGCATGTGTGTATGCATATGCATGTGTGTATGCATATGCATGTATGTGTGCATATGCACGTGTGTATGCGTATGCATGTGTGTATGCATATGCATTGTGTATGCATATGCATTGTGTATGCATATGCATTGTGTATGCATATGCATTGTGTATGTGCGTATGCATATGCATGTGTGTATGTGTGTATGTGTGTATGGA
>CM035434.1:60812396-60892396 GCA_020310875.1 Ceratopteris richardii
TGTATCTATGTGCATGTGTATGTATGCATGTGTGTGTATGAATATGTGTGTATGTATGTGTGTGTATTTGTGTGTACCTAACTCTGGACTCGCTTGCTTGGGGTTGCTCTTCACTCTTCATTTGCAAAGCTAGAGCTTGGCACAAATGTGCCGGAAAAAAGCTAAATTTTTTCAACTCTTGGAGCATTTCTTATGCAATGCCTAAGCATCACATGCAAACCCTTATAGTGATGCTACAGATGAATGTCGCATATGGGATGCTCAACATGGCATATGCGACAAGCCCGATTTATGTTTTGGTTTTTTTTTTCTTAGACGTCTCTTATGGGATTCTTTTTTAGAGAAGTGTTGCATAAGCGACGACACCTGCTTTTTTTTTCAATCGGGGGCATCGCTACACCCCCATTATTCTTGTAATGTATGGAAGTAATCTTCAATAAGCATGGTTATTTCATACATGATTTCAAGTATCAAAAAAGAGGGAAATTTCTTGGTCATCGAAAGAAATGGGTATATTGTTCACGTTTCACATTTGGACACCTCTTTATCAGAATATGTATGCCAATAACAATAAACATTCAGATATAGCTGAATTATGGCATTAAAAAATTGGTCATGTCAACTTGAGGAAATTAAAGTCTATGGAAAAGCAAACGTTAGTATGTGGTCTACCGAGATTTGGTCATTTAAATTTTGAGAGGATATGTGAAGCGTGTGCATTTGGGAAGCATCAACTTATGAAGTTTCCAAGAAGAGAAATGCATAGAAACAGACCTCTAGAGCCGATCCATTGTGATGTGGTTGGACTTGCTGAAACAAAATCAGTTGGTGGTTCACTCTATTTATCGATATTCATTGATGATTATAGACGATACACATGGATATATTTTTTGAAGCATAAGAGTGAAGTTTTCAAATGTTTTGTGCAATTCAAGAACATGGTTGGGAAGCAACTAGACATGTACATAAATTGCTTACGATCAAATTTAGGGGGAGAATATATCTCAAAGGAATTTGATCACTATCTTAGAGATCATGGAATCAAAAGGCAACTATCTTGTAGATATACACCACAACAAAATGGTGTTGTGGAATGCAAGAATTGTATGATTGAAGACGTTGCTAGAGCCATGTTAAATGAAAGAGCATGCAAGATAAATTTTGGGCACAAGCTTTTCATACAGTCGTACATGTCATAAATAGAGCTCCAATAGAAATGATTCATGATTTGACTCCTTATGAGAGGCCATGGAAGCATAAGCCAAATGTGAACTATCTATGAGTTTTTGGGAGTATTTGTTATGCACACCTACCTAGTCAATTGACACACAAATTTGAGGCTAAATCTAAAAAGTGCATATTTGTTGGATATTTAGAAGAGAAGAAAGGATATAGATGCTATAATCTTGTAGCAAAAGAATGTGTAGTGAGTAGAGACGTTATATTTGATGAGAATGCATCATAGTATGCACCTAAAAACATGGTTGTAATATAAAATGATATGGATGATTCTATGCATAATGTTCATGATGAGCTAGAAACAAGTTATAGACATTTTGATCATGAAGGAAGTCAAGCTTATGGTTCATATGAGTTTCCTACACCTGAACCGTCATGGAGTGAAAATGCAAAAGACTATGCAAGGAGAAAGGAGAAAGGGAAAGAGAAGATGAGAGATTAAATGTCTGATTCAGATATTAATGATGATATAGTTACACTTGGCATGTTGAAAAATAAGAAAGAGAAATATGTTCCTCCACATGAAAGAAAAGAGACACGTTCAAGATCAAATGAAGAAACACCTGTGAGATGACCTACGAGAGTACGACATCCTATAGATAGATAGAATATATACAACAAGTCTATGAAGCTTCATTATGCTTACATGACAGAGAGAATCAAGCATGACGAACCAAAGGACTTTCATGATGCATCACAAAGTGAAGATTGGTGCAAAGCAATGGATGATGAGATGAATGCATTGAAGAAGAATGATACATGGGAATTAGTGAAATTGCCACTAAATAAGAAACCTATTGGATGCAAATGGGTGTACAAAGTGGAGTGCAAAAGTGATGATTCAGTGGAGAGATTTAAAGTGTGTTTAGATGCAAAAGGATATGCACAAGTATATGGATTGGATTATGATGAAACATTAATACCATTGGTGAAAATGACAATGGTGAGAAGCATGATTGCATGGGCTGTTATGAAAAATTGGAACTTGTATCAAATGGATGTTAGGAATGCATTCTTGAATGGAAAATTATAGGAGGAAGTCTATGTGCAGCAACCAGAAGGTTATGTGCATCCAAGATATCCTGATTATGCATGCAAGTTCAAGAAAGCACGTTATGGATTGAAGTTATTGGATCTGAAATTTATGCAATCGAAGGCTGGTTATTTTGTATGGACTCAAGGAAGAAAAAAGATTCTACTAGTGATTTATGTTGATGATTTGATCATTATTGACAATGATGAAAAGTGGATTCCTGATTTGAAAAAGCAATTGAAACCTAAATTTTTGTTGTCATATTTGGGAGAGATAAAATAATTTTCAGGAATTGAAGTAATTTCAACGCAAGAGGGAATTTGGATGATACAACGCAATCATATGCTAGAAATGATTGAGAGATTTGGTGTGAGTGCTTCCAAACCTGTTGATACACCACTTGATGCTAATGCTAAGATTATGGATGATGGGAAATACTTGGATGATGCCAATATGTATAGGAAGATGGTTTGAAGCATGATTTATGTAACAAAGACAAGGGCAAAATCTTTGAGTTTTTTAGTTGGTTTGGTGAGTCAATTCATGCATAAACCATGTAGAGTGCACTTGGATGCAGTGAGACACATATTGTGATATGTGAAGGAACATGCAACTTTGGTTTGTTTTATGAGAAAAAATTTCACCCATGTATATATGCATATGTAGATGCAGATTGGGCAACAAATGTCATGGATCGAAGGTCAACTAGTGGATTTTCATTCTAACTTGGAATTGCAACCATTTCATGGAGTAGCAAGAAGCAACCAAATGTTGCTTTGTCAAGTACTGAAGCTGATTATAGAGGCATTATGCAAGTTGTTTGTGAAGCAACATGGATTAATTAGCTACTTGAAAACATCAGAGTCTACATCGACAAAAAGCTGGTAGTCCATTGTGACAATCTGAGTAGTATTATGCTATCGAAGAATCCAGTTTATCATGTGCGATCAAAACATATCGAAGTTCATTATCACTTTGTTCGTGAGAAGGTCATCAAAGGAGAATTGGAGCTGATTCACATCAGCACTAGAGAATAAGTGGCAGATATCTTCACCAAAGCTCTTCCCAAAGACAAGTTCATCTACTTCGGAAAAGCTTTAGGATTTAGGAAGCTTTAATTTTTGTATCTAGATTTCATTTCATATTAATTTTATCTTGTATGGACATATGTATTTCTTTCATCTTGTATTCAAGCTCATTCTGAGCTTGAGGGAGAGATTTGATGATGTGTAAAAAGTATGTAAAACATCAATAAGTCAATAGAAAATAGGTGCGCAAAGTCTCCGGCTGATCACGTAGTCATTATCCAAAATTAGCTGTCTATCTCTAGTCTCTCATATCTATGATGACGACGATAACTCATGGAGGTGCCATAGTTGCGCCCTCTCAACAAGTTATGGGTCTTCAACAGTTTCTTGACAGATGAACCCTTCATCTAGTTTCTAATATTATATTGGAGCAGTTGATCTTTATAAGTGAAAGGGAGAGAAACTCGGAGTAACCTTTTGAATAATGACATTTATCTTTCGTATTTCATGACTACTTCACTTTTCATTTTCATTTATCTTGGACGGCGCTATCATAAAGGAACTTGTTTTTTTTTTTCAATATAAAAGAAGTTCGGCCTTAGCCTACTCTCCCGGACTTGAATCAAATAAATAAAAAATACAAAAGAAGGGGACTAGTGCCCACGGGATCCCCCAAATCCCAAAGAGCGGGGGAAGCTTTTACAGAGTGTAGGTGGCTTTACAAGAATAGGGTTAATCGCCCACTCATCTCCCTCATGCGGGGCACACATGGAACTTGTTTTCATAAATGCCACAAGCATCCTTCATAAGAGAAGACTATACCATTGTGGAATCTTTTTTCTTTGAGAGGATTAACCTTTCTTATCCACCACGAATTCGAGATTGTGTTGCTTCCATCCCTTGTTGCTAGTAAAACTAATATTTTTAGCTGCAAACAAAGCATGATAAAACACATTAGTATCAGCTGTCCATCATGTATGAGGAGTGCCAAGAGTCGAATCTTTTTGTGTTCGTGCACCAGTTATTAGTAGGAAGACCTAGAGGTTGATAAATTTGGATAAGTTGCAGCCATCACCTTTCATAAGATGTTCAGAGCTAAAACAGATTTTTGTTTTTCAATAAAGGAAATTTGGCCTTAGCCTATTCTCCCGGACTTGTATTAATTAAAAAAAAAGTACAAGTGAAAGGGACTAGTGAAACAGATTCTCTTTTTTTTTCTTTTTTTTTTTAAAGGAAGTTCGTCCTTAGCCTACTTTCCCGGACTTGAATTAATTAAAAGAAAAGTACAAGAGAAGGGGACTAGTGCCCATGGGATCCCCCGAATCCCACATAGCGGGGGTAGCTTTTACAGAGTTTAGATGGCATTACAAAGAAGGTTAGTTAACCTCTCATCATCCTCATGAGGGGCCCACATGGGTTTAAGTTGATGATTAGTGATCCTTTTGCCAAGGAGGAACAGTGATTTCTCAATTGACCACAGTATGGGGGAGTCACCAAAGTTGCAAGCCATAAAGGCAGAGCAATTGAACGCTTCTCCTAGTAGAGCATGCATCCAAACTGATATGTTTTTGAAGTCTGATTTTCTTTCCAACAATCTTCCAAAGCCTTCGTGGTGGTCCTTACAAAGCTTACATGAAGTTATAGAGGAGGTTGATAAACCTCACATCCCATCATGTGGATCCCACTTGGTTTTAAGCTTATTGTTGACATACTGTAGCTCTTTGTGATGTCTGAAGGGGGGGGGGGGGGGGTGTTCTTACAGTTAGCAATCCTATTTACTAGAAGGAATAGGGACTTCTCTATCGACCACTCCTTGGGGGTATTGCCAAAGTTGTGAGCGCATATTTCCTACCAAATCTTCCAAAGGATCTCTCCCCTGATCGCATTCCACCATGCCGCAGAGCAACTGATTTCTTCGCCAATGAGGGCTTGCTTCCAATTGATTTGTTATTGGAATCCCAGAGAACGACCAAGGATCTACATAACCGAAGGGATTTAGGGCAAGCAAAGTGCGATGTACACCCCAAAAAAGTACCAAAAAAATTCCCTTTCTAATAAGAAGTGTTTGGCTGCTGTCTCTAACACATGAGAAACCGGCTGATCCAAGAAAAACGTCCAACATAAAGAGATTTCCCCGAAATTCTTTGTCTCTTGCTCGAACTCAAATGCTTTACTGATTGCTTCCAAGCACGAAGTAGTGTTACCCTCAATAGAGTACGCAGGTAAAGAGCATGAAAAAGCAAATTAGTCCAAGTGTTGAATTGCCACGTTCCCTTGAAATGACATTGCGCGTTATTTAGAAAGTTATGCAAAAGTAGGGGCCACATGAGCGAACATATAATAAATTTTGAAGAAATGTACATATTCTAGCGGAAATTTTATATGTTGATTCCATCATACTTCCTAAAGAGAGTAGTGATTCCATCATACTTCCTAAAGAGAGAGTAGTTGGTTCCCAAGAAACGAGAATTTATAAATGATTTAGACAGTTTTCTTCTTGAAAAACTGCTTGACAAACATTAAAATAGGTTACAACGCATGTGCAGAAGTTTGCACATTGATTTTGAGCAACATCGCTCCTTAGAATAGGTGTATCTTATGTAGTTTGTATAGAATCTCAAACCGAGGCTAAGTTAAGAAGGCTGATGAAACTCCATTGGGGGCTCAACAGGAATATCTGCGTGACCCTTGTAGGCACTTGATAGTTTCACAATTCAGAACAATGCAAGTAGGCGTCAATGTTGATTGGATGAGGTATTGGATTGGAGGGACCAAACATTGAAGACAATGAATATTAATGCGGCATTCTGTGCAGAGGAAACCCAGTAGAAGATGCAAAACAGATAGATAGGCCAAATGCAAGGGTAAGCTATTCAGGTCATTAAATATGAGATAAAACCTTTTTCATTAGGTATGGACGCAAAGATCCTTATGAAGTAGCCAAGTGTCCTAAAAAACTTTCTGATAGGAGTGAATCCTTATCCTTCTTTCACAAACTTGGTAGAAATCCTCAGCTTAATATTCATGCAGACAGATTTGTTGCTTGCTAGAATGAACTTCTTATTCTCCTTCCATATCAGAACTCCAGTCCCCATATCTTATAAATGATGAACCTTATGCTGCTTGCCAAATCGGAGTATTTACATCTAATGAAGATCCTTGATATTATTAACTTTTGTGCATTCACTCAATGGTGTTCGTGGGACGTACGAAAGGACGACCACACATGAGAATTTAAACACCTAGGCAAGCACATGCATAATTATAAGTGTATCAGATTCCATCATCAGAACACAAAAGTGGTGGGGTTACATGGTATTGCGGATCATCGAGTCTTTCATCTTCTATGTTCTTGGCCATCTTCACCTTCCATACTTCCCTATTCCATTAATGCCACCTCATATTGTAGCCTTAAGCTATTCTTATGATTCGTCTTATTGCCCCTTCTAAAACAAGAAGGTTAGTAATTGGGATAATCATAATTGAAGTTCTTTAATATCAAATGCATTTTGTGTATATCGATGCCGTATCGATCATCTACCCGTTAACATCCAAAAAAGAATCATCAACTTCATCTAGAGGTTCACCATTATCAATGCACTATAAATAATATGCTAGCACATGGGAAGAACCATGCCGATGAATGCATCATAATCGAATTCCTATAAAAGTAATGCCCACCATGCAAGCCAATCCACTAAGTTCTGCTACTTCACCAAGTATAATAAAGCCAAATTATCCACATAAAAAGTGAATTGTCTGCATATTAGTAGTGTAGAACTTTTTGATGGAGTAAATCAATCCAAGACATTCCCATTGAGCTATTGAATAATTCTTCTCCATAGTAGCTTGTTTTCGATCGGTTGGCATAATAAACCAGAGGGTATTAAGAACAAATTTCTTTTTGCATTACCACACTTTCAATGGCTACATTTGATGCGTCAACAAAAAAACATGGAACATATTATTCAAATCGAGAGCCTGCAATGTGAGTGCCTTAGTTAGAAGCACATTTAACTTGCAGAATTCTAGATTGCACTCCAGATTCCATTGCACTCCAGCTGGCATAATAAACTAGAGGGTACCAAGATTTGTAGTTTCCTATGTCACAATGTGAAACCACTCTAAGCATCAAATTTGTTGTATACACGGATTATCTGTGCTGACCACAATGTTACTTTCTAATTGTTTGTCATTAAAGTATCCGTTCATGCAAGCAAGCGATGATTGAATAGCAAGAGCTACATTTTCTTTTCCATAACCATACAGACTGAAAAAGGGGCGAACACTCCATGCTGGATCAATCTACACGATCGAAAGTTAATTTTATGTTATTCGCAAGTCAACACGCGGACATCAGAGAGAGAGAGAGAGAGGAGATGTTATTCGCAAGTCAACACGCGGAAATCAGAGAGAGAGGGAGAGAGGAGTTTGCTTTGAACACATCACTGTTATTCAAAATGTTCAAGGGAGCACTTATGCTTCAACAACGCAGGTCATTTTCCCAAAAATAAAAGCTCAAGTAAATCCACGTGCAATCACTTTAGATAACATTGCAGGTACTTTGTTTAGAAGTTCTTGTCTATCAGTTTTATTTACCCTAAAAGTATGTACATTGAATGCGGTGAGTGCCTTTGTACTGATCTTCTCAAAGATGCATATATCACCACACTTGAGCTTGTGATCCAAAACAAAGTGTCTCCATCCACCGCTAAGTGAAGGACTATCATTTTTGTGCCCCAAAAAAGTCACAGCCCATGTCCTTTTGCTGGCATCAATCAACGCTACACACTCTGGGTCTGCATTCATGTGCTGAACAGCAAAAGATTTCGGAATCGCCTATACACAGAAGAAGCTAGTCTTTATTCAGTAAGTTTACTAAAATTAAAGCGACAAGCCTCTTAAAGAATACACAACAACTCACCAGTTTAAATCCATGGCAGACATTTGAAGAAATCATCATTCGTATAGTGAAGGGGTTGCTGCTAGAGTAAGAAAGAGCATTCTCAAATGCTTGCTGAGTCTGTGCATGAAGGCTTCGATAAACTTGCTGCAAATCTTTTAGTGTAAAATGTGTCTTGATGTCGCGTTGAACCTTCGGTGGAAGATGACAACTTGCTATCATCTTCATGCAATCATTCTTTACGGTATGTGTTGCCTTGTTCTTTTCAAGTTCTTTGTTCTCTTCGATTGTTTTATTTTTCACATTGGAGTATGTTGATGCCTTAGAGATTAAATGGATATCTTGATTTAACAGCATAATTTTCCCATTTTCTGCATTTGGACAAAGAACGCATGCATGTGCCCTCTCTCTTTCAGTAATGATGGTACCAATATTCATTCTATTGTCACTTGGTTCCCCACTTGTGACCCTCGTGTATGACTCTTCAGAATTCATGGCATCAAAGTTCTTCTCACACCTATCGTCTCCGTCATAAACATACACTCGGAAATGGGCTTTGTAGACAAGCTCAAGAATAACTAAGTTACCACTTCGAATGCCAAGATGTTTTGCTAATTCTTTCCACCCGAACGTAATACGGAAGTGTTTTTTCTCATCAACCTCTATGTGTGCTTTAAACATTACCCAACTTGGTGCCTCCAGAGTTACCATATAACTCAAGTATGATCGAAACTGTTTTATGAAGGCTTTTGGAATTACCTACATTGGCAGCAACATCTTCTATCATAAACAATAATTAGCTGTCATTCCAAACCAAAGGACACAGTTTAGTTATGCGAATGTCAACACATACCAAGGAAGGTTCCATGTGTGTGGCCTCCATGCTAGGATCAATAACCTCAAAGAAGCTTGCACATTGTGGCACGCATCCATTCATGTTTGTTCCAATTTTTGTACAACTTCTTGATGCCTTAAGTAATATTAAATGCCTGTTTTTTGTTCATACTGTTAAAAACATTAATTACAATACAAACATTAAACAGATTGATAAGAAAAATTAATTTGCAATTGTAAAATAATCCCTCTAAAGACTCAGGCATTTGAGGTGTTTCGCAAGTACTAAAACGCTTTGCTATAGGTAGCCTTTACCTTGAATGGATTGAAAATCCATTTTTGTTTCAAGCTTTCTCTCGGATTTTTAAAACCTACATGTATTTTGTTAAGTAAGACCGGCTGAAATCCAGGTTGCAGTGATAACAATCGTGCTTTCCACCTTGGCAGTAGCAAGAAGCATGTGTGGGCATCCTTGTGGAAAGATTCCCTCATACGTCGATCAAACACCAAATGCAAAGCAGTCGAAAAATTGTGAAACGAGTCTAATTTGGTCATTAAGAGTGCATCAAACATGAGGACATGCTATGAAGTCAAGACATATGTTGAAAATGTGTTATATTTCAGCGTGCTGTGAAGTTCAATTTGGATTCGAGGCAAAAAACGAGTCTACCGCTTTTCCTCTACCAACTCCTTTGTGCTTGAGTGTTCTTCTCAGAACACTGCTCCCCATCGGCATAGGGATATCACTATATGAAGCTTTGGTGAACATTTGTTGAGTGCTCCGGCATCAATTGCAAGCCCGTAGAAAAATGTTATGTTGCCCCTTGAACACAGGATAAGCAAAAGTTGAGCCCAATTGATGAAGAAAAGTACTGCGATGATGAAGGGCTACTCCATTTGGTTGGAATGACATGCTTATATCAATAACGAGAGGATTGGGATCATAACTCACAAAGTTTTCAAGGTAAGGTCTAAAAGCTGGCAGAGGATTGGGATCATGAGTCACAAAGTTTTCAAGGTAAGTCTAAAAGCTGGCAAGATGTTTATATTAATGGTGATTGGTTTTTCTATATTGCGGGTCAACAACATCAATATTTTCTATAGGGTGCAGGAAGCTCTTGTACTAAAGAATTCAGCCTATGAATGATGAAGCTGAGCATTATCAAGGAAACAGGGCTCTTAAGATAACGGACTGTGCAGTCTGTGCTCAATATACATGCAAGAAAAGCAAGTTTCACTCAACTTTCTGTCCTCTAAAATCAAGGCTAAAAAAAAGGTGGAAAGTTGATTGGAGCAATCGACAGTAGATCTACTAATTCAAGTGCTTATGGAGTTTCATGTAGGCATGAAGCAATGTCTTTCTGAATGGTTCATTCTTCACCAGGGTATCTAGACTGTTCAGAGGACTTCGAATGCTTGAATGGGTGATGGCCTTCGCAAAAGATGCAAGATGCCTGAAGACATTCCTCGTATTTTCATGGGTTCCACAAGTTCCAGACATCTGCTGGATATTGTTCACAAAAGCTGCATGTCTATTCACCCCCAAAGTTTTGGTTACAAAGAAACCCTCCTTGGGCAATGTAAGAGGTTGGATCCACCTCTGTGGAACCTGTGGGGAGCATACCATTTATGGTTCTGCTAGCAACAAAGGAATGACATTTTTTTTAGAGACATCAATTGCAAACATGAAGAGGAGCTTGCCTTTAGACTTAGAAATAATGGATGAATATTCTTGTAGGAAACTATTTATTTCTAGATTAATCATGCTTCATGATTGTACCCGGTGACTTGTGTATGTTGATCCATTTCTCCCAAGGTATTATTTCTATCATTGTAATCAGTTGATGTTGTAACATTGATAGCTCTGACTCCCATGAGAGGTTGTACTTTGATCTCCTTTAGTTTGTACTTGGATCTCCCTTAGTTTCCCAGCTCAGCTGGAGGGAAGCCTATTTCGTAGTCTTCCTTTCGTCTTAATATTCTATGATGGTAGAAGACTATGTGGCAAGGCTACACCAAAAAGCTTTCGCATCGAATGTTCAAGCATTCCTAGAGTCCTAGATGCGCCGCAAAATACAGATGTGAAGCTTGACCAGCCTTCAGATGAACCCTTCATCTAGTTTCTATATTATATTGGAGCAGTTGACCTTTATAATCCAAGGGAAGGGAGAGAACCTCACAGTAACCTTTTGAATAATGACATTTCCTGAAGACATATTTCGTATTTTCATGACTACCTCCGCATCTTGGGCATGAAAATGAAAAGTGCAGCGCTACCATAAATTGACTTGTTTTCATAGATGCCATTGTGGAATCATTTTTCTTAGAGAGGATTAGCCTTTCTTATCCACCACGAATTCGAAATTGTGTAGCCTCCATCTCTTGTTGCTGGCAAAACTATAATTCAGAACAATGCAAGAAGGCGTCAGTATTCACTGGTTAAGGTATTGGACACTGAATTATATCTACAGAATTCAGAAAAATGCAAGGTATTGGATTGGAGACAATGAATAGATAGAGGAAGCCCAGTAGAAGATGCAGAACAGATAGACAGGCAAGATGGAAGGGCAAGCAGAGGGGATTTGCAGCGAAAGCTGTTCAGGTCGTTAAATATGAAATAAAAGCGTTTTCCTTACGTATGGTACGTAAAGATCCTTCTGATAGAGATCCATCTTATGACCTCCAATACCTCTAATATAAGGTAGGTAGAAATCCTCAGTTCAATATTCATGACAGATTTGTTGCTTGCTAGAATGAAATTCCTATTATCCTTCCATAACCTCCATCTAAACCCTCCCTCTCCCTGTCAATCACCCAGGTAGAGATCCTCCTGATTAATATTAATGGCGTATATAATGCTTTTTCAAAGCAGTTTTGCAGGATCCCTCCGAAAGAGAACAGAACATATCCATCTTAACTAAAGGTGAACAGCTTGCTCTTTAGTTTTGCATAAAATCTTTGCAAAATATAGATGCTCTTCAATTTTGTATAATTGAAGTTCTCGCAAAATATAGATGCCCTTGAATGTACACAGAGCAGATAAAATCGGCACACGAGATACAAGATATCACCGATGTAGTTTAAGGATGCGCTCTGGCCTTGATTAAGCCCAGAAAAGAAAAAAAATAAAATTACATATGATGAGGAACAGCCTACCTGATTGATAGAGCTCCTTACCGTCATGCTCGCTCTCTCCGTCATGACAGCATTGATAGACATAAAGGAGGCCATTAAAATGGTATTTGTAACAGTATTTCGCAGGTCGTACTATACTCAGAACTCCAGTCCCCATATCTTTCCAATGATAAATCTTTTGCTGCTCGCATAATCGGGAATCGTACTATTTACATCCAGTGAAGATCCTTGATATTATTATCTTTCGTGCATTCAGTCGATGGCGTGCATGGGGCGTACGAAAGGACGACCACACATGAGAATTCAAACGCGTAGACAAGCACATGCATGAAATTATAACTAGATCAGATTCCATCATCAGAAGACAAAAGTGGTGGGTTTACATGGCTTTGCGCATCATCCAATCTTTCATCTTCTATGTTCTTGGCCATCTTTACCTTCCATACTTTCCTAGTCCATTAATGGCACCTCATGTTGTAGCCTTAAACTGTTCTTATGACTCGTCTTATTGCCTCTTCTAATCGTAATCGAAGTTCTGTAATAACAAACGCATTTAGCGTTTATCGATGTCATTATTGATCATCTACCCGTTAATATTACCTTGCTAGCATTATGAATCAACATAGAGGAGGCTGCATGAATATTACGTCTAGTCATGCATAAATGAGTATTGTACAAAAGATGAACGTTGTATCATTAAATTTTTTTAACATGTTAAGTTTTCAAGAAAAAAAACCCAATATTTTATTATTAATTTTCTGAATTAAAGAGTTTATCTCTTCAAAGAAGATAGCCCCACAATAATGCAAAAATGTTGTCAAAGGCCACCAACTACTGAGGACACATTTCTGTCCTACATCTCAAATATCGCAAAGAAATAGGTTCACTCAGTGTTGGTATCCTTTTGTCCAAATCCATGCATTCTCATGTTAGCTTTTACTTTTTCTTCTTTTGGAAATTGGTTAATTGAAAAAAAAAATGAAAGAAATAGAAAATCACACCACAAGAGAGGGGGGCGCATCAAGAGAATGCGCATTTATATCACTTGTAGGCTCCTTATCCTCGAGTACAATGGTTCTCAATCTAGCTAATTTTTTGCTCTCCGTTTCGGACTCCGACCATGATGCTTTTTTGAGCAAAAACACATCACATTCGCTAACAGGTCAATATTATACTAAGACCCCATAATGTTGGCAGTATCGACGACAAGAAAAAATTTATTTCCCCTAACTCTTCAAGGGCTCATGAGGTTGAAGCAAATGTCATAGTTAGAACTCCCATTGTTATTAGAAGAACGACTAAAGAACCCATTGAAAAAGAGCAAACACTAGAGGCATTGCAAGGCCACTTTTCAAGCTCATCCGGAATTGCATCAAAAAAACTTGTCCATTAGAGATGCACATGTTTTGTTCTTCAGATGGAACTCGGACATTAACCCCCTCACTGAACAACAATATCGCTTCCCATTTGGATAGAATTCCATGCCCTTCCCCTCCCGTGAACTAATTGCTTAAAGGCACTGGAGAACAACTAGGGAAGGTGACTATGGTTCAAGAAACCCCTAGGGTTAACCCAAGATGGAACTTGGAGGTGTTTGTGGAGATTGACCTTTAAGAAGAGTTAAACATAGAGATTGAACTCACTCAAAATCTGGGATTCATAGATCACATCCAAGAAACCTTATATAGAAACCTTTAGAATTTGTGTTCCTATTGTCATAAGAAATGCTATTACGCAAAGAACTTTTCGGCTAGGAAGGATATGATTAAGGAAGCACCTAAAAAAGGATAGATAAAGATGGATTTACGAAATCACAAGGACAAACAAAAATATCCAATGGAAAGAAAAACCAAGGGCGCAAAAAATATGCTCCCGTTAACCAAATGAGGCACTAAGGTTTGAAGAAATATAGATCCACAAAACATTAAACGCACATGAAAGGTTTTGGATGAAGTAGACATACATGTAGTTAGAAGCTTCCTTCCCACCTCCCACTCTGGCTTTGAATGAAGATATCCATATCGATAGTAGTAGGAACAAGAGGAGAAAAAAAACAGGAACTTTAATGGAAACAAGCTCATCATTCAATAGACTAGATAGAGGAAAAAAGATCATTGCGGTCTAAACATATAACAAGCAAAATTTTATTTAGTTGCGAAATGATCCTCTCATTCCTTTCTTACAACTATAAAGATTTCAAGGTTGAACGCTGGAGACTCTTATGGAACCTAGATGTTTTTCCCTCACGCTATGAGTGGTTCAACTCCAAACACTCTCCTCGACCAAAAGGCACTTGCATTGGCTTCCATCCTCACTACCAAGGGTTCATAGGCCAAACCCTTTTCAATTGAGATAACCAGTAGATATCCGTTCAAAGGTTGAATCCCTTCAATGTCTATTTTGTATCAATTTATGTTGCAAATAACCCACAATTAAGGAAAACGATCTCGAAAGGTATCTCCAAAAATTCCAATGGAATGTATTATTATTGATGTTTTGAATACTGTCACCAAAGTAAGTGATATACTTTGTGGAAAATGAAGCATACTTTCTAGCTTAGAGAAGACTAAAAGAGATAAAATGGTTTCCCTCTAGTGGATGTTGGAATTAGATGTCTGCGGAAGCACGTGAACAGCACAAGGAAGAAGAAGAAGCTTGGAGCACAACACACAATACTGAATGTATTACCACTAGAATGTGCAAAGATAAGTAGCCCATCAGGGCAATAGGCGTATATACAAGCGAGGGGGAAAAAACCTCCTAAAGAGAGAAAAAATTACCCCACAGGTCCTAGTGTGTTCACACAGATGACTACCTAAATATATCAACAAATCCCCCTAGGAGTGATGCGGTGAACAAGGACTTGGCACTCATATATAAGGAAGTGCCAAGCTATATGGAATCAATCCACAAAAGGAAGTAAATGCAAAGCTTTGTGTAAAGCTTCAAACTTCTCCCTAGGCACAACCTTCGTGAAAAGGTCTGCAATGTTCTCATGTGTGGGCACATATGCCAAGCTGGTCTCCCCAATAGAGAACCTCTCCCTAACATAATGATAATGCACCTCAACGTGCTTAGTGGGAGCATGGAACACATGGTTCCTCGCAACTGCCAATGCACTCTAACTGTTACTGAAGATGGTGGTGCGAGAAGACTAACCAACACCCAAGTCAGCCATAAGGCATCTGAGCCACACACACTCAATAGTTGCTGGGAAAGTTGCCCTATACTCAGCCTCACAACTAGAAGTGGTCATAGTAGGCTTCTTCTTGCTCAACCAAGATATGCATGAGCTACCAAGCATGAATCAAAAACCACTGGTGGACACATGAGTGTCATAGCAACCAGCCCAGTCAGAGTCAGAAAACACATGCAAATCTGGCAGTAGTGATCCCCCCTTGGGATAAAACAACCCAAGTAGTCGGGTACCACTCAAGTAGTGAAAGATGTGCTTAACCGCCTGCCAATGCTTGACACCTGGGCAATGCATAAACTTGCTCATTTGTGAGATAGAAAACTGAATATCTGGCCGAGTAATGCATAAGTAAATCAAACATGCAATAGCCTATTGATAGAGAACAACATCAAATACACTTCCAGCATCATGAAGACTCACATGTAAACTTGTCTCCATAGGAGTGGCAATAGGCTTATAGTCTTCAAGGCCAAAATGCTGCAACAATGTGTCAATATATTTCATTTGACACAAAGCCATTCCACCATCAACTTGCGTAAATTGAATGCCCAAATATTGATGCAAATGCCCCAAATCAGACATCTTGAATGAGGCATGCAAATCAGCCTTAAAATCAGCAATATGCATGTCATGAGGACTAGTGAGCATCATGTCATCAACATACACAACAATGATCAAAAGCACATCATTACCACGCTTGACATATAAGGTGTTTTCAGTTGGACTGTTATCAAAACAATGTGCAATGAGATAGGCATGTATCTTTTCATACCAAGCATGTGGTGCTTGCTTTAAACCATATAATGACTTCTTTTACTTGCACACTTGGTTTTCATGCCGTTTTTGCACAAAGCCATGGGGATCAAAAACATACACTTCTTTATGCAAGTCACCATTCAGAAATGTTGTTTTAATGTCCAACTGATGTACATTCCAACCATGATGAGCTACAAGTGCACAGATGCTACGAACAGTATTCATTCAACAAGTAGGAGCAAAGGTTTCATCAAAATCATTGCCTCTTTCTAGCACATAACCCTTTGCAATAAGCCTAGCCTTATATTTGTCAATTGTACCATCAGGCTTAAGCTTGAGCTTATATATCCATTGAGTACCAATGGCCTTCTTGCGAGGAGGAAAGTCACATAAAGGCCAAGTACCATTCTTCATCATAGCATCATGTTCAGATTACATAGCAGCCATCCAATTTTCTGAATTTTATGCTTCATCACATGAAATAGGCTCATTCTCAGCACAGAGACTAGATGCAGCCATAGCATAGCAATCTGATGCAAAAGAGGCACTATGAGAGCGTGAACGAGTACGATATGACAGAGGTGCATTTAATTTGTTGTCACGTAAAGTCTACACTAGCCATTTTGGCATAGTTTTTGCCTGCTCAATATCAACTCTCTCATCAACAAGTGCATCATGTAAATCTGCATCACAAATGGAATGATATGCATCATCACATGAAACCTGCAAAGGTTGAGAAGTTGCCTCATTAGGACTAGCACTAGACTGTCCACCTGTAAAAAGAGGCAGCAAAGTATCATACATGTCATTGGAGCTAACAGATGTCTCCTTAGTACATGAAAGCAATGGTTGAATAGCATCTTGCAGAAAAACAACATCACAGCTAACCAGAATGCATTTAGTTTGTGGATGATAAAGACAATAGCCTTTACTTTCAAAACTGTACCCAACAAAAAATACATTTTACTACTTTATCATCCAATTTTTTGCAATGTTGTTTAGGCACTAATGCATATGTCATACAACCAAAAACATGCAGATGAGCTATAGATGGCTTGCAACCATGCCAAGCCTCATATGGAGTAATAGATTGTAACGCTTTAGTGGGACACCTGTTAAGTACATATGTTTCACACATGACAGCCTCAAGCTAGAAACTATGTGGTAAGGCCTGACTCTTGACCATACACCTCGCCATCTCCATGAGTGACCCGTTCTTTTGTTCAATAACTCCATTATGTTGAGGTGTATACAACACTGTACATTGATGTTTTATCCCACGTTCAGCCAGAAATGCATTAAAGTCAGAAGACATATATTCCCCCCCTCGATCAAAACAAAGGGTGCCCATTTTACATGCTTATAGATTTTCAGCCAAAACCAAAAATTGATTGAAGCATATGAACACTTCCGACTTTGCCTTCAATGGATATACGCATGCATGCGTGGAAAAATAATCAATGAAAGTTGTAAAGTAAAGATAATTTTCAAAAGAAGGTATCCGCATAGGACCACAGAAATCACTATGTATAAGTTACAATTTCTGAGTAGCGCGAATTGAATCATCTTTTGGAAAGGAGGAACGCTGCATTTTGCCCAAAATACAGCCTTCACAAACATGTTTTCTAGGTGCCTCAAGTTTGGGCAAAGTGGACACCATTTCAGATTTCTGAAGGCATAGCATGTAAGAAAAAAAATAACTGCACAGTGGAATAGACCTGTGGACAGAGTTGAGAGAAAAACGCAGACAAAAATAGACACAGACTGAGAGATAGAGAACTCTAATTCTCAGATTGCCGAGCATAATGCAGTTACAATGATGGTGCTATCTACCCGTGTGCTCCCACTATGGAGCTTAGATGGCGATCTAGAGAGACTCTAGATGAAGGGCTTACTAGTGTACAATGCTATATAAAGCTCAACCTTGGTCGTGATTATATAGCTTTTACAAGGCGGTTCGGTAAAGATAAATGTATTCAAGAGATACAAAATAGTCGGTAAAATATACAATCCGACAATATTTCCATGACCAGAAGTCCTACCGTCTCGGCCCTACGGGCCGAGGGGATAGGCCCCCGGACCCCACAAAAGGGGGCAAGCCCCCCTCTACACTCCCCCCATTAAGGTTCTATGGGGAAACTATGCGATGCCTCAGGGCCTTTATTTTCACCTTAAATGGCAACCTAATGGCCTGGAAGTTTATGCCCTACCTAACCTAATGGCTAGGCTCACAAAGATCATCTACAACCATCAACGGTCACACATAGACCTCATCTAACTTGGAAATTAGGGTTCCACAAATGTCCGGGCTCTCATAATGGCTTCTCCTCATAATGGGGGCCTTACAACTTAGAGCACCATGGATCATTTGTGGTCAAATGAGGGTGGATTATTGAGCATATCTAACACCCCCCTCAATGTCCACCCTACGGTGAACTACCTCCTTGGTCCAATCCTAAGCTTTAGAAAGTGTCAAAGAAGTTGCTCTCTCCCAAGAGCCTTGGTGAAGATGTCTGCTCCATTTTCTTCAGTAGGACAATAGCTTATCTCCACGACCCCGTCCTCAATCAACTCACGCACATAGTGATACTGAATTTCTATGTGCTTGGTACGTGCATGGAAAACAGGATTTTTGGCGATGGACATGCAACTTTGGTTGTCACACTTCAACTCTGTAGCCTCCTGTCCTTGTATTCCTATGTGCCATAGGAGCCTCCTCAACCATACTGCTTCACATGTTGCAACACATGCAGCTTTGTACTCAGCTTCAGTAGAAGATAATGCTACAGTCCGTTGCTTCTTACTAATCCAAGAGAAAATCCCTGATCCTAAAGAAAAGCAATATCGAGAAACTGATTTTTTGGTATCAATATCTCTTGCCCAATCTGAGTCACAATATCTGGCTAGAGATGATCCTTCTTCATAAAGAATACCATAATTAGTAGTTCCTTTCACATACATGAGTATTTGCATGCTTGCCTTCCAATGAGTTTGCCAACGCTTATTAGAGAACCTGATTACTACTCCAACACCATAAGAGATGTCTGGTCTGCTATTGCACAAGTAGATGAGACTTCCAACTAATTTCTTGTATCTTCCAATCCACTGGAGATGAAGTATCTTCAATAGATAATTTTGTGTTGACCTCCATAGGTGTAGAAATTTCCTTGTAATCCTCCATGTCGAATGCCTTCAATATCTGCCTTGCATATTTTTGTTGAGAGATGAAAATATTCCCTGGTTCCTGCCAAACTTCAAGACCTAAGCAATAATGCATTAAGCCCAAGTCTGTCATTTCAAATTCTGAACTCAGGGCATCTTTTGTTTGTTGAAGAAGAGCATCATCATTTCCTATAATCACAAGGTCATCTACATAGAGTACAAGCACAATTGTCTTCCCTCCTCTCTTTAGAACATACAAGTTAGCATTAGAAGCACATCTTTTGAAACCTAGATCCAAGAGATACTTATCTATCCGCTGGTACCATGCTCTAGGGGCTTGTTTTAGCCCATATAATGCCTTCTTTAGCTTACATAGCTTGTTCTCTGAATGGGGAGCTTCAAACCCTGGTGGTTGAGACACATATACCTCCTCCTTGAGGTCTCCATTCATGAACGCTGATTTGACATCCATGTGATAGACTGGCCAATGCTTATGTGCAGCCACAGCTAGTACTACTCGGATAGTAGTCATTCTTGCGGTTGGGGCAAATGATTTACAAAAGTCAATGCCTTCAACTTGTGAATAGCCCTGTGCAACAAGTCTTGCTTTATACATTTCTAGAGTACCATCAGCCTTGTACTTTAGCTTCCAGACCCACTTGGTGCCAATGACTTTATGCTTAGGGGGTCGATCCACTAGCTCCCAAGTTCCATTCTTCGTGATATT
Source organism: Ceratopteris richardii (assembly GCA_020310875.1). NCBI lineage: Eukaryota > Viridiplantae > Streptophyta > Polypodiopsida > Polypodiales > Pteridaceae > Ceratopteris > Ceratopteris richardii. The sequence continues at coordinate 60,832,410 of CM035434.1, forward strand.
GTTGTATTCTGCTTGCATGGCAGCCCTCCAATTCGGATCATGGAGTGTCTCTTCCACATTGTTTGGTTCCTTTGCTTCTTCTTGAATGAGATCAGCCATCAAGGCTATGTTTACAATATGGGCGCTTGCCCGTCTCTGTTCCTCCCTTCTCTGTGATCGCCTCGGTCCATCTGCAACCTGTTCTAGTGACTGTGGGATGGGGTTTGCAGAATCATAGAGTTGCCTCACCCAACATGGCAATGGCTTTTCCACTTGGGTGTCGACGGGTTGGTGACTTTCAGACTCATCATCTGAAGATGATGCTTCCTTCTCTTGTGTAGAAGGGATAGCTCTTGGGCGAGGTTCATAGTGGATTGCCCCTTTGCCTTATGATAAAGTGGAAGCTCTCTTTTCCTCCTCAACAGCATGTGGCTGCTCCTCCTTAAACACCACATCACGACTCGCCATGATCTTCTTAGCCTCAGGGTCAAAAAGCTTATAAGCCTTCTTATCTTCGTTGTACCCTAAGAAGATACATTTGATGCTTTTTGGTTGAAGCTTGTTTCTCTCCCTATCTGGAACATGTACATAACATTCACTTCCAAATACTTTGAAATGGGAAACATAAGGTTTTTTACCAGTGTAGGCTTCTTGCGGAGTCTTTTCATCAAGTGCCTTGGTGTAGCTTCGATTCAAGATGTAGACAGCACTGTTGACAGCCTCTGCCCAAAATTGATTAGGCAAACCCTTTCCTTTCAACATGCACCTTGCCATCTCCATGATGCTTCGATTTCGACATTCTGCAACACCATTTTGTTGAGGACTATGTGCCACTCTGAGTTGATGCTTGATTCCCTTACTCTTGCAGAAATCTTCAAACTCTGTTGATGTGAAGTCACCACCACCGTCTGTAATGAATTTCTTCATTTTTCTTCCCTATTTCAGTTTCAACAAGCTAAAGCCATTCTTTAAACTTACCAAAAGCTTGAGCCTTATCGCGAAGGAAGAACACCCACATCTTCCTGCTATAGTCATCGACAAGTAACATGAAGTAGGAAGATCCGCCCAAGGCCTGTGTAGGCATTTTTCCGCACAAGTCAGGATGCACCAACTCTAGAGGATAGCTTACCCTATTCTTGCTTTCTTGTGGAAATGCCTTCCTCTATTGCTTGCCCATCATGCAAGCTTCACATGGTTTCATCATTTCTGCAATCGTTGGTAGGTGTGCAACCATACCCCTGCAATGCATCTCCTTCAGTATAGGGTATCCAATGTGGCCGAATCTCTCATGCCATAGCTTACTTGTGCCCACATTTGTAGTGGCTATAAGAGCACACAACTCATACAGGTTGTTCCTCCTTATGAATGTTGTTGTTACCGTCCAATCTTAGCTCATGTCTTACTGAAACATACTTGATGACCTTAATTAGTTATAGAAGCTACTGAAAGTAGATTTCTTTTTATTTGTGGAACATACAACACATTTGAAAGCTTTCTGATATTGCCATTAAAGTTAATGAAAGAAAACGTACCTTCGCCCTCTGCAGGACATCCTGCATTGTTTCCTACCTTTATTGTGATGGGTTCCTTTAGAGGCTGTAAGGAACTGTAAAGGTCTTTTCTACTCGTCATGTGACGAGATGCACCATGTCCAACACCCATGAGTCATCTGTTCCTGAATCTTGAGCCGAGGAGCACACCTCCTCTATCATAACAAATAACTCAAGCTCTGTTTCTGGTGTGTTGGCAGACTCCTTGCCCTTGCCACCTTTCGAAGAGCCACTCTTCTCTTCTGCCTTCTTGATGCGACTGTCTTGGATTCTGTGTCCCTTCTTCTTGTAGTGGAAACACTCTCCCTTAAACTTCTTTTTGTCGTTCTTCTTTTTGTCTCCATAATTTGAAGAGTCTGTTTTGCCTGCTTTGGCATTTGTTGTGAATGTAGCATCTCCTTTGCCACCACCACTCCCTGCCTTGAGCCACAGCTCCTCCTCCATGAGTAAGGCACTGAATTCTTCAAAAGTTAGTGGTTGAGATCTGATTTGAGTGTTAAGAGCAGTTACCAAACCATCAAACTTAGGTGGACAAATTTGAAGACAACGTCGAGCTAGCTCCTCACTTGACTTTTAAACACCTGGGCCTGCCATTTGATCTCGTAGATCCTTTATGCGAGTGATAAACACGTCTACAGTCTCCCCATTAGCAAACCATTCTGCTACAAGTTAATTCTCCAAGTTCTGAATCTGTGTCTGATTATGAGTTTCATATTGATTTCTCAATATGTTCCATGCTTCACATGCCTTCGTAGTATGCTAAATGAGAGTCAGAACACTATCAGAAGTACTTGTAACAAGAGCACACAATGCATGTGCTTTTCTACATTTCCAAGCACGTAGAAGATCAGCATCAGGATGAATCATTCGACCAAGATTATTTGGATCAGGTCTTTCTTGGGGCTCATGATCAGTCCCAAGAACAGTCTCCAAAAGCTCATATGAATCAAGAATAGAAGTGATTTTGAACTTCCATAGAGTGTTTCATACCATCAAGTTCACCTTCTGTGAAGGCTGGTGGCCGTATCCGCAACATTGTGATGACCGACATCATTGCTGCTCTTGCTTGTGCGCCACCTACTCCTGTTGATGAACCACCTTGGCCCCCAGTCGTAGATGATGACGCACCACTTGACATCTTTTCTCTTTTGTTGTTCAGACCTCTGCAACCTCTACGTTTCTGCTTCTGCACCACTCAGAGCCTCTTGAGCTCTGATACCATGTAAGAAAAAAAATAACAACACAACGAAATAGACTTGTAGGCAGAGTTGAGAGAAAAACGTAGAAAAAAATAGACGCAGATTGAGAGATTGAGAACTCAAATTCTCAGATTGCCGAGCGTAATGCAGTTACAATGATGGTGTTGTCCACCCGTGCACTCCCATTGTGAGCTTAGATGGCGATCTAGACAGACTCTAGATGAAGGGCTTACTAGTGCGCAATGTTATATAAAGCTCAACCTTGGTCGTGCTTATATAGCTTTTACAAGGTAGTTCAGTAAAGATAAACGTAGTCGGGAGATACAAAATAGTCCGTAAAATATATGATCCGACAATATTTCCACGACCACCCCCATTAAGGTTGTATGGGGAAACCGCGCGATGCCACAGTGCCTTTATTTTCACCTTAAATGGCAACCCAATGGCCTAGAAGTTTATGCCTTACCTAACCTAATGGCTAGGCTCACAAAGATCATCTACAACCATCAACGGTCACACATAGACCTCATCTAAATTGGAAGTTAGGGTTCCACAAATGTCCGGGCTCTCATAATGGCTTCTCCTCATAATGGGGGCCTTAGAACCTAGAGCACCATGGATCATTTGTGGTCACATGAGGGTGGAGTATTGAGCATATCTAACATAGAAAACTAGCAAAATTCAGATGACCAAAGCTTTGCATCTGACATAGCCTGAGAACCATGTACTACACATGCCGAATCATTTACAGATCTTTCATATTCTATGAGCTTATACAACCCACGGCATAAAATGCAAAAAGCAATAATCACGTCGCCATTTGACAGATCATGAATTGTACATCTTTCATCAGCAAATTTCACAACCAAGCCAATCTTGGCTAATGCAGAAACTAATAACAAATTTTTCTTGATCCTTGGCACAAACAACGCATCTGACAAAGTGAAAGAACTATCATCAGTAAAAGTCAAAATGATCTTACCAACTCCCATAAGAAGAGAAGAGGAGTTGTTGGCACATGTAACAGTATTCCCTATAGGGGCAAGCTTGAGTGAAGAAAAGAAACTGTGTTGCAAGGTAATATGTTTGGTCGCCCCAGTGTCAAAGTACCAAACATCTAAGTCTACTGCAGACATGCACTACTCATGAGAAGATGGGTCAAAACTGCAAACAGTAGTAAATGCCCATTCTTCTTCCTACGCAAGATTAGCAAACTCTATTTTTTGTGTAGAGGCCTCTGCAACAACCATTCCGGCCCCTTTCTTCTTTGCCTCTTTAGCAGCCAATTTTGGGCAACTCTTAATGACATGATCATTTGCTTTATAGTATTTATAGAATAATTTCTGCTTTTCTGATTTTTTCTCATCTTTGTCTTCCTTCTTTGATTGTGGAGAATTAGCAGATTTTTGTTTACTAGTTGAAGAGCTCCATTTTCCTTTGCCCTTTTGACTAGCCAAAGAAAGCTTGATTTGCAACAGGCATAATGGACCTGTTTTGCCTAGACTGATCTTCATGCAATAGAACAAAGACTCACTCCTCAAATGAAAAGGCATTTGGATTGTCTTTCATCATCAAACAAAGAGTAGAAGCAAAACTTTGATATGAGTCAGAAACACCATTCAGAACCATCTGCACAAGTGAGCTATCTCTTATAACTTCATCAGCAAAAATCAATTGTTCCTTCAAGTCTTTGATCTTTGTTAGAAAATTGTCCATAGAATCACCTTCATTCATGTACTCACTCTCCAACTATTTTCAGGGGTAAGCAACACGAGCCTCAATCCTAACTTGGTACAATGTGGTAAGTGTATCCCAAACATCCTTAGCTATTCTATAAGAGCAAATGTGAGGAATAATGGCACGTTTGACAAACAAAGCTATCAATGCATGTGTCCGGGCATCTTTGCCACCCCAACAAATTTGCTCTGTAGTAGGTGCAACAAAAACCGCAGCACAAATAGGAATATGCAAAATATCATCATCTTCAACACCTTCTGCATCAACTTCAGTACCTGTAGTTAATATTTGTAGGTGTGATAGGATGTTTTTCAACATCGTGCATAATGTTCCACAGTCCTTTTGCAACCAGTACATGTCGCATCATGTAAGCCCATAACAGGTAGTTGGTACCATCCAACTTATCCTCAACAACCAACATACGGAATACATCACTGCTTTTAGCCATGGCGACTAAAATACCTTCATGCTAAAAATTGACTCTATCTCAAAAACTTGAACAGAACTGCCCAGACGAATTCTGCTAAACCTGTAGCAGACTTCGAGACGCTAGTATATTGGTGAACCAAAACTGGTATATACCTTTGGCACAAAAAGACAAAATAGCCTACACAAGCGCTACGATAGTGCGTTCAAAGGCTGAAACAAGCTTAGATCGCAATTTTGGAACCAGAAAGCAAAGTTGTTTTGATCTCTGAAACACCTTGAGTATGCTCACCAAAACTCCTGCGATTCTAAGACTGAAACCGGAGAGGTGTCCACGATGCCCTAGATGAAGCGACAACCTGCTCTGATACCAACTGTTGGAGTTAGATGTCTGTAGAAGCACGCGAATAGCACAAGGAAGAAGAAGAATCTTGGAACACAACACACAATTGTTGATATATTTAGGTAGTGATGTGTGTGAACACTCTAGGACTGCGGGGGCACTTTTTCCCTCTTTAGGAGGTTTTTTCCCCGGGGCTTGTATATACGCCTATTGCCCTAATGGGCTACTTATCTTTGTACATTCTCTAGTAATACATTCAGTATTGTGTGTTGTGCTCCAAGCTTCTTCTTCTTCCTTGTGTTGTTCATGTGTTTCCGCACACATCTAACTCCAACAATTGGTATCAGAGTAGGTCGTCACTTCATCTAGGGCGTCGTTGACACTCCTCCTATTGCAGTCTCAAAATCGCACGAATTTTGGTGAGCATACTCAGCATGTTTTCGAGATCAAAATGGCTTCTATCTGTGGTGTCGAAATCATGATCTGAGCTCGTTTCGGCCTCTGAACGCACTATCACAGCGCTTGTACAGGCTATATCATCTTTTTGTGCCAAAGGTATATACCAGTTTCTGTTCACCAGTATAAGCGTCTCGAAGTCTGCTACAAGTCTAGCGGAATTCATCTCGGCAGTTCTGTTCAACTTTTTGAGATACAATCAGTTTTCTACATCAATGTATTTTAGTCACTGGCCATGGCTGAAAGTAGTGATGTATTCTGTATGTTGGCTGTTGAGGATAAGTTGGATGGTACCAACTACCCGTTATGGGCTTATATGATGCGACATGTGTTGGTCGCAAAAGGACTGTGGAACATTGTGCAAGGTGTCGAAAAACGTCCTATCACATCTACAACTGTTACAAGTGAAGGTACTGAAGCTGATGCAGAAGGTGTCGAAGATGATGATATTCTACATATTCCTGTTCGTGCTGCAATTTCTATTGCACCTACTGCAGAGCAAATTTGTTGGGATGGTAGAGATGTCCACACACATGCATTGATAGCTTTGTCTGTCAAGCGTGCCATTATTCCTCATATTTTCTCTTGCAGAACAGCTAAGGATGCTTGGGATACACTTACCACATTGTACCAAGCTAGGAATGAGGCTCGTGTTGTTTACCTCCGAAAACAATTGGAGAGTGAGCACATGAATGAAGGTGACTCTATGGACATTTTCCTAATGAAGATCAAAGACTTGAAGGAACATTTGATTTCAGCTGATGAGGTTATACGAGATAGCTCACTTGTGTAGACCATTCTGAATGGTCTTCCTGATTCATATCAGAGTTTTGCTTCTACTCTTTGGTTGATGATGAAAGGCAATCCAAATGCCTTATCATTTGAGGAGTTAGTCTCTGTTCTGCTGCAGGAAGATCAGTCTAGGTAGAACAGGTCCATTATGCGAGTTGCAGTTCAAGCTTTCCTGGCTAGTCAGAAGGGCAAAGGAAAATGGATCTCTTCAACTAGTAAGCAGAAATATGCTAATTCTGCATATTCGAAGAAGGAAGATAAAGATGAGAAGAAATCAAAAAAGAAGAAATTATTTTGTAAGTATTGTAAAGGGAATGATCAGATCATAAAGAACTGTCCAAAACTGGCTGCTAAAGAGGCAAAGAAGAAAGAGGCTGGAATGGTTGTTGCAGAGGCCTCTACACCAAAAACAGAGTCTGCTAATCTTGTGCAGGAAGAAGAATGGGCGTTTACTATTGTCTGCAGTTTTGACCCATCTTCTCATGAGCAGTGCATGTCTGCAGTAGACTCAGATGTTTGGTATTTTGACAGTGGAGCGACCAAACACATTACCTCGCAGTGCAGTTTCTTCTCATCACTCAAACCTACCCCTACAGGGAATACTGTTACATGCGCCAACAACTCCTCTTATCCTGTTATGGGAGTTGGTAAGATCATTTTGACTACTGCTGATGGTAGTCCTTTCACTTTATCAGATGCTTTATTTATGATAGGGATCAAGAAGAACCTGTTATAAGTTTCTGCATTGGCCAAGATTGGATTGGTTGTGAAATTTGTTGATGACAGGTGTACAGTTCATGATCTGTCAAATGGCGATGTGATTATTGCTTCTGGCATTTTATGTCATGGGCTGTATAAGCTCATAGACTATGAAAGATCAGTAAATGATTTGTCATGTGCAGTAAATGATTCTCAGGCTATGTCAGATGCAAAGCTTTGGCATGCATGCTTTGGTCATCTAAATTTATCTAGTTTGCTATGCCTATAAAAATCTGAAATGGTGTCCTCTTTGCCCAAACTTGAGGCACCGAGAAAACATGTTTGTGAAGGTTGTATTTTGGGCAAAATGCAGTGTTCGTCCTTTCCAAAAGATGGTTCAGTCCGGGCTACTCAGAAATTGCAGCTTGTACATAGTGATGTCTGTGGTCCTATGCAGACACCTTCTTTTTGGATTTATCTTTACTTCGTGACTTTCATCGATGATTTTTCCAGGCATGCATGGGTATATCCATTGAAGGCAAAGTCCAAAGTGTTCATGTGCTTCAAACAGTTTTTGGTTTTGGCTGAAAATCTGTCAGCAAATAAAATGGGCACCCTCCGTTCTGATCGAGGGGGGGAATATATGTCTTCTGATTTTAATGCATTTATGGTTGAACATGGGATAAAACACCAGTGTACAGTGTCGTATACACCTCAATAGAATGGAGTTGTTGAACGAAAGAAAAGGTCACTCATGGAGATGGCGAGGTGTATGGTCAAGAGTCAGGCTTTACCACATAGTTTCTGGCTTGAGGCTATCATGTGTGCAGCATATGTACTGAACAGGTGTCCCACTAAAGCGTTGCAGTCTATCACTCCATATGAGGCTTGGCATGACCACAAGCCATCTGTTGCTCATCTTCGTGTTTTTGGTTGTTTGGCATATGCATTAGTGCCTGAACAACATCGCTAAGAATTGGATGATAAAGTAGTAAAATGTATTTTTGTTGGGTACAGTTCTAAAAGTAAAGGCTATCGTCTATATCATCCACAGACTAAACGCATTGTGGTTAGCCGTGATGTTGTTTTTGTGGAAGATGCTATTCAGCCATTGCTTTCATGTACTAAGGAGACATCTGTTAGCTCCAAAGACATGTATGATACTTTGCTGCCTCTTTTTATAGGTGGATAGTCTAGTGCTGGTCCTAATGAGGCAACTTCTCAACCTTTGCAAGTTTCATGTGATGATGTAGATATTTCCATTTCTGATGCAGATGTACATGATGCACTTATTGATGAGAGAGCTGATATTGAGCAGGCAAGAACTATGCCAAAATGGCTGGTGTGGACCTTGCATGACAGCAAATTAGATACACCTATGTCATATCATACTCGATCAAGCTCTCATAGTGCCTCTTTTGCATCAAATTGCTATGCTATGACTGCATCTAGTCTCTGTGATAGAGTGAGCATGTTTCGTTTGATGAAGCACAAAATTCAAAAAATTGGATGGCTGCTATGCAATCTGAATATGATGCTATAATGAAGAATGCTACTTGGTCTTTATGTGACTTGCCTACAGGCAAGAAGGCCATTGGCACTAAGTGGGTATACAAGCTGAAGTGTAAACCGAATGGTACAGTTGACATGTATAAGGCTAGGATTGTTGCAAAGGGTTATGCATAGGAAAGAGGCATTAATTTTGATGAGACCTTTGCACCTACATGACGGATGACTACTATTCGGAGCATCTGTGCACTTACAGCTCATCATGGTTGGAATGTACATTAGTTGGACATTAAAACAACATTTCTGAATGGTGACTTACATGAAGAAGTGTATGTTTTTCAGCCCCGTGGCTTTGTGCAGAAAGGGCATGAAAACCAAGTGTGCATGTTAAAGAAGGCATTATATGGTTTAAATCAAGCACCATGTGCTTGGTATGAGAAGATACATGCCTATTTGATTGCACATGGTTTTGAGAATAGTCCAACTAAAAGCACCTTATATGTTAAGTGTGAAATGATGTGCTTCTGATCATTGTTGTCTATGTTGATGACATGCTACTCACTGGTCCTATTGAGAAGCATATTGCTGATTTTAAGGCTGATTTGCATGCCTCATTTGAGATGCCTGATTTGGGGCATTCGCATCATTATTTGGGCATTTAGTTTATGCATGTTGATGGTGGAATGGCTTTGTGTCAAACAAAATATATTGACACATTTTTGCAACATTTTGGCCTTGAAGACTGTAAGCCTATTGTCACTCCTATGGAGACAGGTTTGCGATTGAGTCTTCATGATGTTGGAGATGCATTTGATGTTGTTCTCTATCAGTGGGCTGTTGGATGCTTGATTTAGTTATGCATTACTCGGCCAGATATTCAGTTTTCTGTCTCACAGATGAGCAGGTTTATGCATTGCCCAGGAGTCAAGCATTGGCGGGTGGTTAAGGGTATCTTTCGCTACTTGAGTGGTACTCGACTACTTGGGTTGTTTTATCCCAAGGGGGGATCACTACCGCTAGATTTGCATGCTTTTTTTGACTCTGATTGGGTTGGTTGCTATGATGCTCGTGTGTCCACTAGTGGCTTTTGCTTCATGCTTCGTAGCTCATGTATATCTTGGTTGAGCAAGAAGAAGCCTACTGTGGCCACTTCCAGTTGTGAGGCTGAGTATAGGGCAGCTTTCACAGCGACTGTTGAGTGTGTGTGGCTAAGACGCCTTATGGCTAATTTGGTTGTTGGTCAGTCTTCTGCCACCACCATCTTCACTAACAGTCAGAGCACATTGGCAGTTGCAAGGAACCCTCTGTTCCATGCTCGCACTAAGCACATTGAGGTGCATTATCATTATGCCATGGAGAGCTTCTCTGTTGGGGAGATCAGCTTGGCATATGTGCCCACGCAGGAGAACATTGCAGACCTTTTCACGAAGGCTCTACCTAGGGAGAAGTTTGAAGCTTTCCGCAAAGCTTTGGGCTTACTTCCTTTTGTGGAGTGATTTCCACATAGTTTGGCACTTCCTTATACATGAGTGCCAACTACTTGTTCACCACATCACTCCCAAGGTGGATTTGTTGATATATTTAGGTAGTGATGTGTGTGAACACTCTAGGACTACCGGGGCACTTTTTTCCCTCTTTAGGAGGTTTTTTCCCCCAGCTTGTATATACGCCTATTGCCTGAATGGGCTACTTATCTTTGTACATTCTCTAGTAATACATTTAGCATTGTGTGTTGTGCTTCAAGCTTCTTCTTCTTCCTTGTGTTGTTCATGTGCTTCCGCAGATGTCTAACTCCAACAACAATACTGAATGTATTACCACTAGAATGTACAAAGATAAGTAGCATGTTAGGGCAATAGACGTATATACAAGGGGGGAGAAAAACCTCCTAAAGGGGGAAAAAAGTGTCGGGTGGGTCCTAGTGTGTTCACACACATCACTACCTAAATATATCAACAGTCGCTTAAGGATATCAATGCCACAACACATTGAGTTGATCCAATAATCAAGCTCATAGCAATAGATTGGACAAATTTCTTGTTTCTAGACGCATTCTTGTGGGACAGTGGATACAAGTTGAAGCATCGGGTTTCCCTCATCTTTGTGGAAACATCCTTATCATTGGCAATCTCAAACTGATTAGACAAGGACATAGGGAAAGATGGAGTCAGATAGATCCTAGGAAGTGTTCTTATGATACAATTTTCTTGTTTTTTCTTACAAGGTCTACTTTCCATTTTTTATTTCTATCTCTCTACTTTTAAATTTGGGAGACATGGCACAAGAAGTGCAACAAACGGTGGGTCAACTACTTTCACATGATGAAAAAACATGTTTGTTGTAAATATGTCTGTCTCAGCAAACTAGAGGTTGGGGAAAGGAGTTTTTAGATATACTAGTACGCAAACTAGAGGTTGGGGAAAGGAGTTTTTAGATATACTAGTACCAGATGTTTATATTCCCAAGAATGCAAGACTCGACTTTTGAATGCACACTTTCATACACACTCAGCATACTTCCCTTACAATATGCATATAACTTCAGAAAGAAATGCACAATAAGATTGAATGAATAGAATAGGCACCGTAAACAACATTGATTGTATTAGTAAAATTGGCTTACAAGAAGCATCAGAAACTTAGAAGAGTATTCTAAGCTTCACTCTAGACTTCAAGCAAAGATCTCTCTCTTCTTCGAGTAAGAAGGGGAAACAATTATACAAGAAAAGAAGATAGAGTGGTTGCTCTTCGCTAGAATCCCTAACGGTTCATTTTTGCTATATTCAACTAAGTAAATAATTACATAAAGATGAGTTCAGGGTCCACAATGATGGCATGCTAACACTGACATGCATGGTGGATAGAACCCATTAAACTATGGAATATGTTTACATGGATCTATGACCCTATCCAAGTCATAAACGAATTCATCAAAAATAGATCTGAGCTGAGAGACAACTTCCTTGATCGAAGACTAGAACTCTAGTTCAAAAAATTTAGTAGTTCCCCATTGTGGCTTCCAAGATGCTTCACCCTCCTTGGCCTTCGTATAATTTGAAGATAAAACTTCGAGAAAGTTTTGACTCGCCGTGGTAGCTTTCACTAATTGAATCCGCAACAATTAGGATTGCTCCTCCTTTCACATCAATTCTACGTAAAGTCTTTGATCAAATGTCTCAACTCAATATAAAATTTTAACTGCTCTTTAATTTGAGCCTCATTATCTTCCAGAATTATACTGTTTTGTGAAACTAGTTGCTTCACATCTTGCGCTTGTCATCCTAACTCTGGAATGCTATGTTTTGTGAAACTAATTGCTTCACATCTTGCATTGTCATCCTAACTCTGGAATGCTACTTATTTTAGTTATAAAAACTTGTCAATTGTTAGTTAGGGATAAAATTTCTGTAGTTGAAGTAGTTGTCATCCTAACTCTGGAATGCTATTTAGTTTAGTTATAAAAACTTGTAAAGTATTAGTCAGAGATAAAATTTCTGTAGTTAAACTTACTTCTCACTCTATAATGTATTTACAATATTTTTCGAATTACAATTGTTTGCTTGAATCCCTCGTATCTGCTCTTTTACATCCCATACTAGTACTTGCAAAATTGTTTGTTCTTCCTCACTCACTTCTAGCCAAGCTTCCAGATTGACAATGGCTCGTTGCATTGTCTATACCTATTTAGTGGAAATGTGTGATTGTCCGACTACACTATCTTCAAGATTTCGAATTCTCCACAATGATATGTTTGGTAGTCTCGCATATTTGAATTCTCTAGAACAAGCTATTTTGAATACTTTCTCCATGTCTGCTAAAGTTACTAATCGTTTTGGAGTTGTTACACCTTCATTTACTCAATTGCTATGGATGCTCCATACATGCCACATGGAGCAAAAGTTCTAGTGTCTACATTGATGATAAGCTCAAAAGCTTGAATGTTATGTCCCTCTTTGTCCATCTGCTCATTCATTTGCAAGATAAAAGAGGGATCCATTGGTTGTACCAGAATTGTTTGCCAATCTAGCATTGCATACTCCATTGAACCCCTATTGAGGAACCACTCAATGTGTGTTTGCAGTAGCCGATTCGAAATTTGCACCTAGTGCATATCCATGAACTTGATTGGGTTTGGTAACAAGGTTTCTATCATCATTGTTTGAACTCACTATTGCAGGTATGCACAAAGAAAAATGCAATGACACAAAGTTCACTCTTTTGAACGCAAATAAACTGACTATCAACAATTATTGGGGTTTAAATATGAATACACTTGTCTTTCGACACTGTTCGACATGACATTTGAATATCCTCAGGTTTTGGGAGATTGCTCATCATTAGATAGATTTATGAGGTATCTCTCGAGTGATTGCCCATGATGCATTTAACTCATCGCGAACGATTGCATCCATTAAAGACACAATTGCATGTAATTTATGGTCATACAGCCTCTGTATACGAAATCTTGTCTTTAATGTTGTTTATCAATATCTTTTGCTTTTTTTTTCCAAACAATATTTACAAACTGTATAACCACATTACATACAAGTAGCATTAACTTTGGTAAGGCTGGAGTTTGTACTCTTTGACTCTGATTTGTAGCATGTTTCCTTCTAGAGTAGCTAATCTGAATGTGGCTGAATGGATTTGAAAAGGGCTTGAGTCCACTAAAGTTTGAATTTTTGCGCCTAAATTTTCATTTTTAAATGAAAGAACAAGACCAAATCACCAATCAAAAAATTGGGAGTCTTAAGATGGTGATTATGCTAGAATATCTATTCTTGTTGTACTTCTTGCATTAAAATAAAACTCTCATATTTTTTCTCTAAGTTTTGCAAGGCATCAATCTCATAAGCAAAAAATCTTTTAGTAAGAGTGAATATTGGACCTCAATTTGTAAACTAAGAAGGACAAATTCCATATGTGCAATTGCTTTCATACCATAAACTAAGTTAAAGGGAGTATGCCCGATTGAAACTTTATAGGAAGTTTGATAGCCCCATAAAACCCATTGGTAAACATTGTTCCCACTTAGTAAGATATTTTAACAATATCGTCTGTAACATCATTAAAAAAAACTTATTAGTATATTTCACCAAACCATTTGCACGAGGATAATCTTCATGAGGAGGAACACATCATAGCCATACTCTTGCAAGGTCCTTGTAATATAATTAGTCCAAAATGATAAAAAAGCACTAGATTAATAGTGCTAGCTTTTTTTGAGTTGTAAAGAATAAATGCATAGGATAGAGACATGTAACAAGGAAAGACCTCTTTTCATCATACCAAGTAGGAGTACCCAACCTGGGCTTGATAGCATCAACAACTTGGAAAAGTTTAGCATCCAAAAAATCTCATTAACTCCATCTCGAGGTTCACCATTGTCGAGCTGCAATAAGTGATCTCCTACCACATGGGAAGAATCAGGCCAATGAACGACATTATAATCAAACTCCTATAAAATTAATACCCACTGTGCAAGCCAACCCACTAAGTTATGCTATTTCACCAAGTATAATAAAGCCAAATGATCCATATGGAAAGTGAATTATGAGCCTAATAAATAGTGTAGAATTTTTTGATGGAGTAAAATCCAATACAAACCCATTCCATCATTGAATAACTCCTCTCTAGAGTAGTAAGTCTTGGGCTGGCATAATAAAGTGGAGGGTACTAGGAGCAAATTGCTTTTTGCATGAGTACACTACCAATGGCTACATTTGATGCATTTACAAAGAAATGGAACAGATGATTGCAAATTGCAATCGATAGCTTGCAATGCGGGTGCCTTAGTTATAAGCACATTTAACCTACAAAAGGCTAGATTGCACTATGCATCCTATCAGAAATTTCCAATTTTAACATGGGCCAAAGAGTTGAGCAGTATGGCAATATGAGCCATAGAGCTTATGTGATGTTGATGCCATCCACATTGGCCCAAAAATCTGAGAACTACTTTCGATGATTACATTGGTGAGGCTTGCAATACCATTGTAACTTTATCGACATCAATCGAAATACCTTCCTTGGAAATGATATGGCTTAACATTCTGCATTTTACCCTAAAGACTGTCGTAGCAGGGTTTAAACAAAGATGAACCTTTACACTCTGTAAAACATAGTCGTATATGCTACAAATGGTCCACCTATTTTTCCAAAAGTAAAAAAGCCATCTAGAAAAGCTTGCATGAAGCTACTCAAGTGGAGAGTGAAGATTTGATGCATACATCTCCAAAAAGTACTAGGAGCATTTCTAAGTCCAAACCATGGGATAGTACAAGCAAAAAGAGCCTAGTTGGTGATAAAAGTTGTTTCTGGCACATCTCACTCACCTAACCATACATGATTATGTCCACTAAATCCATATCTAGGAAAGAATACATTTCTCTTCCTCTTGGGGATGTAAGGGTCATGTGACCTTACCCCCATATTCATATAGATACATCATATATAGAGCATTGTCTCAAGAGAGATCATTATGTGGGTTTTGAGGCTCCCATGCATGTCCGCGCGTCTCTCCTCTCTTCTCTCTCCTTCCATCTCCTCCTTCATCTTCTTGTTTTGCACACCAAAACCCTTCATTGGTATCAGATTATGTTGAAGGCTTATGTACAAGAAGCTTCAATGGAAGCTTAGGTCAGAAGGGGTAGAAGTGCACATCGGCATCTCTTGATAGCTATTCAGTATTTCGGTCATAACTCGAGCTAGGAAGCTTGGATTGATGCGTTTTAAAGTTTTTTGTGTAGCTAACACAAAGGGCTACAACTTCGCATAAGGGCAAAAAACTTGCTTTGGAGTTTTAGACTGCCAAAAATTCGAAAAATGAAGACTATTGTGGAAGGCGAATCTACATTTAGTAGGATAGCAGGTCAGTCTTTGGATCATAACTTGAGTTCTACAAGTCAGAATGCAATGATTCAACTTGCTGTGTGTAGCTTGATAAGATAGCTACAAGTTTGTATGAGAACTTAGATTCAGATTCTCAGTGAAAGGTTGTCGAAACTGCAAAATACATAGCAGTAGTGTTGCAGGTGATAGTGAAATTGACAGCAGGTGCTTGTTTTGTGCGTGTCTTGAGCTACACACCTCCGATTGAGGTGTTCTTTATCTGGTTATGTAGCCAAGAATGAGATATTGAAGTTTGTTGAAGGGAAAAACTTCAGACTTAGAGGTTATCACCTCTGAAACAGCAAAACACAGAGCAACATATTTTTGCCATAAGAACCCTAATTGCTCTTAGAGGTTGAATTTGCTTTGGAACTTCTTCGAGAGAGAATTTTTGGTGTGCGAGCTCTTATTTTTAGAGCTTCAAGGCATTGTACATGTATGATCACTGTGGTAGCTCCTCCATATGAGAGTAGATCATGATCTTGTCACGTGTTTGGCATGTAAGATGACATTGTGGTAACTCTTTTTTGAGGTTTATGTCATCAAGAGTTCGATCATGGATGTATAGTGGCATTGTGGTCTATATCTTTCTTATGCCACTTGGTAATGGATTTACTTTCCGGTTGCAAATACTTTTGTGAGAGTTGACATTGGATCTTAGTTGGTACTTGTATCTTTGTTTTCTTTGCAGGTACATGATCTGGATTGAAGCCTCAATTGCACACTTTTTTGTCACCTTGATTTGCTATTCTATTAGCAAATGTTCATTGATTTGATGTTGTGGATGGTGATTCCCACATGGTTATTTTGGTTCTAGAGTCCATTTTACAAAGGAGATGCTGCCAAAATTTCATCTGCTTTTACGCTAGAAAGGAGCTCTAGTGGATCTTGAAGCTTGTGCGATAGCTTTGCATCATTGTTTATCTCCATTCATTTGGACTAGATCACAGATTCTTCGTGATAGGTTGGACCATCTTGCAGGATTCATTCTTGAGTGGGAGACGCATCACCATCGTATTGGCGTGCATTGCCATTAGCTTTTTGGCACATGTAGTTCCCATTATCTTTTGATTGGATCATTGACAGGTGGTGATAGATTACTCATTGTTCTTTCATTATTGGTTATCTTGTTTGATTGCTGAGTTTCCAGGGGATACTCTGTCGAATTTTTCCCAGGATTCTTTCACATCTATTTGGTCACTTTGGAGACTTGGTGAGAAGGCTTATGCTCATGGTTTTATGTGCATGCTAGATGCATGATTATGTGACAGGTAGTTCACATGGTTTCTTCTCCAGTGACACATTTGTGATGTGATTTATGCATATGGATATGCAGGCATGATCCTATAGAGGATAGAGTATTGTTTCTAGTCTCTTATTACATTGCTAGTCTATTGGATCACTAGCATGGTGTCTTCTCACTTTGATGGCACTGAATTTCCGAGATGGAAAGCTCAGATATGGCATACATTGGTTCATGCAGGGTTACACATGTATGTGCATAGATATGCACAGAGGCCTCGTAACATGCCCGACCACGTATGGATGGATATAGATGCATTGGCTAGCTCCACTATCTGATTACAGCTTGTGGATTCTATATATGAGTCTGTTATGTATGAGGAGACGAGTAGTGCATTATGGAAGAGACTACATGATATGTATGCGAGTCGATTGACTCATATGAGACATAGATCATATCGACGACTTTGATTTTGGCACTGTGGTTGTGAGGGCCATATTCGACGACGTTGCTTCAGGCGGATGCGAGGATGATGTCAGAGATATGCACGTGATGCAGGTTAGGTAGTGATTTTAGGAGAGTCTATGGTAGTTGATTATGCCAATGATGGTGATATCACTTTCTCCTATGGTTCATCTCTGGATTCCTCTTGTACATTGGATAGCACACATATGGCTTGGTTGCTTGATGCATTAGCCAATCTTCATATTACTCCACATCGTGAGTGGTTTTGTCGATTCTCAGGTGAGAGTCGTGGATGTGTGCACATGTCTGATGGTACGGCATATGACATTGAGGGTGCAAGAGATATATGCCTTATACTACCTAGTGGAGCATCACTTACACTCAGACATGTACGTTATGTGCCTTCATTCCCTATGAGCTTGATTTCAGCTAGCCAGTTACAGGAGAGCAGATGTTTGCATTCCTTGGTGAGCATCATTTTCAGTTGCAGTTGGGACAACTTATGCTTGTCAGAGGTGCCAAGGATGGGCACAGGTATCCATTGCAGGTACTTCATGTGAGAGACAGTCTCGTCTTAGTGGGAGTTCAGCCTTATGTGCGATGTGAGACTTTTCATGTCTCATTTTGTCTACCTACAGATAGGTCTATGGACATTCTTGTAACACATGTATGGCATGATTCAGATGCTCAAATGGATGCACATGTAGAGCATGTTTTGGATACGCATGATGCTTATATAGAGCATGATTGTTTTTATCATATAGATGTTCTTATGGAGCACACTTTGGATGATCAGTTGGATGCTTTAGAGATGATGTAGATGCTCATGTAGAGCATTATGATGATACTCAATTAGAGTGTGATCATCAGTTTGACCTTGGTGTTGATGTTGTGGAGTTAGCTCATGTGGAGCATGATCATACACTTGGTGTGGTAGAGCAGGATTGCTCTCATGGTACACAGTGTATGGTAGAGCATATTAGGTCTCAGGATGCACAGCTAGATACATCCTTGGTTGCGAGCATGGCTGATTTAGATGCTGAGGAGTCAGTAGTTATGTAGTCATTCTTGGATTCGGTCATGCCAGATGTTGACACAGATATGTCAGGACATGTTGGACTTGATGATGGTGCTTTGGATGCCTTGAATATAGGCATGGTTGACATGCTTAGGCTAGCCAGGATAGCACAGATTTCGTCAGCATTTGAGAGTCTAATGTACGAGTTGTTATATGCTCGAGACCAGACATTGCAGTTGCTATTGGAGCATTTGCACTTGGATTTTTCATTCGTTCGATGATTGACACAGACATAGAGCGAGTGGGAGCTTTGCAAGAACTTCATCAGTTCTTGCATCAGTCATATGTGAGCTCGACTCTTGTTGATATGATTCTAGAGCAGTTTGAGGTGCATGGATACACCTTGTTCGAGGCAGTTGTTGTAGGCTGATCAGTATGGGTAGAGATCCAGACTCTTCCTGTACATTATTGTATAGTCCTACATCATTGTTTGTATATTTTTCCACTTATGGTCACATTGACCCTTAAGTGGGAGATTGTTGGGGATGTAAGGGTCATGTGACCTTACCCCCATATTCATATATATACATCATATATAGAGCATTGCCTCAAGAGAGATCATTATGTGGGTTTCGAGGCTCCCACGCATGTCAGCGTGTCTCTCCTCTCTTCTCTCTCCGTCCATCTCCTCCTTCCTCCTCTTGTTTTGCACAGCAAAGCCCTTCACTTCCTTCAACTTCATCGAGCATTGTGTGAAAAAAAAAAAGCAAGGAGAAAGGGTTTGAAAAGGTAGCTGCATTCACTTTGCAATAATCCACACAGATTGGGGAGACCCACTTCTGATATTCAATTGGTACAATGAATTCAAACCATAGGATTTGATCCAATTCTTCCTTTACCAATCTCACAAAGTTTGCATTCATTTGAAACTATTGTCAAATGATTGGAGATGCATTTCGTTTCAATTCAATCTTATGTTGGTATAAGTGAGGATTAAGGCCCTGCATGTCTAAATACTCCCATAGTGCATGTTTGAATACTCCCAAGAAACTACATCTTTAAATTCTTTTAAAAAAGTAATAATCTCACTCTAGAATGGTGTTTGTAACTCCCCAAAAACCTTAACCAATCGAGGTTGATCAATCAGACACGATTTGACTACCTTTGCTTCATCCTCTTACACATACACACTATCTTGCCCATGAAGATCCTAATAGTAGCCATGCATTTTGCAAAATATCATCTTGGACTATCTTTGGTCAATTTGAATGTATGATTGGTTCCTACTTCTGGTATATGCTAACACTTTCAGGATATTGATAAGTGCAATAGAACAAAGATTATGGCTTCTAAAAAATGAACTTCCTCATCTTCCCCAAGACCTTCTAGCATATGAGGGGGTTTTGCAGTTGTCAATAATTAATCCTTTGAGTAATTTGCTTCTCATCTAATGTGAGTAGAGTATTTCTTATGTCCCTTGTGAAAAGTCATAGCCTAGGATCCCCAATCCTATGAGACTTCTTCATGCTTCAACCAAGGGTGACCTTCAAGAAAATTATATTCCCTGCATATGTAAGGTAATTCGATAACAACAAAGGTAATAAAAAACATGACTTCTTGATTTGAAATAAGAATTTCTTTCATTATTTTTATTAGAACAAACGCAAGGTTGATCAGCCAATCTTCCAATACTACCACTTCTCATCTAAGGGTATCAAGAGGAAAAAGTCCTCCTCCAATTTCACTTTGGAATCAGTCCCTATGCCAAACACTCTTGTAGAACCTTCTCTATGCACTATTTTCTTTCCTTGCAACTACCGAGTCAAGATAAAGTCTAGTGGGGCCCAATGCCACTCTAGAGTCCTAGGGTTTCTTTTCCTTCACCCTCTCTGATCTTCCACTATCTTGCTTTCCTTCTACACCTTCCAATTGAAGTAGCCAAACTTCATGTGGTGAACTTCTTTTGTTTCCCTTTAAATCTTGAAAACCATGTACTAAAGGAGTTGGCATGGTCTGCCTCCATCACCTAGAAGATGTGCAAAATTCCTTCTATAGTCTAGTCCAAAGAGCAACACCCCATCCCATTGTGGTCGCCAAATGTTTGCTATAAATATGTTATTCTTAACAAATTGGAGTTCAAGAAATAGGTTTTTCTAATATACCAATATTAGATGTCTTAATTCCCAACACCATAACACAAGTCTTCTAAATACACACTTACATACATAGCCTACATACTTCCCTTGTAGTATACAAATAACTTCAAAAAGAAATGCACAATAAGATTGAACGGAACATAATAGGAGGGAGTAGTTGTTTCTCTAGTACAAAGGGGCTTCTCTAGGAGGGAGTAGTTGTTTCAAATAGTTCTTTGGTTATTTCTATAATCTCTTCATACTCCAAGAGCCCATTGGGCTTTGTTCCTATTTTGACGGTTTGATAACTCTTTATGCTCCCCAAATCCATGTTGAATTGAATGTCTAATTACCCATCTACATCCCAATGATGGTGATCAAGGCTAACCCCATGTTCCAAAGTGAACTATAAAACTTTATTTTCATATAGCTAATGCATGGCTTTGTTATGTAGCCCTACGCATGCATTCTCTCATTATGCAATAATATTTGTGGTGCAAAATGAGGATCTTAAGTAATTCACTTAAGTGATTTTTTTGTTGATAAGGATTTCTTTCTTTTTTGTATTTTTTATTTCTAATTGAACTTCTCTTTGAAGCTGATCTATTGATTTTTCCTCCAACATCAAGTTCCTTTATTGCATTTCGTTTTTGAATTATTTTCTTTTTTTACCTGTTCTTTACTTTTTTCGCATCTTTTCCTTCATATTCTCAGTATGATGGTCCAATGATATTGACATTTGCTCAAAAGATTCAACCACTTTGTTTTTTGAAATTTCGCAAAACAAATCAAAACCATTTGTCTAGGGTTTTCTAGTAAATGAGGCTAACAAGTTTGTAATGAAAGAATCTCATCTCATATATGGAATTAGAGAACAACATACAACTCTTACACTACTTTCTCAAGAAGATGAACGAAGAAGTCTCTTTCTCCAATATTATACACACTCATGTTTTCATCTTTACCATACCTGGTGATTCAAAAGAATTTTGAGCAAGTATTTGCTACCATCAACTTGGAAGATCCAACAAGGTCCAAATCTTTGCTTCAATGTTCTCTGGAAATGGCACCAAAAAACAAAATTGTGCTTTAGATTTGTCCTCTCCAATCATCATAGTATAAAGGAATAACAACCTCAAAAATTTAAATTGCCAATCCGAGAATTATGATAAAACCATAGCCCCTTGTTCATCAATGGACTCCAAGATTTATCATCACAAGACCAATATTATCAAATTTTTCACACATTTTATTGATAATTCTCATAATTCTTATAGCTTGAGTTAGGAATAAGCTATTTTAGTGTTTCTTGTGCCAAAACGTGATATTTTTCCTAATTAAGACACTGGTAACATCAAATTAAAATTTGACTACTTGTATTCCTGTGAGGAGAGAATCACAATTCTAACAGATTCACAGACGTGAAGAAACACTACTTTGAAGGAATAATGCAGCTTAGAAGATAAATATAGACCTATGAAAACATGAAACACTTAGAGAACTATTGATCACGAAGATAAATCCATGAAAAGTACTTAGAAAATCCACTTGAATTCACCATTAAAGCTTGACGACAAGATTTGGAAGAAAGAAGAGCTCTCAAGTTCTCATTGATTGCCAAAAATACAATGTGTTCTTATAATTGAGTCATAATTGACTTATATAATTTTTCAAGTGTCCCTTTTCACACTCAAAATAAGTCCTCTAAACTTTTATCCAAAAAATCTACTAGCTTGAGAGCTCTAAAAGTTCTACAAAAATATATAACTTATATCTAATCATGAGGAAGACTCTTCCTCATTTCTAGAACAATTAGGATATTCTATTCTACTATATTACAAGATTTCCCATTTTTCCTTTACAAAAAATTAATTTCCAACAAGAGGGTTTGTGAGGGGCTTGGAGAAAGCCTTTGAAAGAGAGTTAAGAAGCGATACCTCTAAGATATTTTAGGAGGGACTAAACTATGATCATATCTATGAGGACCATAACCATCTTTAGTATACTCATATAGAGACAAATTAGTCCCTCAAACCTATAAGTACAACCAAATTTAAAAAATTCATAATCATTGGGAAAAATAGATTTTTATCATGGAAACCAAAACTCTAAGGAGCTAGGTGATCCGTAGATCAATATGAGTAGACAAAAATATGAGAAGAAAACTTATGTTTTAGGCATCTCTCTCCCAATCATGAAAAATGGAACTATTGACTATCTAAGGGGGAAGAGAAAAGATAGCACTAGGGACTAGTAGGGTGTTTAACAAGGGAGAAATGATGATCCACTTGGTGCAGATACTTCCAATTTATGGTAGCATTGGCTGCAAATAGATGGAGGTGATGCATGAGGAAAATATGTACACCTATGTTTTGACATAATTGTTGTGGTCTCCAAAATTTGGGCCACATGACTAAGTTGAAATCCATGGTATTGTGTGTGAGACCAATATGAGATTCATGATAGGTAACACTACATAAGTTCACAAATTATGTTTTGGTCAAGAAATCAAAAATTCCTCAACAATCTAGTGCTCATAAATATATCATGTTTATGATGTAGGACAAGGAAAGAGATTATCAAACAATATGGTGTCCAATCTAAAAGTCCACATCTAGATATTTATAGATCATGTGTAATTTTAGCTCATGAGCATGGAGAGGATAACCTAGGAGTAGGTAGGGAGTGTTTTGAGGTTTGGGGGTGCACTTAAATGTAGTTATCAAAACAACACATTAGAATCTATAAAAAATGAAAGTAACTTTTGTCGCTAAGGTGAGAGAGATGTACCTAGTGTACCTCTCATTTCATTCTTAGAGTTAGGTGCTTTGTTTTATTTCCAACATTTATAAGAGATGTATCTTTTAGTACTAATTTTAATCATTGCATGCATATTCCTAGCACATCATATGTACATTTTCATGATGTTAATGTAATTAAAAACAAGACTTTCCAAGAACTTTTTTTGCAAAATTTTGCACGCTTTCAGAATGGGTATTTGGAACACCACTTATCACACCTCTTATTTGAATATACTTTACCTTTTAAAGGTTTATGTGGCCAATCCTATTGTGTTACAAATCTATTTGAGTTATTTCCTTGCTACCAAATGTCAAGTAGATCGTGTGTCATGAGTGTGTCTTACCTCCATGGTGAATAGCCTTCCCTCCCCCTTATCTTTAGCTATCATCTTTTAACCTTGCTTTAGATTTTCCACAAAGCAGCCTTTGTTGTTGAACTTGACTACAAGCCCCTTTTCAACCATTTATCTAGCTTATATTAAATTTTTTGTGATTGTGGGCACGTGCAATACATCTTTGAAACACTTTTAATTCTCATTTTGCATCAAAAGGAACATTGCCTATGTGTGTGATCCTATGCTTGGTGTCATCCCCTATTTCCACATGCCCTTGTGTGCTTGTTTCATGCAAATTGCAAAACATTTCCCTATTACAGCTCATGTGGTTTGAATATCCAATATCAATGTACCATGTGTTGTATATGCCTTATTTACTACCACTTCTTTGCATAATGTCTAAGAGATTATCATTGTCTAGTGTATTTGAAGTATTTGCAAAGTTACCTTGATTTTTCTTATTCCCTCCTTGGATATCCCTTCAGTAAGATTCCCTTATAAAGTGGTTTAAGTTTCCACAATTTCACATTGCTTTGTGTAGTTCCTTCCTTGAGGTTTTCCTTTTCCTCTTGATCTTCATCTCCCTTTTCTCCATATCTTTGACTCAAACCTTCTTGATCATTTCTAAATTATTCTCTACATTTTCTTCCATTGTTTCCACCTCTCTTTTATTTGCCTCTACTTGCATAAAAGACTTGGGCTTTGTTGCCCTTTGAATGATCCCCATTGAGGTTCATCTCCTTGGCCACCATAAGGTGTAACTAATTGCTCAAAATCTTGTAATGAGTCCCTCACATATACTTAAGTAGTGAATGGTATCCATTTTTCATCATCCCTTCACCCGCTAATGTATGAGCTACCAAATTATCTTCATGGATGTAATGTTATGTTAGTTCATGGTTCTGGGGGTTCAAATAGGCAAATAGGATCTCTCAAGATGTTTGCGTATTTATATAAGGCCTCTGAATTGGTGTAGGTAAAAGAGCTTAAAATTTTAGCCCTAATTTGAAAAAAATGAACCCCTTAATTTTTGCCAAAATTGGTTGTCTATCGCGATAGACGGTGTCTGTCGTGATAGACATGTGTCTATCACGATAGATGATCTCTATCATGCATGGTTGTTTGTCGCGATAGATAGGTGCCTATCTTGATAGACCAATTTTTTGGGATAGATAGGTGTCTCTCACGATAGACTCTATCTATCATCTATCATGGCCTCTATTTGTTGTGATACACAGGTGTCTGTCACGATAGACAGTGTCTGTCATGATAGATGGTGTCTATCGCCTATCGTCCATATTCAATTGTAGGTTTTGTTCTATCATGATAGACAGGGCTTCTCAAGATAGACGGTGTCTATCATCTATCATGGATTTTGGTCTATCGTGATAGATGGGTGTCTATCGCAATAGACGATGTTTATCGTGGTTTTGGTCTATAATGATAGACGTGCATCTATCATGATAGATGGTGTCTGTTGCAATAGAAAAGATCTATCGTGGTTTTGGTCTATCATGATAGACAGGTGTCTATCAAGGTAGCTGGTGTCTATTGTGTTTTTGGTATGTCGCAATAGACAAAAAAATGCAAAATTTTGTGATGTTTCTAGTGATTTGGAATGCTCTAGTGGTGCAGTTTATCGTGCCACGCATGAAAACAGGAAATACTAACTTTCTCTGTCTATCATGATAGACAAAAGTCATTGCCTCGAGACCTGTTCCAAGGTTTTTGTCGTGTTGGAGCAAGTATATGACAAACCTAAGTATTTTCTTGAGTCCCACATATTCAAAGAAGAAGCCTTAAAATGAAGACAATGTGAAGTTCACTACCTATTGTAACGTTTGAAGACTTTACTTAATGTAAAAGTGAAAGAATCTTAAGTGGTTGAGTCCACTTGATCAAAATGGGCAAGAGCAGCCATTTTGAGTCCACTTGATCAAAATGGTAGATAAAGAATCAAATCAATCACTAATTGATTGGAGAGTGATTGAGGGAAGTTAGCCTCCCAAGCTCAACTATAAATAGATGGCAGCTTTAGTCGTGGTTAGTGAGACCTCAGAGAAGACCTCGAAGAGCTGAGCTTTATGTCATATCAAGGTGTGGTTTCAAGGCACACCAGTAAGTCTATTGTGTTGTAAAGTCAATATACTTTCATTTACATGATCATTTGAGTTCATATTTCCATGTTCTTGTGAAGTATACTACTCACTGCCATATCTCTCAGTTTTCTCAGTCAAATTGCAGAGATGGCTTCTCCAAGCTTGGTGCATCATTTTCCATTATTTAATTTGGTAACATTGGCTCTGTAAGTCTAATATATTCTCACCAATTTTCATTTCATTTGGGTGTTTCAATCTTCAGTTATGTTTAGATGAAGTCAACCCTGTCTGTTCATTTTCACTTCTCTATTAGATACCCGACTTTTTTTACTCATCTTGTTAGAGTTGTTTCCCAATGTGTACTACCCAAATTCAATGATTTAAAGCTTCTTGGATTCTGAATACTATCTTGTATAGGCATACGAATGTTCATAATCATTGGGTTCTTAAATCTTGAGTTATGTTCATTTTTCTACTCACTGGTCTCATTACTGTAGCAGCCCATGGAAATTGGGATGATGTCAGCACTTGTTAAACATCATTCTCAGTGTGTGGTTCATTATTTTTTATGAGATTACTCTTGAAAGTTAGCTCTTTAATTTAACTAGACTTTCTCAAAAGGAATTAAGCTAATTGCTGTTGTGCTCAGAGAATTATGCAAAACATTGGACATGTGTATGATCCAAAATAGCAAGTTCTTCACCTCTGAGCTAGCTCCACCTTATCTTTTTTTATCTATCTTTTTGAGAGTGATCTTCCAAGGTACATAGGGTGCCTAATACATCCATTGACAAGCTAAAAAGGCCCACCATATACTCTTGGAGTTCATTTGGCTTGTGTAGATCAAGGATTTTGCAACACCTCTTCATCTTCAAGCACATACCTATCCATCTCTTCACAGTGGTGTCAGAGCAAGGTTGGACAACATGACAGATGGATTTCCTTCATCAATTGAAAAATTGGACAGAGGTAACTACTCAGCTTGGTCATTAACAATGAAATCTTATCTCCAAGGTAGAAGTTTATATGGTTATGTGATTGGAGATGAAGTTATGCCAAGTTTTAGGAACAAAGGTCAACCAACACAAGAAGAGCAAGAAAGATTGAGCACATGGTGCTCCAAGGATGCACTTGCAAGGTATTATCTATTCAACTCTATCTCAGATTTTTTGTTGCCTCACATTAGAAGTTGTAAGACATCTCAGCAAGTGTGGGATGCACTTGAAGCCTTCTTCTCTTCAGGTACCAAAGCTAGGAAGCATCAACTATGGCTGGATTTCACAACTCTCAAGAAAGCTCCCAAACAAAATGTGACTGATTTTGTCACAAAGCTCAAGGACATAGCAGATTAGTTGGGAAGCATTGGAGAGGTAATAGATGAAGAGAAAATTGTAAGGTAGGTCATCAATGGATTGAAAGTAGATGACAAGTGGGAAGCATTCACCACAGCTATGGATTTGTACATAAACATGCATGTACCTGATTTCAATACACTCATTGGACAATTACTCACTCAAGAGGCAAAGCTTATCAAAAATGGATAAATCTCTAAAGGTAATCAATCTTAAGCTTTATACACTGATAAAAGCAAGTCCAAAGATAACAAAGGAAAGGCAAAGAAAGTGGATGATGAAGCAGGTACATATCAAGTTAACTATGCAGGTAGAGGAAGACATGGCAGAGGTAGAGGAAGAGGAGGTAAACAAGGCAGGGGGAGATCCCAAGACTCCAACTCACATTCTATTTTTGGATTAACTAACCATACAACTGAAAATTGCTTTAGGAATTCCGGAAATCAAAGAGGCAAAGGATACAATAGAGGAAGTTATGGCTACTCAAGAGGAAGGTTCAACAATTATCATGGCAACTACAACAACTACAATCATTAAAACTATCAAGGAGGTTACAAAGGAAGGAGAAACTTCAATAACTACACAGAAGACTCAAACAAAGAGGATTCATTATTGATCATGAACATGGCTATGCCACAAGGTAAATCTGATGATCATGTTTTCTACATAGATTCAGGTTGTTCAAATCATGTGGCAGGAAATGTAGCACTCCTATGAGATTTAGAAGATCCAAGGAATAAGCATGAGGTACAAACAGGAGATGATACAAGACATCCTGTGGAGAAAATAGGCAATGTCAAAGCACCTGATGGAAACATCAACCTACTCAGTAAGGTGTCCCTACCATTACAAAGAATTTGATAAGTGTTGGCTAGATAGTAGAGAAAGGGTCGCAAGTCAGGTTCACAAAAGCAAGAGCATTTGTTGAAGATCCAAGTCAAGGATTCAGAAGAATTGCAAAAGGTGAAAAGACAATAGATTGTTCATATTTGAATTACAAGACACTGGAAACATTGCTCTCTTTAATTATGGTAGTCAGACACATATTAAATCAACTTGCGTCTTGAGTTTGCCATGTTTGTCGTATGGTTGAACTATATATACACATTACATCTAGTCCTCCCACCACCGACTAGAGAGATGTCTCTCCTCCCAAACTTATGCCTCTATATATAGCTACTTGAATCAACAAGGACCATAATACATATAGAGATATATATAGATCATTTATATACACATATATATAAAAAACACATATTTAAATACATACACATCACACATACATGCTTACATGCACATATATATATATATATATATATATATATATATATATATATATATATATATATATATATATATATATATATATATATATATATATATATATATATATATATATATATATATATATATATATATATATATATATATATATATACATACATACATATATATATATATATATATATATATATATATATATATATATATATATAGTTTTATATATATATATATATATATATATATATATATATATATATATATATATATATATATATATATATATATATATATACATACATACATATATATATATATATATATATATATATATATATATATATATATATATATATATATATATATATATATATATATACATACATACATACATACATACATACATACATACATACATACATACATACATACATACATACATACATATATATATATATATATATATATATATATATATATATATATATATATATATATATATATATATATATATATATATATATATATATACATACATACATACATATATGAGAGGAATTTTGTCCTTGAAAATAGAGCTATATATATATATATATATATATATATATATATATATATATATATATATATATATATATATATATATATATATATATATATATATATATATATATATATATATATATAATTTTAGGCATACCCCCAAGCTTCATGTTCTAACTTAAAAGAAATTTTTTTCATGTGGTGGGATTCACCTATATTTTAGTTGAATAAAGGAGAACCTATTGTGTGATACTCATTCAAATATCATAAGAAGTAAAATCTTTTTTTACCTATTTGCATCTCTTTTGTCATAAGTATTCAAGGCAGGTGCATAAGTCAATTTCTATCAATAAAAAGTTCCTCGTGGTGCTATTATCTTGATGCCAACATCTCATCAAGGTGAATGCATGGCATCTAGGACAATGCATATCAGCTAACAGAAGGTTCTTGTTGTATCAATATAATAAAACTTCCTAAAGATGGTCTATGGATTTATAAAATATATCATCTCATATATAGAGAGCTCAAAACAAAGATGAAGTCGAACTTTGTACAAACCTTTAAGCATCAACAAGATTTTTTGGAGAGTGCTGATGATGATATTGAGATACCATACATTGTGCTTCCTAAGAGGTATGGATCACATGATGGGTCATTCGAGGAACAACAAAGGATGCATCAATGCATTTTAGAAAGCATTGAGATTCACAAGTGAAAGGTGGATCAATGCTTTCAGAAATTGAGTAGAGGTGAGGAAGAACATGATAGGCCTATTGATATGAAGAAGAAAGGCGGATAAGATTGTACATCTTGAAGAGAAAATAGTTTCATTATGGATGAAAGCTGAGGATTTATGTGGAGTTAACATGTCAAATACATTCAACGAGATTCAATGAGATTCAACATGTCAACTCCATGTAAATCGTAAGCTTGCACCCGCAATGACTCTATTTTCCCTTCAAGTTTTACAATCTCTTTCTTTTTCATATCAATAGGCCTATCATGTTCTTCCTCACCTCTACTCAATTTTTGAAAGCATTAATCCACCTTTCTCTTGTGAATCTCAATGCTTCGCAAAACGTATTGATGCACTCTTTGCTGCTCCTCATATGATCACCATGTGATCCAGTCCTCTTAGGAAGCACAACCTATGGTATTTCAGTATCATTATGAGCACCCTCCTAGAGGCTTGTTGATGCTCACACCTGGTTTTCATGCCCTTTCTACACAAAGCCATGAGGATTAAAAACAAACACTTCTTCATGTCAGTCACCATTCAAAAATGTTGTTTAAATGTTCAATTGATGTACACTCCAACCATAATGAGCTGCAAGTGCAGAGATGCTATGAACAGTAGTCATTCGGCAACTAGGAGCAAAGGTTTCATCAAAATCAATGCCTCTTTCTTGCACATAATCATTTGCAACAAGTCTATCCTTATACATGTCAACCGTTCCATCAGGTTTAGGCTTCAGCTTGTATACCGACTTAGTGCCAATGACCTTCTTGCCAGGAGGCAAGTCACATAAAGATCAGGTACCATTTTTCATGATAGCATCATATTCAGATTGCATTGCATCCATCCAACATTCAAAATTTTGTGCTTCATCAAACAAAATAGGTTCACTCTCATCGTAGAGACTAGAGGTAGCCATAGCATAGCAATCTGATGAAAAAGAGGTAGTATGAGAGCTTGCCCGAGTACGATATGACAAAGGTGAATCTAATTTGCTCTCATTCAAAGTCTGCACCAGCCATTTTGGCATAGTTTTTTCCTGCTCAATATCAGCTCTCTCATCAACAAGTACATCATGTAAATATGCATCACAAATGGAATCATCTGTATCATCACATGAAACTTGCAAAGGCTGAGAAGTTACCTCATTAGGACCTGCACTAGACTGTCCACCTATAAAAAGAGGCAGCAAAGTATCATACATGTCTTTGGAGCTAACAGAAGTCTCCTTAGTACATGAAAGTAACGGTTGAATAGCATCTTCCACAAGAACAACATCACGGCTAACCAAAATGCATTTAATGTGTGGATGATACAGGTGATAGCCTTTACTTTTAGAACTATACCCAACAAAAATACATTTTGCTGCTTTATCATCCAATTTTTTGTGATGTTGTTTAGGCACTAATGCATATGCCAAACAACAAAAAACATGCAAATGAGCAACAAATGGCTTGCGACCATGCCAAGCCCCATATGAAGTGATAGACTGTAGCGCTTTAGTGGGACACCTGTTAAGTACATATGTTGCACACATGGCAGCCTCAAGCAAGAAACTTTGTGGTAAAGCCTGACTCTTGACAATACACCTGGCCATCTCCATGAGTGATCTACTTCCATTCAACAACTCCATTTTATTGAGGTGTATATGCCATTGTACATTGATGTTTTATCCCATGTTCAGCGAGAAGCGCATTAAAGTCAAAAGACATATATTCCCCCCCTCGATCAAAACCAAGGGTGCCCATTTTACATGCTGATAGATTTTCAGCCAAAACCAAAAACTGTTTGAAACACATGAACACTTTGGACTTTGCCTTCAATGGATATACCCATGCATGCCTAGAAAAGTCATGAACTAAAGATAATTTCCAAAAGAAGGTGCCAACATAGGACCACAGACATCACTATGTACAAGCTAAAATTTTTGAGTAGCCCAAATTGAACCATCTTTTGGAAATGAGGAATGTTGCATTTTGCCCAAAATACAGCCTTCACATACATGTTTACCAGGTGCCTCAAGTTTGGGCAAAGAGGACACCATTTCATATTTTTGCAAGCGTAGCAAACTAGCAAAATTCAGATGACCAAAGCATGCATGCCAAAGCTTTGCATCTGACATAGCCTCAAAAACCTGTAATGCACATGTTGAATCATTTACAAATCTTTCATAGTCTATGAACTTATACAGCCTACGACATAAAATGCCAGAAGCAATAATCACATCGCCATTTCATAGATCATAAACTGTACATCTGTCATCAACAAATTTCCCAACCAAGACAATCTTGGCTAATGCAAAAACTGATAACAAATTTTTCTTAATCCTTGCACAAATAAAGCATCTAAAAAAGTGAAAGAACTACCATCAGTAGTAGTCAAAATGATCTTACCAACTCCCATGATAGGATAAGAGGAGTTGTTGGCACATGTGACAGTATTCCCTGTAGGGGTAGGATCGAGTGAAGTGAAGAAATTGTGCTGCGAGGTAATATGTTTGGTTGCCCCACTATCAAAATACCAAACATCTAAGTCTACTACAGACATGCACTGCTCATGAGAAGATGGGTCAAAATTGCAAACAGTAGTAAACGCCCATTCTTCTTCTTGCACAAGATTAGCAGACTTTGTTTTTGGTGTAGAGGCCTCTACAACAACCATTGCAGCCTCTTTCTTCTTTGGCTCTTTAGCAGCTAGTTTTGGATAGCTCTTAATGACATGATCATTTTCTTTATAGTATTTGCAAAACAATTTCTGCTTTTCTGATTCCTTCTCATCTTTGTCTTCCTTCTTCGAATGTGCAGCGTTTGCAGATTTTTGCTTACTAGTAGAAGAGCTCCATTTTCCTTTGCCCTTCTGACTAGCCAGAAAAGCTTGATCTGCAACATGCATAATAGACCTATTATGCCCAGACTCATCTTCCTACAACAAAATAGAAACTAACTCTTCAAATGTTAAGGCATTTGGATTGCATTTCATCATCAAATGAAGAGGAGAAGAAAAACTCTTATATGATTCAAGAAGACCATTGAGAATGGTCTACACAAGTGAATTGTCAAGAAGGACTTCAGTTGTAGAAATCAATTTTTCCTTCAAATCCTTGATCTTTGTTAGAAATCTATCCATAGAATCACCTTCATTCATGTGCTCACTCTCCAACTATTTTTAGAGGTAAGCAATAGGAGCCTCATTCCTAGCCTGGTACAATGTGGTAAGTGTATCCCAAGCATCCTTAGCTGTTCTACAAGAGCGAATGTGAAGAATAATGGCATGTTTGACAGACAAAGCTATCAATGCATGTGCCTGAGCATCTCTGCCATGCCAATGGATTTGCTTTGCATTAGGTGCAATAGAAATAGCAACACGAACAGGAATCTATAGAATATCACCATCTTCGACTCCCGCATCAGCTTCAGTACCTGCAGTTGTAATAGTTGTAGGTGTGATAGGACATTTTTCAACACCCTACGCCATGTTCCACAGTCCTTTTGCAACCAATACATGTTGCATCATATAAGCCCATAACAGGTAGTTGGTACCATCCAACTTATCCTCAATAGCCAACATACGGAATACATCACTGCTTTCAGCCATGGCCAATGAGTAAAATACCTTGATGCAGAAAATTGACTGTATCTCAAAAAGTTGAACAGAATTGCCCAGTTAAATTCTACTAAACATTAGTAGACTTTGAGACACTTATACTGGCGAACTGGAACTGGTATATACCTTTGGTACAAAAAGGCAAAATAGTCTACACAAGTGTTGGGATAATGCATTCAGAGACCAAAAGGAGCTTAGATCGCGATTTCGGCACCACATAGCAAAGCTTTTTTGATCTTTGAAATACATGAGTATGCTCACCAAAATTCATGTGACTCTAAGATTGCAATCGGATGGGTGTCAATGACACCCTAGATGAAGCAGTGACCTACTCTGATACTAACTGTTGGAGTTAGACGTCTACGGAAGCACGAGAACAGCACATGGAAGAAGAAGAAGCTTAGAGCACAACACACAATACTGAATGTATTACCACTAGAATGTACAAAGCTAAGTAGCCCGTTAGGGCAATAGGCGTATACACAAGCTGGGGGAAAAAACCTCCTAAAGAGGGAAAAAAGTGTCCCAATAGTCCTAGAGTGTTCACACACATTAGTACCTAAATATATCAACAAATATGTGTAAGTGTATGTATATGTGTTTGTGTATGCATGTATGTGTAAGTACGTATGTATAAGTGTAAGTATGTATGTGTAAGTGTATGTACATGTGTATGTTATGCATGTTTATAAATTTAAAGATTTTTTATATTCTGATCCTTTTTTTTGTTTGCGATTAAAATAATAGGAGATATTGTATGGTAGAAGAAAATAAGAGAAGACCTAACATACCACCTAAGACATGGCAATTTTTTCATAGACAATATGTCTTCAAGAATCATTTCCTCAGCAAAAGGTATACACATTAATATTTTATATTACTAAGACTTATAATTCTTATATATTTTATAAATGTTTTATATTTAATCTAAATATTTTTGTTTCATTAAATTAATGCAAGCTACCGCAAAGAAGAGAGTTGAGTCAGGTCATACGTCACATCTAGCTAAATGGGCCATCATGGTTTTGTAGCTATATTTGTAAGTATATATATTATTGAAAGTATATTTTTTATTTTAGTTAAAAACACTAATCATTAATCTTTTTTATTTATTTAAATGCAACGAAAGGATTATGGTCCATATCCTATGAAAAAGAAAATTGATTTTGTTACACATTGTGGATATGGACGTCTGAGTGAGTATATGCAAGATCATCCAAATGCTTTTGTATGTATTACTAAATTTCATATAATTATTTTATTTTTATTGATATTTTATATATTTTATTTATTTATGTTTGTTATATATAATACAAGAGTATTATGGAGAGGCAGATATGGATGAGGTGGAGAGATAGACACAAGCAGGACGATTTGGATCATCACAAAGTGCTCACACCTCTATGTTGGTGCAAGACAACCACCAATTGATGTTTTGGATAAAGAGTTGAAGTCAAAGGATGAGGAAAAGATCAACAATTGAAGATTGAAGATAGAGTATGTTCAAGAAATGAAGACTTGTATACATATGTACATTAATTTGTAGTTAGCTCACTTATACCTTTTGTATGGTCATGAGCTTGTACATATATGCCTATATATATATATATATATATATATATATATATATATATATATATATATATATATATATATATATATATATATATATATATATATATATATATATATAAGTAGAAAGCCGGGGCAAGTATGAGAGAGCATGAGATAAGAAGAATTAGATGTTGAAAGAGTCATTAGACACTTTATAAGTGAAGGAGATCTC
The DNA here is from genome assembly GCA_020310875.1 of Ceratopteris richardii. Taxonomy (NCBI): domain Eukaryota; kingdom Viridiplantae; phylum Streptophyta; class Polypodiopsida; order Polypodiales; family Pteridaceae; genus Ceratopteris; species Ceratopteris richardii. The sequence goes on from CM035434.1 coordinate 60,867,387, forward strand.
TCTCATCATTCAGTTGTAAAATTTTCAGAGAAGAAAAAAAATTGCACCAGATCTTTTGCTGAGTACTCCTTCTATGTTTAATCTTTTGTGAAATGCTTTTGTACAAGTATAATTCTATATTTTCCTCACCTCTATACAAGTTTTTAGGTCCTAATTGTGATCAACCTGAGAGAATTGAGAGTAGGAACATTTACATATGTAAATGTGAAGAAGTGAAGTTGCAATAGGTGCAAAATTTGATGCTAATGTTTTGGTCATTTCTCCTTCTATAGTGTAAAGTTTTGAGGAAGCAAGCACTAATTCTTTAAGTTGGAAGCTAAGCTACCTAATGCTAAAAGCATTTGAATAAATGGGTTGTAGTTTGAGAGAACTATGCATTAAAAGTTAGAGGTGTCAAAGTTGACTGTAGAGAAATATAGTTTTAGACATAGGTGAATTGTTTAGATCATTTCTCAAGATCTACTGAGTTTTTTGAGATACTTTAACTTGGAAAAGGTGTGCACTCTATAGATGACACCTTGTACAAAGTTTCATCAGAAGCTTTACACGTTTGATCAGTCAATGAGTGAGTTATGTGTAGCAGACTTTTCTGAGTAGTGACTTTCTTCACAGATAGCTCAAAATTTGATAATCTGGTTTTGGTTCTTAAAATTGGTAAAGGTTTTAATTTGCTCTTAATATAGAGGTGTTATAACATCAAGGAGCTTGTTCCTTTGGAGATTAACACTCTCAATCAGTGGTACCAGAGCAGGAATCATCAAAATAGAAGAAAAGAGGACCCCGACTACTGCAATAATACAGAAATCGACGTCTGAAGGTTCAAAAGGTGAAAGCTTGAAGGAAAATCTTGAGAAGGAGGCCTAAAGTTATCAAGAAGATCAAAGGAACTTCATTCAAAGTAAAGGTACACTTATTCCTCATAAAGCTTGAAGAATTGAATACACATGTGAAGAAACGATGGGAGATTCTCTTCAGATAGAGAAATCGGATAGAGAAAACTATCCAGCTTGGTCAATGAGGATGGAAGCCCATCTCATGAGCAAAGACCTGATAGGTTACATCACATGTGAAGAAGAAAAACCACAATTCAGAGATCCTAGTGTTCCAACTAGGTATGAACTCTCAACTTTGAAGACTTGGATGAAGAAGGATGCTCAACCAAGGAGCATTATCTACATGGGAGTCAATGACTACTTGCTACCTCATATTAGAGGTCTTGAAAGTGCAAGTGATATATGGAATGCTTTGGAGGAGCATTTCCAAAACACTACAAAGTCAAGGAAGGCATCTTTGTGGGCAGAGTTTACCACATTCAAGAAGAAGGCCTTTCAATCCATTTCTAATATTGTAACAAGGATGAAAGACATTGCAGATGCATTAGGAGTAGTTGATGAAGATATTGAGGAGGATAAATTGGTAAGGCAAATCCTCACGGGTTTGAGAGGAGATAAGAAATGGAAGCCATTCATTTTGTCTATTGAATTGTCACTAGATCATTTCACTCCTGATTTAAATCAGTTGCTAGGACACATGCTAATTTTTGAGCAGGATGTCAAAGGTGATGGGGATAAGAGTGCAGGTCAAGCAATGTATTCAAAGGATAAGAAGAAGAATAGCAAAGGAAAACAACAAGTAAATGAAGAAGAAGGTACAACTAGCCAAGCCAACTTCCTAAGAGGAAGAGGAGGTGACAAAGGTAGAGGAAGAGACAGAAGCAATAAAGATGGAGCCAAAGCTTGTTGTCTTTGTGGTAAGAAAAATCATTTAGCTCATGATTGTTGGCATAATACTCAGAATAATGGAGGATATAGTCATAACTTTAATTCAGGAGGAAGAGGTGGCAAAAACCAAAGAGGTAATTTCAGAGGTAGAGGTAGTAGAGGTTACTTTGGAAGAAATGCAGGTAGAGGTTTCCAAAGTCAATCCTACAATTATACCTACTAAAATTATGCTTCAGATCAAAAAGAAGATTCAACCTTAATCATGAATGCAACTTGTGAAAGACAAAGTGAAGATCAAAGAGTCTTCTACATTGACTCAGGGTGTAGCAATCACCTGAGTGGTAACATAACTTTGATGACTGATTTGGAGAATAAGGTAACTAATCATGTAGTTCAAACAGGTGATAATACAAAGCACAATGTGAAGTCAATTGGATCAGTAAAGGCCAAGGATGGAAGTACTCTCTTGAGTAAGGTCTTGTATGTTCCTACAATTCCAAAGAATGTGATAAGTGTAGGGAAAATTGTTGAAAAAGGTTATGAAGTAAGGTTCACTAATGATAGAGTTTTTGTGGAAGACCCTAGCAATGGGTATAAACAAATTGTTTCAAGGAAGAAAGAAGGAAGACTCTTCACATTAAAGATTCAAGGTAATGTTGGTCATGCCTTGTTTACTTATGGAGGACATAAGATCTCTAAGTTAGATCTTTGGCACAAAAGGCTTGGACATTTCAATGAAAGAGGTATTAAAGATATGGTTAACAATGGTTCAGTGCTTGGATTGCCTAATGTTGAAGGTCAACATATGACATACATGATTGATATGAAATTCTTCCATTCCTCATCATTATAAATAAAAGAATGTGCAAATCATTCTTTATAATCCTTTCTGTAAAGTTTGCTCTGTAGTCTCTATAAAATGTTGCAAAAAAACAATACATATAGTTTAAAGACATACAAGTTTTAAAAGATAATACATCTAAATATGTAAACAAATATAAGTTCAAAAAGAAAGTAAAAATGCCAAGAATATAAACATACCTACCATGATACAAATTCTCTTTTACTCTAATTGGTGCTTGGAGGAGGCTTGGATGAACATCCGTTTCCTTTCCATTGAGATCTAGCTTGTAAAAGTTGATCCACAAATGGTTCCTTCTGTAATGACTTTGCCACCATCAAATTAGCATCTTTAGATATCTCCCTCAAAATTTTTGGAGGATAATATACTGTAATTTTTGCTTTTCTATATCTAAATTGTTGTCGTAAATATAATGTCACCATAGGAGAATTAACATTTTGCAAAGTTTTCTTTGCACTGATTGAATGTTGTCTAGATATTATCCAATACTCAACTTTATCAATATCATCATGAGACAAAGTTTGTAGAGGTGTTCTGACACTTGGATCAATAGGCATAACAAGTGCAAGAACCTCATTCTCTTTGGGATCCAAGACAAAATCATTTATTAATGTATGCACCCAATCTCTATTTAATTTTCAGTATACATGATTCGATGGTGCTAGAAAACATCTTTTTACATCAATACTAAATACTACATTAGAACCGAAAGCATAGTATTCTTGTTTTTGAAGTAGTAAATCCATCATCCTATTTTCTTCTAGTTGCATTACCCTATTCAAACTAACTTAAGTTAGAGCCTTTAAGTAGAGAACGTAAATTCAAATATTAGAAGGCTCAAACTTAATAGATTTGATACTAATGTATAACTTATAAGTTTGATAATTAGGGATAATAGTATTGATAATAAATTTGATAACTATGAATGAGAAAGATGATGTTATTATGTTGATATTGTTTGTTATTATGTTGATGTTTGATGTCGATATTGTTATGATCTAAAAGAAAATATTTGTTTGACTTCCAGGAGCAATGGAAAACATGGATACTATTGAATTTCAAAGCAATGATACAGATAATATATTGTCATTGGAAAATGTATCAAAAATAAGTGGGGTGAAGGTTCCTTCAAATAGGATTAAGGTTCAAAAATCTTTTGATTTGACATATAAACAAGACATGAAATGGTTTGTTGACACTCATGATCATGAAGGAAACTTCAAAGCAGATGTACATTTATTTATGAAAGATGTAGGATCTACTTATGGTGATATGGGTAATATTGTAAATGCAAAAGATACACCGTGTTTTATGTGTAAAGTGCTTCAAAGATGGTGAGAATATTAATGCAAATAAATTTTGCCTATCATGGGAGACTTTTTATTTGGATGATATGAAAGCTAGTATGTCAAAGTTTGATCGATTATTAGGCTCAATTGGATGGATCAAATCAATGGAAGAATTAGTGAATATTATAAAAGAAGCCAAAAGATTAACATAAAAGTCAAAATCTTTGAAGGGAAGCTCAGATGTATCTAGAAGATCTAAGAAACGAAAGTTAAAAGGTTCTTCAAACAAAGATTAAGGATCGTCATCAAAGTCTGTACAAAACAATGATGATGTATCAATCCGACATTCAGATAATAGGAGTGAAGAAATTTAGTGCAAGTGTTAATAAGAGTTAAAAGGTTGGAACTTAAGTTCCAACATCTTTTGGAAAAGTTGAGAAAGTTCGAGTTTCATATCATGTGGCTCAACATACTCAAACTTGATATGATTCAGAGGCTCAAACTTAAGTTTGAGCCTCTTACTGCTTTTGAATGCAAGATCTAAGAGTCTTGAACTTAAGTTTGTGCATCTTTTGTTCAAATTTCAAAGCAGATTTGAATTAAAAATACTACTCTTTTTGCTCGAGAAGTTGGGAGGCTCGAACTGAATTTCAAGCCTCATATCATGTGACCCAACAAATGGAAACCTGATATGATTCAAAGGCTTGAACTTAAGTTTGAGCCTCATATCATGTGACACAACATACTCAAACTTGATATGATTTAGAGGCTCAGACTTAATTTCAAGCCTCATACTATGTGACCCAACAGACTCAAAAAATTGATATGATTTAGAGGCTTGAACTTAAGTTCCAACTGCATATATCTTGCAAGAATTAAGCGGCTCAAATTTAAGTTTGAGTGTCTTTTTCATCTATTAGAGGCTCAAACTTTTATTCATGCTTTGATCATTTTCATATGATTCAAATGCTCGAACTTAAGTTGAAGCCTCTTAGCTCTTTCGGATGCATGAGTTAAGAGGCTCGCACTTAAGTTCTAGCATCTTTTGGAAAAGCTGAGAAAGTTTGAGCTTCATATCATGTGCCCCAACATACTCAACTTGATATGATTCAGAGGCTTAGCTCGATTGGATGCAAGAAGATTTGAGTTTAAAATATTAGTCTTTTTGCTGGAGAACCTGAGAGGCTTGAACTTAAGTTTGACCTTCATATCATGTGACTCAACAATCCCAAGTTTGATATGATTCTGAGGTTCGAACTTAAGTTCAAGCTGCTTAGTTCTTTTGGATGTAAGAGAGTGTTCAACTTAAGAGGCTCGAACTTAAGTTCAAGCGTCTTTTGTTCAAGTTTCAAAATAGATTTGAGTTAAAAATACTATTCTTTGTGTTGGAAAAATTGAGAGGCTTGAATATGATTCATAGGCTTAGCTCTTGTAGATGCAAGAATATTTCAGTTAAAAATACTAGTCTTTTTTCTTAAGAACCTGAGAGGTTCGAACTTAAGTTCGAGCCTCATATCATGTGACCCAACAATCCCAAACTTGATATAATTCAGAGGCTTGCACTTAACTTTGAGCCTCTTAGTTCTTTTGGATGCAAGAGAGTGTTCAACTTAACAAGCTCGCACTTAAGTTTGAGCATGTTTTCTTTAAATTTAAAAGTATATTTGAGTTAAAAATACTATTCTTTTCGTTGGAAAAGCTGAGAGGCTCAAACTCAAGTTCTAGCCTCATATCATGTGCCTCAACAGATTGAGACTTGATATGATTCAAAGGCTCGAACTTAAGTACGAACTTGATATTATGTGACACAACAGACTCAAAATTCAGAGGCTCAAACTTAAGTTCGAGCCTCATATCATGTGACCCAACAAACGCAAAGTTAATATGATTCAAAGGCTTGAACTTAACTTTGAACTCGATATCGCTTGCAAGAGCTAAGAGGCTTGAACTTAAGTTCAAGGGTCTTTTGTTCATCTTTCAGAGGCTCGAAATTTTGTTCATCCTTTGATCGTCTTGATATGATTCAAAGGATCAAACTTAAGTTCAAGCCTCTTAGCTCTTCTGGATGCATGGATTAAGAGGCTCAAAGGCTCAAACTTAAGTTCGAGCCTCATATCATGTGACACAGCAGACTTGAACTTGATATGATTAAGAGGCTTGAACTTAAGTTCAAGCCTCATATCATGTGACCCAACAGACTCAAACTTGATATGATTTAGAGGTTCAAACTTAAGTTCGAGCCGGATATCTCTTGCAAGAGTTTAGAGGCTTGAACTTAAGTTCGAGCATCTTTTTCATCTTTCAGAGGCTCAAAATTTTACTCATCCTTTGATCATCTTGATATGATTCAAAGGCTCAAACTTAAGTTCAAGCCTCTTAGCTCTTTTTGGATGCATGAGTTAAGAGGCTCGAACTTAAGTTCTAGCATCATTTGGAAAAGCTAAGAAAGTTTGAGCTTCATATCATGTGTCAAACATACTCAACTTGATATGATTGAAAGCATTAGCTCTTCTGGATGTAAGAGGATTTAATTTAAAAATACTACTCTTTTTGATGGAGAGTTTAAGAGGCTCGAACGTAAGAGTGTTCAACTTAACAGACTCGAACTTAAGTTCGAGCATCTTTTGTTCAAATTTCAAAATAGATTTGAGTTAAAAATACTATTTTTGTCACTATAACAATAGAGAGCCTGGAACTTAGGTTCGAGCCTCATATCATGTGACTCATTGTTCATATTTCAGAGGCTCAAACTTTTGTTCATCCTAAGTTCCATAATCTTTTGGAAAAGCTAAAAAGTTTGAGCTTCATATCATGTGTCCCAACATACTCAAATTGATATGATTTATAGGCTTAGCTCTTGTAGATGCAAGAAGATTTGAGTTCAAAATACTAGTCTTTTTGCTGGAGAACCTGAGAGGCTCGAACTTAAGTTTGAGCCTCATATCATGTGACCCAACAATCCCAAACTTGATATGATTGAGCAGCTCGAACTTAAGTTCGAGCCTCTTAGTTCTTGGATGCGAGAGTGTTCAACTTAAGAGGCTCGAAGTTAAGTTTGAGCGTATTTTCTTCAAATCTCAAAGTAGATTTGAGTTTAAAATATTATTCTTTTTGCTAGAAAAGCTGAGAGGTGTGAACCCAATTTCGAATCTCATATCATGTCACTCAATAGATTGAGACTTGTTATGATTCAAAGGATCAACTTAAGTTTGAGCTTGATATTATGTGACACAATAGACTCAAAATTTGACGAACTTAAGTTAAAGCCTCATATCATGTGACCCAATAGACTCAAAGTCGAACTTAACTTTGAACCGGATATCTCTTGCGAGAGTTAAGAGGCTTGAACTTAAGTTCAAACATCTTTTGTTTATATATATATATATATATATATATATATATATATATATATATATATATATATATATATATATATATATATATATATATATATATATATATATGTGTGTGTGTGTGTGTGTGTGTGTGTGTGTGTGTATGTGTGTGTGTGTGTGTGTCATGGACAAGGAAACCACCCTAGACCTCAGATTCAATGTGATTTCTATATCTCATGATTGGCTCAGAATTTGGGGAAACCAATGCTTCCATTGCATCCAAAGCGTACAAAAAACCCCTAAGATCCACTATCTACTTGCCTTATTTGGATATACAGAGCTCATGTTTCAAATTGATGAAATCATCAATTTGTAACTGCCTTTCATGAACCACCCTTGAAAACCTATATAAGGAGGGGTTGGCCACATTCATAATCAGTCTTACCAATACTAGTCTTGGGAGCTCAAGGATTTATGACTTCCAAGTAGTACTCTCCAAGTTCTACTTCCAGTTCTTGTCTTGTTCCTTGTTCTAATCTTGTCTAGTCTAGTTCTTGGACATCCTCTCTTGTCCTCTTGTAATCTCATAGTATGAGATCTTGTCGAGTTCTTTCTTGTATCTATTTCATCCGCCAGAAGGGAGTTCTTGTAATCCAGATATCTTGTCTCATACTTATGATCCCGTGGGATCTCCTGTATCATCTCTAGTCCATTTTTCCATACCTATTGGTCCCGGGTTGTGGGACGTCTTGTATTGGCCACATCTTCTTGTATTATTTTCCCTACATGGGTGTTCTTGTATTCATAAGTGTATTTCCAAAGTCTTGTCTAGTGAAGTCAGAGAGCACAATCTAGTGCTCCCCTGACATTCTGGCAAGACTAGCTTCTATCCAAGACCAAGCATCATGTGTTGATATATTTAGGTATTGATGTGTGTGAACACACTAGGACCGTCGGGGCACTTTCTTGCCCTCTTTAGGAGGTTTTCTTCTCCCAGCTTGTATATACGCCTATTGCCCTAATGTGCTACTTATCTTTGTACATTCTCTAGTAATACATTCAGTATTGTGTGTTGTGCTCGAAGCTTCTTCTTCTTCCTTGTGCTGTTTGTGTGCTTTCACAGACATCTAACTCCAGAAATTGGTATCAGAGCAGGTCACCGCTTCATCTAGGGTGTCGTCGACACTCCTCCGGTTGCAATCTCAGAATCGCACGAATTTTGGTGAGCATACTCATCGTGTTTTCGAGATCAAAACAGCTTCACTCTATGGTGCCGAAATCGCGATTTGAGCTCGTTTCGGCCTCCAAATGCACTATCGCAATGCTTGTGCAAGCTATTTTGTCTTTTTGTGCCAAAGGTATATACTAGTTTCGGTTCGCCAATATAAGAGTCTCAAAGTATGTTACAAGTCTAGCAAAATTCATCTGGGCAGTTCTATTCAACTTTTTGAGATACAGTCAATTTTTTGCATCAAGGTATTTTAGTCACCGGCCATGGCTGAAAGTAGTGATGTATTCCGTACGTTGGTTGTTGAGGATAAGTTGGATGGTAACAACTATCCATTATGGGCTTATATGATGCGACATGTATTGGTTGCAAAAGGACTATAGAACATTGTGCAGGGTGTTGGAAAATGTCCTATCACACCTACAACTGTTACAACTGTAGTTACTGAAGCTGATGCAGAAGGTGTTGAAGATGATAATATTCTGCATATTCCTGTTCGTGCTGCGGTTTCTATTGCACCTACTTCAGAGTAGATTCGTTGGGATGGCAGAGATGCCTAGGCACATGCATTGATAGATTTGTCTGTCAAATGTGCCATTATTCCTCACATTTGCTCTTGCAGAACAGCTAAGGATGCTTGGAATACACTTACCACATTGTACCAAGCTAGGAATGAGGCTCATGTTTCTTACCTCCAAAAATAGTTGGAGAGTGAGCACATGAATGAAGGTGATTCTATGGACAGTTTTCTAACAAAGATCAAAGACTTGAAGGAATAGTTGATTTCTGTTGATGAGGTTATACTAGATAGCTCACTTGTGCAGACCGTTCTGAAGGATCTTCCTGATTCATATTAGAGTTTTGCTTCTACTCTTCGGTTCATGATGAAAGGAAATCCAAATGTCTTTTCTTTTGAAGAGTTAGTCTCTGTTTTGTTGCAAGAGGATGAGTCGAGGCAGAACAGGTCCATTATGCATGTTGTAGATCAAGCTTTCCTAGCTAGTCAGAAGGGCAAAGGAAAATGAAGCTCTTCAACTAGTAAGCAGAAATCTGCTAATTCTGCACAATCAAAGAGGGAAGACAAAGATGAAAAGAAATCAAAAAAGTAGAAATTGTTTTGCAAGTACTATAAAGGAAATGATCATATCATAAAGAACTGTCCAAAATTGGCTGCTAAAGAGGCAAAGAAGAAAGAGGCTGGAATGGTTGTTGAAGAGGCCTCTACACCAAAAACAGAGTCTACTAATCTTGTGCAGGAAGAAGAATGGGTGTTTACTACTGTTTACAGTTTTGTTCAATCTTCTCATGAGCAGTGCATGTCTACAGTAGATGTTTGGTACTTTGACGGTGGGGCGAACAAACATATTACCTTGCAGCACAGTTTCTTCTCTTCACTCGAGCCTGCCCCTATAGGGAATACTATTACATGCGCCAACAAATCCTCTTATCCTGTTATGGGAGTTGGTAAGATCATTTTGAATACTTCTAATGGTAGTTCTTTCACTTTCTCAGATGCTTTGTTTGTGCCAGGGATCAAGAAAAATATGTTATCAGTTTTTGCATTAACCAAGATTGGCTTGGTTGTGAAATTTGTTGATGACAGATGTAGAGTCCATGATCTATCAAATGGTGATGTGATTATAGCTTCTAGCATTTTATGTCGTGGGCTGCATAAGCTCATAGGCTATGAAAGATGTGTAAATGATTTGGCATGTGTAGTACATGGTTCTCAGGCTATGTTAGATGCAAAAGTTTGGCATACATGCTTTGGTCATCTGATTTTTGCTAGTTTGCTAGGCCTACAGAAATCTGAAAAGGTGTCCTCTTTGCCCAAACTTGAGGCACCCGGAAAACATGTTTATGAAGGCTGTATTTTGGGAAAAATGCATCGTTCCTCCTTTCCAAAAGATGGTTCAGTTCGGGCTACTTAGAAATTGAAGCTTGTACATAGTGATGTTTGTGGTCCTATGCAGACACCTTCTTTTGATCTTTACTTCATGACTTTCATCGATGATTTTTCGAGGCATGCATGGGTATATCCATTGAAGGCAAAGTCTGAAGTGTTCATGTGCTTCAAACAGTTTTTGGTTTTGGCAGAAAATATGTCAGCATGTAAAATGGGCACCCTCTGTTCTAATCGAGGGGGGGAATACATGTCTTCTGATTTTAATGCATTTTTGGCTAAACGTGGGATAAAACACCAGTGTATAGTGTCGTATACACCTCAACACAATGGAGTTACTGAACAAAATAACAGGTCACTCATGGAGATGGCGAGGTGTATGGTCAAGAGTCAGGCTTTACCACATAGTTTCTAGCTTGAGGTTGTCATGTGTGTAGCATACTTAACATGTGTCCCACTAAAGCGCTCCAGTCTATCACTCCATATGAGGCTTGGCATGATCGCAAGCCATCTGTTGCTCATCTGCATGTTTCTGGTTGTTTGGCGTATGCATTACTGCCTGAACAACATCGCAAAAAATTGGATGATAAATCAGTAAAATGTATTTTTGTTGGGTACAGTTCTGAAAGTAAAGGCTATCGTTTATATCATCCATAGACTAAACGCATTTTGGTTAGCCCTGATGTTGTTTTCGTGGAAGATGCTATTCAGCCATTGCTTTCATGTACTAAGGAGACATCTGTTAGCTCCAAAGACATGTATGATACTTTGCTGCCTCTTTCTATAGGTGGACAGTCTAGTGCTGGTCCTAATGAGGTGACTTCTCAGCCTTTGCAGGTTTCATATGATGATGCAGATCATCCCAGTTCTGATGCAGATTTACATGATGCACTTGTTGATGAGAGAGCTGATATTGAGGAGGCAAGAATTATGCCAAAATGGCTAGTGCAGACTTTGCATGGCAGCAAATTAGATGCACCTCTTTCATATCATACTCAATCAGGCTCTCATAGTGCCTCTTTTGCATCAGATTGTTATGCTATGGCTGCATCTAGTCTCTGTGATGAGACTGAGCCTGTTTTGTTTGATGAAGCACAAAATTCATAAATTTGGATGGCTGCTATGCAATTTGAATATGATGCTATAATGAAGAATGGTACTTGGACTTTATGTGACTTGCCTCCTAGCAAGAAGGCCATTGGCACTAAGTGGGTATACAAATTGAAGTGTAAACCTGATGGTACAGTTGATAGGTATAAGGCTAGGCTTGTTGTAAAGGGTTATGCATAGGAAAGAGGCATTGATTCTGATGAGACCTTTGCACCTACATGACGTATGACTACTGTTCGGAGCATATGTGCACTTACAACCCATCATGGTTGGAATGTACATCAGTTGGACATTAAAACTGCATTTCTGAATGGTGACTTGCATGAAGAAGTGTATGTTTTTCAGCCCTTGGACTTGTGCAAAAAGGGCATGAAAATCAGGTGTGCAAGTTAAAGAAGGCATTATATGGTTTAAAGCAAGTACCACATGCTTGGTATGAGAAGATACATGCATATCTAATTGCACATGGTTTTGATAACAGTCCAACTGAAAGCACCTTATATGTTAAGCGTGCTAATGATGTGCTTCTGATCATTGTTGTCTATGTTGATGACATGATGCTCACTGGTCCTATTGAGAAGCATATTGCTGATTTTAAGGCTGATTTGCATGTCTCATTTGAGATGTCTGATTTGGGGCATTTGCATCATTATTTGGGCATTCAATTTATGCAAGTTGATGGTGGGATGGATTTGTGTCAAATAAAATATATTGACACATTATTGCAGCGTTTTGGTCTTAAAGACTGTAAACCTATTGCCAAGACAAGTTTACGACTGAGTCTTCATGATGCTGGAGATGCATTTGATGTTGTTCGCTATCAGCAGGCTATTGGATGCTTCATTTACTTATGCATTACTCAGCCAAATATTCAGTTTGTTGTCTCACAGATGAGCAGGTTTATGCATTTCCTAGGAGTCAAGCATTGGCAGGCGATTAAGCGCATCTTTCGCTACTTGAGTGGTACTCGGCTACTTGGGTTGTTTTATGCCAAGGGGGGATCACTACTGCTAGATTTGCATGCTTTTTCTAACTCTAATTAGGCTGGTTGCTATGACACTCATGTGTCCACTAGTGGCTTTTGCTTCATGCTTGGTAGCTCATGTATATCTTGGTTGAGCAAGAAGCAGCCTACTGTGGTCACTTCCAGTTGTGAGGCTGAGTATAGGGCAACTTTCACAGTGACTATTGAGTGTGTGTAGCTTAGACGCCTTATGGCTGATTTGGGTGTTGGTCAGTCTTCTACCACCACCATCTTCACTGATAGTCAGAGCGCATTGGCAGTTGTGAGGAACTCTGTGTTCCATGCTCGCACTAAGCACATTGAGGTGCATTATCATTATGTCAGGAAGAGGTTCTCTACTGGGGAGATCAGCTTGGCATATGTGCCCATGCAAGAGAACATTGCAGACCTTTTCGTGAAGGCTCTGCCTAGGGAGAAGTTTGAAGCTTTCCACAAAGCTTTGGGCTTACTTCCGTTTGTGGAGTGATTTCCACATAGCTTGGCACTTTATTATACATGAGTGCCAACTCCTTGTTCACCGCATCACTCCGAGGGGGGATTTGTTGATATATTTAGGTAGTGATGTGTGTGAACACACTAGGACTATCGGGGCACTTTTTTCCCTCTTTAGGAGGTTTTCTTCCCCCGGCTTGTATATATGCCTATTTCCCTAACGGGGTACTTGTCTAACTCCAACATCATGGAGAACGCTTATGAATAGATTGTAGCATCACTTCAAAGTCTCCAGCAACAAGTCAAAGACCTAACTCATCGACAAACACAAGTCGAGATTGGACATCCAGTGCATGTAGGTGCACTCCTCCAAGAATTACAAGAACGAATTGGAATTCTTCAAGCAAATTAACGGAGCATTCAAGTGAATCAAAGACCTAATAAATCATTTATGAAGACCAAGATTTGCATGCTAGAAAAGTTTGATGGGGATTGCACAAAGTTTTGTGGATTTCTCTAGCAAGTTAAATTGTACATCTGTATGCAACCTGATAGATACCATAACGAGGCATCCAATGTCCAGTTTATTGGAACCTTGCTCTGTGGCCAAGCATTATCATGGTTTGCCCCAATCTTGGAGAAGAACATGGCAGTAATCCAGGACTATGAGGGGTTTCTTCAAGAACTTGCTGCCACATTTGGGAATGCAGACACAAGTCGAGTGGCAAAAACAAAACTTTGAAAGTTACGTCAAGGTAACTGCCTTGCCTCTACCTATGCATCTGAATTTAGGTAGTTGATATGTGATCTCACTCGGCATGAAGATTATTTCATAAGACAATTTAGATGGGATTTAAGAAATGATGTGAAGGACCTTTTGCTCACAATGCTAGAGGTTAAAACATTGAATGAATATATCATGCAAGCTATTCAATGTGATAACCGACTTTTTGAAAGGAAACAAGAAAAACAAGTAGAACTAAGACCTCGCTAGTGGAAACCCTTCCAGCCCACTCCTAAAGATGAGTCTATGCTTGAACCTATGCAAATAGATGTAACTAGGTTTTAGCCTCTAATACCTGAAGAGAAATAGAGAAGGAGAGTTAATAAGTTATGTCTCTATTGTGGAAACCTTGGACATATTGCAATTAATTGTCCAAACAAGTGAACAAACTCTAGAGTCACAGTCACCCTTGTAGAGTAGGGAAACGAGGAAGTCCAATTGTAAAAGAGACCGTGCAACCGGACCATGATATAAGAAAGGGTCGCATACTTTGTGCTACACCCATAGAAATATGTCTTGCACCTATCAAGTTAATCATGCCCACCCTTTCCCTTACAATCCTAGTAGATTCAAGAGCCTCCTCATGCTTCATCGATGAATGATTGGTTAAGAAACATGGAATTCCTATACTTTGAAAGAACAAACCACTAGTAGCTGAAGTAGTAGATGGACGACCTCTAGCATCTGGGAATATAACCATGGAAACCATGCCATTAAGAGTACACCTTGGTGAACATGAATCCCACATATATCTCAATGTAATATCAAGCCCAGTACATCTAGTTATCATTGGAATGCCTTGGTTAAAAAAGCATAATCCAAACATTAATTGGGAAAAGAATAAAATCATACATTGAGATATCCAGAAGAACCCAACATATGTCAAAGCCAAAGCCTTCATACATGCAATAAGGAAGGATTACATATATGATCTATGCCATACCAGCTCAAGAATCCAAGAAAGGTGATCCAGTGCAGCTATCGAATCATTACAAAGGCTTTGAAGATGTTTTTGAAAAGAAGAATGCAGATATCCTTCCAAAGCATAGACCTTATGATTGTGCCATAGAACTTCAAGAGGGAGCACAACCGCCCTTTGGACCAATCTACAGACTATCCCCAGAGGAACTTACAAAACTATGCAAGAACATTAATGAGAATCTAGCAAAGGGGTTTATCAAGCACTCAAAGTCTCCAGCAGGAGATCCTATTTTATTTGTAAAGAAGAAGGATGGGACCTCTGAATGTGTGTAGACTATCATGGATTGAATAAAGTCACTATAAAGAACAAATACCCTCTACCACTCATATTAGAGCTCTTGGAACGCCTTGGAAAAGAAAAATTCTTCATGAAGATTGACCTTCAAGGAGCTTACAACCTTGACAAGATCAAAGAAGGAGACGAATGGAAGATAGCATTTCAAACAAGGTATGGCCATTTTGAATATGTAGTGATGCCATTCGGTCTCACAAATGGTCTAGCTGTCTTCCAACATATGATGAATGATATATTTCAAGAATATTTAGATGATTTTGTTGTAATATACCTTGACGATATATTGATATTGTCCAAAAATCTAGAGGATCATGAATGTCATGTAAAGATAGTCCTAGAGAAACTAAGAGAAAAAGGATTATATGCAAAATTGGAGAAGTGTTCTTTCCATAAGACAAAAGTGGAATTTTTGGGTACATTGTATCAAATAAAGGAATTTTTATGGACCCTAAGAAGATTGAGACAATCCTTGATTGGGAACCACCTTCATGTGTTTGAGATGTACAATGTTTTCTAGGGTTTGCTGATTTCTACAAGATATCCATTAGAGACTACTCCAAGATAGTGACACCTCTTACCAAGCTTACAAGGAACTCCAAATTCTCATGGACCGAATAAGCAGAAAAAGCCTTTCAGACCTTGAAATCGGCATTCACTACTACTCCAATTCTAGTTCATCCTGATTCCCATAAGCCCTTCTTCCTCGAGACAGATGCATCAGACTTTGACCTAGGGGCAATTCTTCCCAATATGGAGATGATGGACACGTACATCTAGTTGCATATCATTCAAGGAAATTTTCCCCTCCATAAATTAATTATGAAATTCATGATAAAGAGCTTCTTGACATAGTGGACGTGTTTGATATCTTGCATCACCATCTAGAAGGAGCAGCTCATAAAGTTACTGTGTATACAGATCACAAGAACCTAGAGTATTTTATGACCATCGGCATTCTCAATAGAAGACAATCTCGATGTAGTAACTTTCTATCCAGATTTGACTTTGTCATCACCTACCATCCAGGATGTCAACAATGTCAGTCACATGCCTTGTCCAGAAGATCTTACCTTGCACCAAAGAAGGGTGAAGAAACCTTTGATCAACAAGAGAGTGTATTACTCAAGCCTGAGCATCTCCAATTAGCAGCTATCTCTTCGATCCATCATGAAGATTCAGCCTTGAATCGTTTGATACATTAGAATCTACCACAAGATGAATTGTTTTGTAACGTTAAGAAGAAAGCTCAAGAAGGAAAAGTCCAAGAGGTAATCAAATTTCAGGAAAAGGATGGATTACTACTCTATAAGAACCTATTGTATGTCCCTCCAAGAAAGCCCAAGATCTAAGTACTTCAACAACGTCATGACAACCTTGCAGCGGGACACTTTGGAGGGAATAAAACAATAGAACTCCTATCAAGGGATTTTTGGTGGCCTAAAATGTGGAAGGAAGTCAAAGAATATATATGAACATGTGACACTTGCAATAGATCTAAGGTACCCGACATAAACCTCATGGCCTCTTACAACCTTTACCTATTCCAGAAAGGCCATGGGCTTCATTGTCTATGGATTTCATCACAGATCTACCAAAGTCAGATAAGTATGATGTCATTCTTGTTATTGTGGATAGATTTACAAAGATGGCACAGTTCATTCCAACTACCAAGTCAATCAGAGGTGCAACCACTACTAGAATTTTTCTCAGATACATCTTTAGGCTTCATGGATTGTCTGATGATATTGTTATTGATTGAGGTCCACAGTTCATATCCAGCTTCTAGAATAGTCTTTGCAAGCTCCTTGGTGTTCAAGTTAAACTATCTACAGCAAACCATCCATAGACTGATGGACAAACAGAACAAATGAATCAAGTCCTAGAGCAATATCTCCGTTGCACCAACAACTATCACCAAAATGTTTGGTTTGAGTTTTTACCCTTGGTAGATTTTGCTTATAACATTAGTGTTCATGCATCGACTAAGAAAACTCCCTTCTTTGCAAATTATGGACAACATCCAAGAATGGATATACAACTCTCAAATCATGTCAAGAACCCAGTTGCCGAAGACAAGGCTCAGTACCTGATGGACATTCACAAAGAACTCAAGGAAGAGGTCCATAAAGTTCAAGAATAATATAAGTACTATGCAGATCAACATAGTGTTCAAAATCCATCGTATCAAATTGGGGATAAAGTATGGTTACTCAGAAACAATTTTCAAACTTCAAATCCTTGTGCAAAGTTAGATCATCAAAGATTTCATCCATTCACCATCTTGGCCAAGATTAATCCAATCACCTTCAAGCTCAAGCTACCAAGTACCATGAGAATACATCCAGTTTTTTGTGTGTCCATGTTGGAGCCATATCACATTTAACCATTGAGGGGGGAGAGACCAAGTCCTTCACCACCTATCGAGATTGATGATCATGAAGAATTCGAGGTTGAGCATCTTGAAGATTAAAGAATATCTTGAGAAAGATTGGAGTATCTTCTTCATTGGAAAGGGTATGACATCAGTGATCACACTTGGGAATGTGTAGAGAACCTTCATAGAGCACCCATCAAGGTTCAAGAATTTCATAAGAAAAATCCAATGAAGCCCAGACCAAAGATCATGACCGCTCCTTGTGGAACTCGTCGCTTGACTCAGAGGGGGAGGTGATGTCATGGACAAGGAAACCACCCTCGACCTTAGATTCCATGTGATTTCTATATCTCATGATTGGCTTCAGAATTTGGGGAAACCACTGCTTCCATTGCGTCCGAAGAGTACCAAAACCCTAAGATCGACTGTCTACTTGCCTCATTCGGATATCCAAAGCTCATGTTTTGAATTGATGACATCATCAATTTGTAACCACCTTTCATGAACCGCCGTTGAAAACCTATATAAGGAGGGGTTGGCCACATTCATAATTAGTCTTGCCAATACCAATCTTGGGAGCTCAAGGAGTCGTGACCGCCAAGTAAGTACTCTCCAAGTTCTAGTTCCGGTTCTTGTCTTAATCCTTGTTCCAGCCTTGCTAGTCTAGTTCTTGGACATCCTCTCTTATCCTCTTGTAATCTCGTAGTACAAGATCTTGTCGAGTTCTTTCATGTATCTAGTTCATCTCCTAGAAGGGAGTTCTTGTACTCTAGATATCTTGTCTCATACTTATGATCCCAGGTTGTGGGACCTCCTGTATCATCTCTACTCCATTTTTCCATACCTATTGGTCCCGGGCTATGGGACGTCTTGTATTGGCTACATCTTCTTGTATTATTTTCCCTACATAAGTGTTTTGGAAAACAATGTCACATCAGTCCAAAATCCATTTAGGGGAAAAAACCTAATTTTGGTACTTAATCATTTTTTGCACAAAAATGGATAAAATTTTTATGAGTCTATCTTGTAGAGCTTGAAGAGAGCTTTCCAATGGTATATCACATTCATTCACCAGAGATCAAATTTGGGAGAAAACCCTAACCCTAATGTTCTACTGATCTAGGGTTTTGACCTCATATGATAGCTCTCGGAATGAGGATCATAAAAATGTTGTCAGATCATTCATCACGTAGTCAGAGTGTGAAAAAGCAGGTCAAGAAGTTATTTTTAAAGTTAGCTAAAAGCAACTTAAAAAATAAAGCAAACTCACTTAAAATAAAGCAAAAGCGATGTGATTAAAATAAAGCACTTTTTTGTGAGTTTTTTGCATGGATCTTTAAAACCTATATAAGAGAGTCTTGGGTCACTTTGTTAGACATCACACACCAATTGGCAATGCCAGTTCTTGGTCCCTCAGTAGAGGTGGTGCTCTAGCACACATGGGGTAGCCATGGTGCACTCTAGGAGCATGTTGAGGAGCAGCTATGGAGTTCTTCTTGGAGAAGAGTGTGCTCACACTCTTGCTTATGGAGAGGACATACCCATCAGTAGCTTGGTGGTGTGGATCAGCCATCTACATAATGTATTTGAAGATTGTCTTCTACATGAAGATTTCAATGTACTTCAAAGACATTGGATGGAGCTTAACAGAAGATTTGCATCTTATGTTAAGAATTCAGGTACATATTCTCTTTATGCACATAGGTACTACTTGAAGTATATGGAAGTGGCATCCATATCAGGAGGAGTCCTATTCGGCATAGGTACAAGAGAATCAGTACATGTATGCTTTATGCATATTTGCAAGAGGTGTTCAAGAAGGTATGTTCATATGAGTTTGAGGATTTCTCGCAGCAAACTTGTTAGCATTCTTTGCTACTTTTGTAAGCATGTGATCTTTTCACACATGTATCTGATTTAGGGTCTTCCATAGCCTAAAGTTAGATGAGGGTTTGGTGATTATCAATTTCACACTAATCCTTCCCCTTTCTATCACTCATATTCACTCTTCTACAACCTATCAGGTCACACATCTCATACATATTCATATTTTTGTCCCTACATCTGAATATTCTTGTAAATTTTGTACATTCACTCATTCATCTATTTCTGTTCACATAGAGTGGTTGAAAGTTTTTCTCCCACATTGACATTTGTATATATGATAGTGTGAGTAAGCAGTGACTTACGTAACACTTTACACATGTTGTATAATCTTTCTCTATCTTTGTCTCATCATTTGTATGATTAAAGTGTGGTATGTTCATGTTTTGTCAATATTGGAAGATTGCTGAAATTTATGTTGTAGATCCTGGACTTATGGAACTTGGACATGTGATATTAGTTATGGGCCTACTTAATTTCCAACATTTGGTATTAGAGCTTTAGGGTTTTGGTATCATAGCATTCAGGCTCTCAGATTCACAGGTTCCCAGACTTCCAGGTTTACAACATATGATTTAAGAGAATCTTCTAACATTCGACACTTGACATACAGACTTAATCTAGATGAGTAGAGATTTGAGAATTAGACAATTTGGTCACATGTTTATTCATCAGTGTGGAGTATGAAGATGATCTATTAGCAACCGAATACTTTTGGACAAGTATGAAAATACTTTAGAGAAGTATTGCTTGAAGATCTAAACTTGATGAAGAGAAGGCTACTTCAAATTTAAGGAAAAACAATGGTTTAGAGAAGATGAAGGAACCAGATCAACATCAAATCACAGGTATTAGTTTCTATTATCATATTATCATTTGCAGGTCATATCTTAGAAGATCAGTTATGAAGAGATTTGAAAGATTCAAGAAGTGTTTTCAAACACTTTCATTACTTTGAAAGTTAAAGCATTAGCTACATCAAAACTATCAAGAACAAGGAGATTAGATGAGTTTTGATGATCTCTTTTATGGCAAGAAATCTTATCTAAGAAGACAAATGTGTAGAGCATGAGTTTTGTTTTCAGCCAATTTTGTGTTGTAAGTTGGTTGGATATCCAAGTACAGAATTTGATCTAGGTACACTAGAGAGGTAATTCAGCATTCAGCCAAATCAAGGAAAAGGTTGGTGAATTTAGTCATATTAGTCATATTTGAAACAGAGTTTTGATTCAGAGATATGAGGAGATGGTAAAACATGATTCTATGATCACTTCTATTTGTATACCATGTCTGTTTTGTCTCTTACTCTTAGCACTAGAGGAAGAGAAAAGTTCACTTAAAGAAGTTAAGTGCTTGCTACTTCAAGATGAAGAGAACAAAAGGTATGGAAGAGAAGTTTGAAGATGTTGACATCATCAAGTGGAAAAATGATGCAGAAAAAGAAGGTCCAACAATTCCAAAGGGAAAATCCTATCACTTGATTGAGAAGTGGAGTTAGCCAAAAGAAAGTCAAGCAGATACCATCACATTTCACCCGAGTAGAATATGAAGATATGAAGTATTAACTTGAAGCTTTTTGAGTTCAAAGTAAGAAGTTTGTCCACTTATGTTTCAAGTAGAAGTTGCAGATTCTTGGAAAGGATTTGTTTGAAGAAAAGTTTTACAACTTTGTGAGAAGCATGGACACTTGAAGACATTCAGGTAGCAAATCAAACATTCAATCATGAAGGTTTGATGAGAGCAGATTCTACATAGGTATTTTGTTGGAGAGATCATTGATCATGGATTATCTCATATGATCTTGTAAGATCTTGATAGATTTTGTTTGATCTTGTATGATCTTGGATGATCTTGAATGATCATAAAGATCTTGAGTATTTATGAGTCAGTTGTCTATCCTTTGTTTGTGAAAGTTCTTTAACATTAGAAGAAGTAAGTCAGAGATTCAGATTCTATCACATTTGTGTGTGTTGCAGAAGAATAGAAGAAGATACTAGTTATGTTGCATAAGGTTATGAATCCTAAAATGCTTTCAGCAAGGTTTTTATGATAGATCAGCTAACCTTATTCTAGATTTCTAGGAAGTTGAGGAATGACAGGGAAAGCTATTGGCATGTGCATAATGCTAATAAAAAGGGTTCAAAAGTTTTGTTTCAGACACATGTATTAATGTTATGAAAAATCAGATTTATGAAGGAAGACGATCCAGATTCATAAATTTTGATATATTTGAAGAATTCTAGATACTAATGTTAAATCATCCAGGGGGATGATGAAACATGAAGACTTATTTTTTAGCCATATGTGAAAGAATGCAGATTCATACCTATAAGTATTCCAGATATTCCTATATCAAGTATTCCTATATCTCCTTTGTCAGTTTCTCTTTATGTTCCAGCTTTGAAAGAAGAAGGAAGAAGGAGAATGTCTAGAGAAAGTTCCTATTAGGTGTTCCTATTCAGGAGAAGGTTCCAATGTTCTATTGAAGAGAAATTTGATATTTCAGAGAGGTATGTTTTCAGAAGTGCGCGCACATATGTTTATACCAGGTTCTGAAGGAAAGAGGTATAAAGGACTAACAGGTATGAACAAAGATGAAGACATGATGACATCATAGATATGATATTTTGATGAGACTCAGCAGGATGAGTTGAGTTGAGTTGAGTTGATTACAGTCAGAGGTGAACCAGCTAGTGTTCATAATACACTAAGTTGTGAATTTTCAGTCACTAGTCCCAGGATTCAGTTCTTGATTATGTTTAGTGTATTTACATGACACAGCAGAAGTATGTTGAGAAACCTTTTGTAAGGTAAATGCAAATATGTGGATCCTAGTGTATGTTTTAAGGTTTGAGAAGACAGGAGATAGCAGGTTCAGTGTCAGTACATGCTACATATGTTGTCAAACAGTGATTGCTTGATGTATACACTATTGGATATCTAGTTTGCATATTTTCTCTGGTATTATGGTTTTGAAGTTTGAAGAAAGTCAAATTCAGTTTTGAAGAAGACTTTTGAAAAAAAGGTTTGAAGGTCAATTCGAGAGTACAAGTTTGAAGTTTATGCCAGTTTGCAAATGAATGAAGTTAAATATCCAATTCAGTTTGTATCAATATGACATTGCAAGGGGGGTTGTTGGAAAACAATGTCACATCAGTCCAAAATCCATTTAGGACAAAAACCCTAATTCTGGTACTTAATCATTTTTTGCACAAAAATGCATAAAATTTTTATGAGTCTATCTTGTAGAGCTTGAAGAGAGCTTTCAAATGTATATGACATTCAGTCATCAGAGATCAGATTTGGGAGAAAACCCTAACCCTAATTTTTTGATGATTTAGGGTTTTGACCTCATATGATAGCTCTCCGCATGAGGATCATAAAAATGTTGTCAAATCATTCATCATGTAGTCAGAAGTGTGAAAAAGCAGGTCAAAAAACTTTTTTTTAAGTTAGCTAAAAGCAACTTGAAAAATAAAGCAAACTCACTTAAAATAACGCAAAAGCAATTTCAAAAGCGATGTGATTAAAATAAAGCACTTTTTTGTGAGTTTCTCACATGGAGCTTTAAAACCTATATAAGAGAGTCTTGGGTCACTTTGTTAGACATCACACACCAATTGGCAACACCAGTTCTTGGTCCCTCAGTAGAGGTGGTGCTCTAGCACACATGGGGCAGCCATGGTGCACTCTAGGAGCATGTTGAGGAGTAGCTATGGACTTCTTCTTGGAGAAGAGTGTGCTCACACTCTTGCTTATGGAGAGGACATACCTATCAGCAGCTTGGTGGTGTGGATCATCCATCTACATAATGTATTTGAAGATTATCTTCTACATGAACATTTCAGTGTACTTCAAAGACAGTGCATGGAGCTTAACAGAAGATTTGCATCTTATGTTAAGAATTCAGGTACATACTCTCTTTATGCACACAGGTACTACTTGAAGAATATGGAAGTGGCATCCATATTAGGAGGAGTCCTATTCGGCATAGGTACAAGAGAATCAATACATGTATGCTTTATGCGTATTAGGATGAGGTGTTCGAGAAGGTATATTCATATGAGTTTGAGGATTTCTCGCAGCAAACTTGTTAGCATTCTTTTGCTTCTTTTGTAAGTATGTGATCTTTTCACACATGTATCTCATTTAGGGTCTTCCATAGCCTAAAGTTAGATGAGGGTTTGCTGATTATCAATTTCACACCGATCCTTCCATCTGAATATTTGTGTAAATTATGTACATTCACTCGTTCATCTATTTTTGTTCACATAGAGTGGTTGAGAGTTTCGCTCCCACATTGTAACTTGACATTTGTATATATGATAGTGTGAGTAAGCAGTGACTTACGCTTCACACATGCTGTCTAATCTTTCTCTATCTTTGTCTCATCATCTGTATGATTAAAGTGTGGTATGTTCATGTTTTTTCACTATTGGAAGATTGCTGAAATTTATGTTGTAGATCCTGGACCTATGGAACTTGGACCTGTGATATTAGTTATGGGCCTACTTAATTTCCAAAAAAGTGTTCTTGTAGTCATGAGTGTATTTCCAAAATCTTGTCTAGTGAAGTCAGAGAGCACAATCTAGTGCTCCCCTGATTGTGTGTGTGGGTGTGTGTAGCCTCTAACATCAGAAGAGAAACAGAGAACGAGAGTTAATAAGTTATGTCTCTATTGTGAAAACCTTGGACATATTGCAATTAATTGTCCGAACAACTGAACAATCTCTAGAGTTGCAATCACCCTTGTAGAGCAGGGAAACGAGGAAGTCCAGTTGCAAAAGAGACCGTGCAGCCGGACCATGATATAAGAAAAGGTTTCATAATTTGAGCTACACCCATAGAAACATGTCTTGTGCCTATCAAGTTAATCATGCCCAAGAAGACCCTTTCCCTTACAACCCTAGTATATTCAGGAGCCTCCTCATGTTTCATCGATGAAGGATTGATTAAGAAACATGGAATTCCTATACTTCAGAAGAAGAAACCAATAGTAGCTGAAGTAGTAGATGGATGACCTCTAGTATCTTAGAATATAACCATGGAAACCACACCATTAAGAGTACACCTTGGTGACCATGAATCCCACATATATTTCAATGTAATATCAAGCCCATTACATCTAGCTATCATTGGAATGCCCTGGTTAAAGAAGCATAATCCAGACATCAATTGGGAAAAGAATAAAACCACGCATCGAGATTTCCTGAAGAACCCAACATATGTCAAAGCCAAAGTCATACATGTAGTAAGGAAGGAACCTATATATATGATCTATGCCATACCAGCTCAAGAATCCAAGAAAGATGATCGAGTGCAGCTATCGAATCATTACGAAGGCTTTGAAGATGTTGTGAAAAGAAGAATGCAAATATCCTACCAGAGCATAGACCTTATGATTTTTCCATAGAACTTCAAGAGAGAGCACAACTGCCCTTTGGAGCAATCTACAGACTATCCCCAGAGGAACTTAAAGAGCTACGCAAGAACATTAATGAGAATCTACCAAAGGGTTTTATCAAGCACTCAAACTCTCTACTAAGAGCTCCTATTTTATTTGTAAAGAAGAAGGATGGTACTCTCTGGATGTGGGTACACTATCGTGGATTGAATAGTCACTATAAAGTACAAATACCCTCTACCACTCATATCAGAGCTCTTGGAATGCTTTGGAAAAGCAAAATTCTTCACGAAGATTGACCTTTGAGGAGCTTACAACCTTGTCAGGATCAAAGAAGGAGACGAATGGAAGACAGCATTTCGAACAAGATATGGCCATTTTGAA
>CM035434.1:60897396-60977396 GCA_020310875.1 Ceratopteris richardii
CATCATGAAGACTCAATCGTAAACCTGTCTCCATAGGAGTGGCAATTTCAAGGCCAAAACGCTGCAATGATGTGTCAATATACTTCGTTTGACACAAAGCCATTCCACCATCAACTTGCATAAACTGAATGCCCAAATAGTGATGCAAATGCCCCAAATCAGACATCTCAAATGAGGCATGCAAATCAGCCTTGAAATCAGCAATATGCTTCTCAATAGGACCAGTGAGCAGCATGCCGTCAACATAGACAACAATGATCAGAAGCACATCATTAGCACGCTTAACATATAAGGTGCTTTCAGTTGGACTGTTCTCAAAACCATGTGCAACCAGATAGGCATGTATCTTCTCATACCAAGCACATGGTTCTTGCTTTAAACCATATAATGGCTTCTTTAACCTGCACACCTGGTTTTCATGCCCTTTCTGCACAAAGCCACGGGGCTGAAAAACATACACTTCTTCATGCAAGTCACCATTCAGAAATGTTGTTTTAATGTCCAACTGATGTACATTCCAACCATGATGGGCTACAAGTACACAAATACTTTGAAGAGTAGTCATATGGCATGTAGGTGCAAAGGTCTCATCAAAATCAATGCCTCTTTCCTGCGTATAACCCTTTGCAACAAGCCTAGCCTTATACCTGTCAATTGTACCATCAGGTTTACGCTTCACCTTGTATACCCACTTAGTGCCGATGGCCTTCTTGCCAGGAGGCAAGTCACATAAAGACCATGTACTATTCTTCATTATAGCATCATATTCAGATTGCATAGAAGCCATCCAATTTTCTGAATTCTGTCCTTCATCAAAAGAAACAAGCTCATTCTCATCATAGAGACTAGATGCAGCCATAGCATAGCAATCTGATGCAAGGGAGGCACTATGAGAGCCTGAACGAGTACGATATGACAAAGGTGCATCTAATTTTCTCATGCAAAGTTTGCACAAGCCATTTCGGCATAGTTTTTGCCTGCTCAATATCAGCTCTCTCATCAACAAGTGCATCATGTAAATCTGCATCAGAAATGGGATGATTTGCATCATCATATGAAACCTACAAAGGCTGAGAAGTTGCCTCATTAGGACTAGCACTAGACTGTCCACCTATAAAAAGAGGCATCAAAGTATCATACATGTCTTTGGAGCTGACAGATGTCTCCTTAGTACATGAAAGCAATGGCTGAATAGCATCTTCCACAAAGAAAACATCACGGCTAACCAGAATACGTTTAGTCTGTGGATGATACAGACGATAGCCTTTACTTTCAGAACTGTACACAACAAAAATACATTTTACTGCCTTATCATCCAATTTTCTGCGATGTTGTTCAGACACTAGTGCATATGCCAAACAACCAAAAACACGCAGATGAGCAACAAATTGCTTGCGGTCATGCCAAGCCTCATATGGAGTGATAGACTGCAGCGCTTTAGTGGGACACCTGTTCAGTACATATGCTGCACACATGACAGCCTCAAGCCAGAAACTATGAGGTAAAGCCTGACTCTTGACCATACACCTCGCCATCTCCATGAGAGACCTGTTCTTCCGTTCAGCAACTCCATTCTGTTGAGGTGTATACGGCATTGTACACTGGTGTTTTATCCCACATTCAGCCAAAAATGCATTAAAATCAGAAGACATATATTCCCCCCCTCGATCAGAACAGAGGGTGCCCATTTTACATGCTGACAGATTTTCAGCCAACACCAAAAACTGTTTGAAGCACATGAACACTTCGGACTTTGCTTTGATATACCCATGCATTCCTGGAAAAATCATCAATGAAAGTCACGAAGTAAAGGTAATTTCCAAAAGAGGGTGTCTGCATAGGACTACAGACATCACTATGTACAAGCATTTTTCCCACAGACATCACTGTGTAGCCCGAACTGAACCATCTTTTGGAAAGGAGGAACGCTGCATTTTGCCCAAAATACAACCTTCACAAACATGTTTTCCAGGTGCCTCAAGTTTGGGCAAAGAGGACACCATTTCAGAATTCTCGAGGCGTAGCAAACTAGCAAAATTCAGATGACCAAAGTGTGCATGCCAAAGCTTTGCATCTGACATAGCCTGAGAATCATTTACTGCACATGCCAAATCATTTTCAGATCTGTCATAGTCTATGAGCTTATACAGCCCACGACATAAAATGCCAGAAGCAATAATCACATCACCATTTGACAGATCATGAATTATACACCTATCATCAACAAATTTCACAACCAAGCCAATCTTGGCTAATGCAGAAACTGACATACGATTATGAAAATTAACTTGTCTTGGAGAAAGCAAAACATGATTTTAATTAACATTAAATAATTAGTTTCTTTAGAATAATTTTTAATTGTGGATGAACCACATATGGAAGAGCAAATCATATTAGTCGAAGAGTAGTTCAAAAAGCATTGTATGACTGTGAATTAATTTTAGGATGTGTGTTTGTTCATAATGGACATATGCATGGAATGTTGTCATTTTTTTATCCCCATTGCTTTGCACCCAAAAAAGAATGCAAGGAAGAAGAAGAAGCTTGAAGCACAACACACAATACTGATACCAAGAGAATGTACAAAGATATATGACTCATTAGGGTTATAGGCATATATACAAGCCACGGAAAAGAAAACTCTTAAAGAGGGAAAAAAGTGACTGGTGGTCCTACTTTATTCACACACACATATCTTGGCCTTTAAGAGTATTATCTTGGCATTCAATTTATATCCATTGAAGGGAGGATTGTTGTGCATCAAGTAAAGTATATTGAAGAGTTATTTCAACACTTTAGTTTTGAGGATTGCAAGCCTATACACTAGTGGAAACTACATTTAGATTTTTAATTGAGGATGAAGGCGATACATTTAATACTTATCTTTATGAGAAACTTGTGTAATGTTTGATATATGCACGTAACACAAGGCCAGACATACAATATGTAGTTTCTCAATTGAATTGATTTATGCATAGACTTGACACTAATCATTTGCGAACAATACAAGTGTTTAGATATCTCAAAGGCACTTTGATTTTGGGTCTCTTTTATGGCATAGATGTTCATCCATGCTTGCATGCTTTTACAAATAGTGATTGGGTTGGTTGTTATGATACATGGATATCCACTAGTGATAATTGTTTCCTTGGAGGATCATGCATATCTTGGACAATAAGAAGCAACCTATTGTGGCCACATCAAGTTGTGAAGCTAAGTAGAAGGAAATATTCATAGTTATAGTGGGTTGTATATGGTTGAGATACCTATCGAAGGAGAGTGATGCACCTGAACATATTCTCACTATTAGTTAGAGTGCATTGGTTGTTGCAAGAAATCTGGTGTTTCATGCGTGTACAAAGCACATTGATGTTTATTATCCTTATGTCAAAGAGGCCTTCATACCAGAGATATTGATTTGGTATATGTGCCTACACAAGAGACATATTCACCAAAGCTCTTCCACGGGAGAAAATTTGAAGCTCGCAAAGCTTTAGCTTATTACTGTATGGGGGCTAATTTGTCACTCCCTATATGTTTCATATCATTCGTTGCACACACGTTTGTGACACTTACATATCCGTCGAGTAGCTTTGATATGAACGGTTTCCCTACACATGGGCACTTTTTACTCTAGTGTTGGCTAGAGGTCTTTTCCCATGTAACCACATATACATGATATACTCACTTTATTCATTCTCATATTACTGATCATCTATCGACAAAGAGCTCTTCCAACCATTACATATCTCTATGCTTTGATCTCCTTCTTCACTCTTGTGTGTACTTCTATTCGTGCTTCTTCACTCACACACCCAACAACCACTCCATATGAGGCTTGGCTTGGTCACAAGCCATCTGTTACTTATCTACATGATTTCTATTATCTACCATATGCATTAGTGCATGAATAACAACACAAAAAAATGGATGATAAGATAATAAAATGTATTTTTATTGGATACAATTTTGAAAGAAAAGTCTATCATTTATATCATCCACAAAATAAACACATTTTGATTAGCATGTTTTTGTGGAAGATGCAATTCACCCCTTAGTTTCATATACCAAGGAGATCTCATTTAGCTCAAAGGTTGTCATGAAACTTTATTGCCTCTCTTTATAGGTGGGCAATCAAGTATTGGTCCTAGTGAGGCAATATCTTAGACTTTACAAGTTTGAAATGATGATTTAGATCATTCCATTCTAATGCAAATTTACATGATGCACTTATTGATGAGAGGGTTCACATAGAAGAGGAAAAGATTATGCCTAGAGGGTTGGTGCAAACTTTGAGAGAGTGAAATTAGATGCATCTTTATCATATCATTCCCATTCACGCTCTCAAGTGCTTCATTTGCATCAGATTGTTATGCAATGGTTGTCTCTAGTCTTTGTCATAAGAATGAGTGTGTTTCTTTTGATGAAGCACAGAATTCAAAAAATTAGATGGCTAATAGCAATCAGAATATGATGCTATTATGAAGAATGGTACGTGTCATTTATGTGATTTGCCTCCACATAAAAAGGCCATTGGCATTAAATGAGTATACAAGTTGAAACATTTGCCTAATGAAACAGTTGATAGGTATAAGACTATGCTTGCTTCCAAAGGTTATGCTCAAGTGAGGCACACCACCATCTTTACTGACAATTAGAGCACATTAGCTATCATGAGACACCCTATGTTCCATGCTCAAGCAAAGCACATTGAGGTACACTATCATTATGTTGAGGAGAGACTATGTTGAAGAGATCAGTTTGGCTTATGTGCCCACACAAGATAATGTTGCAGATCTTTTCACAAAGGCTCTGCTTAAGGAGAAGTTTGAAGCTTTTCGCAAAGCTTTGAGCCTACTTCCTTTTGTGGATTGATTTCTTTCCACATTGTTTCGCACTTGCTTATACATGAGGGCTAGCTCCTTGATAGATCACTACATCACTTCCAAGAGGGGTTTGTTGATAGATTTTGACAATGATGTGTGTGAACACACTTAGTACTCTCGAGGTACTTTTTTCCCTCTTAGAGACGTTTCTTCTCCCATCTAGTATATACACCTATAACCTAAATGGATCACTTATCTTTGTACATTCAGTTGGTAATACATTCAATATTGTGTTGTTCTCCAAGATTCTTCTTCCTTGTGTTGTTCATGCGCTTCTGCAAACCTCCGATTACAATGTTATGTGCTATCCACAAATACTTCCATTATACTTATATAAAATTCCATCATAACACATTAGTATTCATCAATATAGCAATGACAAGATTGATGGTGGAAGATAAATCAAGCTAAACAAGAATCAGAATTTGATAAAAGAGACTCAACAATCTACAATTCCTCATCTAAGAGTGAGCTAAAGGTTCTCTTTTTTCTTCCACTAGCACAAGTTTATCATGAGCTTAAAAGTTGCAAATCTTTTCAAACAAGTGTATAAATAAGATGAACTACCATTGATTTTACATATTACTAGGCAATAATATCAATATATAGATAGAACTTCCAAATCATGATATTATTGGAGACCATGTGAAGAAATATTTCCTCGTTACAAATGTTAACTATAATTAACATGATACTTACAAGATATCATTGACTAGAAGGTGAAAAAAGCTAGAGTGAATGATTGTCCGTCATATTGTTGAACAAGCTTCAAGATTCATCTAGATATTCCAATGTTCTTGAAAAGAAAGCTTCCATTTCTTAATCACAAACAAATAGCTGATGATTTCAAAGTTCATAGTGTGAGCACATAGGTTTGGTGTAATCTTGATGTATTAGTCAACCAACCCAAGCAAACACATTAACAAGGACTTATGAAGTAAGAGGGGTGAATTGGTACAACAGACCATTCTTGATTGTTACATGATAATACACTCATACAAAAGTAAAATGAGAAAAGGTGATAATACGTGAAAGATCAACTCTATTGGTTATTCAAAATGAGATCATGACATATCTAGTACATTTTAGAAAACTTAAGAATAATATGCATGGACTCAAAAACGTCCTTAATATCAAAACTGTATTTTTTGCAGAAGGTTAGAAAAACATTCAAAATATGTATCCATATGAAAAAACATAGTTCCAAAAGCATAAGTTCGAGCTGTTTGAAATGTAGTGAAATGTTGGAATTTATTTTGTAAGTGTAGACAATGGTTAGTGGAATGAATCTTGCTTGATTTTTTATCATTGGTCTATAGGAATATGTAAATTCCTATAACCTTCAATTTGTATGATCATAATGATGAGGATGTTGAATTCAAACCAAATGTGAATTCTATTCATTATCTGAAGTAGCAAGCAAACAATTCAATAATTTTCCATATAGAAACTATGTTCACATATCTTTTACCCTTTAATGTCATTTAAATGTGTTTCCAAACACAAGAATGACTGAAGTTCAACATGGAGATTGTCTCCTTTCAAGGCCAACCTAGTTGCTCTAAACTTGCATAAGAAATTAATAAGACTACATTTTTTTACCATTTATTTTCATTTACAAGTGTTTCCAAACACAAGAATAATTCAATAATTTTCCACATAGAAACTACGTTCACATATCTGTTACCCTTTAATTTCATTTAAATGTGTACAAGGAAAAATGTCGGGGCAAAAAAGAGATAGTGTGAGAGAACAAGAATTGAAGAGAATTAGAAGTCATTAGACACTTGTGAAGTGAGTAAGATAGCTCTCTCATCCAGATGTAAAATTTTTCAGTAATGAAGAAAAAGTTGCACCCGATTTTTTTGTGTGTTCTCCTTCTGTGCTTGATCATTTCAAGAATCCTTTTGTAGGTGTCTAATCCATAGTTAATGAGTCTATGGTTAAATTTTGAGAGCCTAATTGTAAATAGGCTGTGAGAATTATGAGTAGGATCATTCATATGTGAGGAAGTGTTGAGTGTCTTCTAAAACAGGCGCAATCCCGATGGTCAAAGAAATGGTCAGTTCTCAGTGCACAGTGTAAAGTTTTACACAAATGAGGAGTCAAAATCTAAGTTGAGAGGTAAGCCATCTATGGCTAAAATCATTTGCAAAAATGGGTTCTAGTTTGGGAGAACCAAGCTTTAGAAGTTACAGGTGTCAAAGTCGACTGTTAAGAACTACAGATTTAGACATAGGTGACTTGCTGAGATCAATTCTCAAGGTCTACTGAGTCTTTTGGAATGATTTAACTTGGAGGAGGTGCAAAAACTGTAGGCGACATCTTGTAGAAAGTTTTATCAAAAACTTTACACATTTGATAAGTCAATGAATGAGTTATGTGCAGCAGACTTTCTGTGTAGACATCTTCTTCACAGTTTGTTCAAGATTTTGGTAGTTGAGTATTGATTCTCCAAATTGGTGAAGTTTTTAAGTTATTCTTGATATATAGGTGCTCTAACTTCAAGGATAACTTGTTCTTTTGGAGATTAACAATCTCCATCAGTGGTATCAGAGTAGGAAGCATCAAAATTGAAGAAAGGAGGACCCCGACTGCTGCAGTTATAAAGAATTCAACATTTGAAGATACAAAAGGTGAAAGCTTGAAAGCAAATCTTGAGAAGGAGGTAAGAAGATATCAAGGAAGACAAAAGGAACTTCATTCGAAGCAAAGGTAACCTTATTTCTCATAAAGCTTGAAGAATTTAACGCACAGGTGAAGAAAGGATGGGAGATTCTCTTCAGATAGAGAAACTGGATAGAGAAAACTATCCAGCATGGTCAATGAGGATGGAAGCTCATCTTATGAGCAAAGACTTGATAGATTATATCACAAGTGAAGAAGAAAAGCCTCATTTCAGAGATCCTAGTGTTCCAACTAGGGATGAATTGTCAGATTTGAAGACTTGGATGAAGAGAGATGCTCAAGCTAGGAGCATTATCTATATGGGAGTTAATGACTACTTGCTACCTCACATTAGAGGTCTTGAAAGTGCAAGTGACATATGGAATGCTTTGGAGGAGCATTTCCAAAACACCACAAAGTCAAGGAAGGCATCCTTGTGGCCAAGTTTACTACATTCAAGAAGAAGGCCTCTCAATCCATTTCAGATTATGTAACAAGGATGAAGGACATTGCATATGCATTAGGAGCAATTGATGAAGATATTGAGGAGGATAAATTGGTAAGGAAAATCCTCACAAGTTTGAGAGGTGATGACAAATGGAAACCATTCAATTTGTCTACAGAATTATCACTAGATCATTTTACTCCTAATTTGAATCAATTGTTAGGACACATGCTAACCTTTGAGCAGGATGTCAAAGGTGAAAGCGATAAGAGTGCAGGTCAAGCAATGTATTCAAAGGATAAAAAGAAGAATAGCAAAGAGAAGCAACTAGCAAATGAAGATGAAGGTACAACTATCCAGGCTAACTTCCTAAGAGAAAGAGGAGGTGACAAAGGTAGAGGAAGAGGTAGAAGTAATAAAGATGGAGTCAAAGCTTGCTAGATTTGTGGTAAGACAAATCACTTAGCTCATGATTGTTGGCATAATACTCAGAATAATGGTGGATATAATCAGAACTTTAATTCAAGAGGAAGAGGTGGCAGAAATCAAAGAGGTAATTTCATAGGTAGAGGTAGTAGAGGTTATTTTGGAAGAAATGTAGGTAGAGGATTCCAAAGCCTACAATACAACAATACCTACTACAATTATGCTTCAGATCAGAAGGAGGATTCAACATTGATAATGAATGAAACTTGTGAAAGGCAAAGTGAAGACCAAAGAGTCTTCTACATTGACTCTGGGTGTAGCAGTCACCTGAGTGGCAACATAGCTTTAATGACTGATTTGGAGAATAAGGTAACTAATCATGTAGTTCAAACAGGTGACAATACAAAGCACAATGTGAAGTTAATTGGATCAGTGAAGACCAAGGATGGAAGTACTCTCTTTAGTAAGGTTTGTATGTTCCTACAATTCCAAAGAATCTGATAAGTGTAGGACAAATTGTTGAAAAAGGTTATGAAGTTAGGTTCACTAATGAAAGAGTTCTTGTGGAAGACCCTAGCAATGGGTATAAACAAATTGTTTCAGGGAAGAAAGAAGGAAGATTGTTCACATTGAAGATTCAAGGTAATGTTGGTCGTGCTTTGTTCACCTATCTCTGAGTTAGATCTTTGGCACAAAAGGCTTGGACATTTTAATGAAAGAGGTATTAAAGATATGGTTAACAATGGTTCAGTGTTTGGGTTGCCTAATGTTGCAGGTCAACATATGACATACAGATGTGAGGCATGTCAAATAGGTAAGGCTCATAAGCAATCTTATTCCAAGCATGGTTTTATGTATTCAGAGAAGCTTGAGTTGGTACACACAGATTTGTGGGGACCATCAAAGGATTTCAATATCAATGGTTCAAGGTATTATGTGATTTATGTTGATGATGCTACCAGATGGATCACTATTTATGTGATCAAAGATAAGTCATAGGTATTCAATACATTCAAGCATTATCATGTGTATGCAGAAAGAATTACAAGTCAAAAGTTGAAGAAACTAAGATCAGATGGAGAGGGAGAGTATTTCTCTAATGAGTTCAGTGATTACTTGTGGAATGCAAGTATAAAAAGGGAAATTACTTGCAAGTACTCTCCTCAACAAAATGGTGTAGCAGAAAGGAGGAATAGAACTCTTGTTGAGTTTTCAAGATCCATGATGAAGGAGAAAAAATTACCCAGATTATTTGTGGGCTGAGGCTGTAAATACAGCTACATATTTGGTCAATAGATTACCATGTAAAGCTTTGCAGGGTATGACACCATATGAGGCATGGTGCGGTAAGAGACCTACTCTAGATCATTGCAAAGTATTTGGATGTTTGGCATATGCATATGTGCCATCTCAATTGAGGCACAAATTGGAACTTAAAGCTGAAAAGTATGTATTCATTGGATATGATGATAAGCAGATGGGATATAGGTTGTGGAATCCATCCACAAAACAAATCCTTGTATCAAAGGATGTTACATTTGATGAGCAAAGTACTTAGTATGCACGTACAATCAATATTTATGCAGGTGATGAGGAAGTTGTGAATGAAAAGAAAGGTAAATCAAAGGTTCAAATATTTGATGAAGAAGAGAATAATCAAGTACAGGTTGAAGTTGAAGAAATGCCAAGGTTTGATCCAGAATGTGATGAACCAAAAACCTCAAGTGGAGAACTTAGAAGGTCATCAAGACACAAATGGCAACCTACAAGGTATAGCTATGACACTTCTTTTTTGGCTACCAAAGATTATGCTTATATGATAAAGGCAGATGAAGACCCTTCTACATATGAAGAGGCAAAAGGTAAGGAAAATTGGGAGAAAGCTATGCAAGAAGAGTATGATGCATTGATGGAGAATGATACATGGGATTTGATTCCTAAACCAAATAGTCAGAAGATCATTGGATGCAAATGGGTCTACAAGACAAAGAGGTTTACAAATGGAAGTGTGTCTAGGAATAAAGCTATACTTGTTGTGAAAGGGTTTGCTCAGACATATGGTATAGATTATGATGAGATCTATAGTCCTGTGGTAAAGATGACAACCATCAAAACACTCATAGCTATTGCTGCATGTAAAGGTTGGAAATTATGTCAATTATATGTGAAGAATGCTTTTCTAAATGGTTATATTTCAGTTGATGTTTTCATGGAGCAACCACAAGGATTCAGAGATGAAAAGTATCCAGATCATGTATGTAAGCTCAAGAGAGCTTTGTATGGTTTGAAGCAAGGCCCGAGTGTTGATATATTTAGGTAGTGATGTGTGTGAACACTCTAGGACCGTCGGGGCACTTTTTTCCCTCTTTAGGAGGTTTTTTGCCCCCGGCTTGTATATA
Organism: Ceratopteris richardii; assembly: GCA_020310875.1. Classification (NCBI taxonomy): domain Eukaryota; kingdom Viridiplantae; phylum Streptophyta; class Polypodiopsida; order Polypodiales; family Pteridaceae; genus Ceratopteris; species Ceratopteris richardii. Next base: position 60,908,220 of record CM035434.1, read on the forward strand.
CGCCTATTGCCCTAATGGGCTACTTATCTTTGTACATTCTCTAGTAATACATTCAGTCTTGTGTGTTGTGCTCCAAGCTTCTTCTTCTTCCTTGTGTTGTTCGCGTGCTTCTGCAGACGTCTAACTCCAACAATTGGTATCAGAGCAGGTCGTTGCTTCTTCTAGGGCGCCGTCGACACTCCTCCGTTTGCAGTCTCAGATTCGCACAAAATTTGGTGAGCATACTCAGGGTGTTTCCGAGATCAAAACAGCTTTGCTGTGTGGTGCCAAAATCGCGATCTGAGCTCGTTTCGGCCTCCGAACGCACTATCGCAGTGCTTGAGCAGGCTATTTTGTCCTTTTGTGCCAAAGGTATATACCAGTTTCTGTTCGCCAGTTTAAGCGTCTCGAAGTCTGCTACAGGTCTAGCAAAACTCGTGTGGGCAGTTCTGTTCAACTTTTTGAGATACAGTCAATTTTCTGCATCAAGGTATTTTAGTCACCGGCCATGGCTGAAAGCAGTGATGTATTCCGTATGTTGGCTGTTGAGGATAAGTTGGATGGTACCAACTACCCATTATGGGCTTATATGATGCGACATGTACTGGTTGCAAAAGGATTGTGGAACATTGTGCAGGGTGTTGAAAGACGTCCTGTTACACCTGTAACGACAAGTACTACAAATACAGGTGTTGGAGCTGATGAAGATGGTGTCGAAGATGATATTCCGCAGATTCCTGTTCGTGCTGCTGTTTCTGTTGCACCTACTGCAGAGCAGATTCGTTGGGATGGCAGAGATGCCCAGGCACATGCATTGATAGCTTTGTCTGTCAAACGTGCCATTATTCCTCACATTCGCTCTTGCAGAACAGCAAAGGATGCTTGGGATACACTTACCACTTTGTACCAGGCTAGGAATGAGGCTCGTGTTGCTTACCTCCGAAAACAGTTGGAGAGTGAGCACATGAATGAAGGTGATTCGATGGACAGTTTTCTTACAAAGATCAAAGACCTGAAGGAACAATTGATTTCTGCTGATGAGGTTATACCAGATAGCTCACTTGTGCAGACCGTTTTGAATGGCCTTCCTGATTCATATCAGAGTTTTGCCTCTACTCTTCGATTGATGATGAAAGGCAATCCGAATGCCTTGTCATTTGAGGAATTAGTCTCTGTTCTGTTGCAGGAAGATCAGTCCAGGCAGAACAGGTCCATTATGCATGTTGCAGATCAAGCTTTCCTGGCTAGTCAGAAGGGCAAAGGAAAATGGAGCTCTTCTACTAGTAAGCAGAAATCTGCAAATGCTGCACAATCGAAGAACCAGGATAAAGATGAGATGAAATCAGAAAAGCAGAAATTGTTCTGCAAGTACTGTAAAGGAAATGATCATATTATAAAGAACTGTCCAAAACTGGCTGCTAAAGAGGCAAAGAAGAAAGAGGCTGGAATGGTTGTTGCAGAGGCCTCTACACCAAAAACAGAGTCTGCAAATCTTGTGCAGGAAGAAGAATGGGCGTTTACTACTGTCTGCAGTTTTGACCCATCTTCTCATGATCAGTGCATGTCTGCAGTAGACTCAGATGTTTGGTACTTTGACAGTGGGGCGACCAAACATATTACCTCGCAGCGCAGTTTCTTCTCTTCACTCGAGCCTGCCCCTACAGGGAATACTGTCACATGCGCCAATAACTCCTCTTATCCTGTTATGGGAGTTGGTAAGATCATTCTGACTACTGCTGATGGTAGTTCTTTCACTTTGTCAGATGCTTTATTTGTGCCAGGGATCAAAAAGAACCTGTTATCAGTTTCTGCATTAGCCAAGATTGGCTTGGTTGTGAAATTCGTTGATGACAGGTGTACAGTCCATGATCTCTCAAATGGCGATGTGATTATTGCTTCTGGCATTTTATGCCGTGGGCTGTATAAGCTCATAGACTATGAAAGATCTGTGAATGATTCGGCATGTGCAGTTCATGATTCTCAGGCTATGTCAGATGCAAAGCTTTGGCATGCACGCTTTGGTCATCTGAATTTTGCTAGCTTGTTACGCCTGCAGAAATCTGAAATGGTGTCCTCTTTGCCCAAACTTGAGGCACCTGGAAAACATGTTTGTGAAGGCTGTATTTTGGGCAAAATGCAGCGTTCTTCCTTTCCAAAAGATGGTTCAGTTCGGGATATGCAGAAATTGCAGCTTGTACATAGTGATGTCTGTGGTCCTATGCAGACACCCTCTTTTGGAAATTACCTTTACTTCGTGACTTTCATTGATGATTTTTCCAGGCATGCATGGGTATATCCACTCAAAGCAAAGTCCAAAGTGTTCATGTGCTTCAAACAGTTTTTGGTTTTGGCTGAAAATCTGTCAGCATGTAAAATGGGCACCCTCCGTTGTGATCGAGGGGGGGAATATATGTCTTCAGATTTTAATGCATTTCTGGCTGAACGTGGGATAAAACACCAGTGTACAGTGCCGTATACACCTCAACAGAATGGAGTTGCTGAACGAAAGAACAGGTCACTCATGGAGATGGCGAGGTGCATGGTCAAAAGTCAGGCTTTACCACATAGTTTCTGGCTTGAGGCTGTCATGTGTGCAGCATATGTACTGAACAGGTGTCCCACCAAAGCGTTGCAGTCTATCACTCCATATGAGGCTTGGCATGACCGCAAGCCATCTGTTGCTCATCTGCGTGTTTTTGGTTGTTTGGCATATGCATTAGTGCCTGAACAACATCGCAGAAAATTGGATGATAAGGCAGTAAAATGTATTTTTGTTGGGTACAGTTCTGAAAGTAAAGGCTATCGTCTGTATCATCCACAGACTAAACGCATTCTGGTTAGCCGTGATGTTGTCTTTGTGGAAGATGCTATTCAGCCATTGCTTTCATGTACTAAGGAGACATCTGTTAGCTCCAAAGACATGTATGATACTTTGATGCCTCTTTTTACAGGTGGACAGGCTAGCGCTGGTCCCAATGAGGCAACTTCTCAGCCTTTGCAGGTTTCATATGATGATGCAGATCATTCCATTTCTGATGCAGATTTACATGATGCACTTGTTGATGAGAGAGCTGATATTGAACAGGCAAAAACTATGCCAAAATGGCTGGTGCAGACTTTGCGTGACAGCAAATTAGATGCACCTTTGTCATATCGTACTCGTTCAGGCTCTCATAGTACCTCCTTTGCATCAGATTGCTATGCTATGGCTGCATCTAGTCTCTGTGATGAGAATGAGCCTGTTTCTTTTGATGAAGCACAAAATTCAGAAAATTGGAAGGCTGCTATGCAATCTGAATATGATGCTATAATGAAGCATGGTACATGGTCTTTATGTGACTTGCCTCCTGGCAAGAAGGCCATTGGCACTAAGTGGGTATACAAGCTGAAGCGTAAACCTGATGGTACAGTTGACAGGTATAAGGCTAGGCTTGTTGCAAAGGGTTATGCACAGGAAAGAGGCATTGATTTTGATGAGACCTTTGCACCTACATGCCGTATGACTACTGTTCGGAGCATTTGTGCACTTGCAGCCCATCATGGTTGGAATGTACATCAGTTGGACATTAAAACACCATTTCTGAATGGTGACTTGCATGAAGAAGTGTATGTTTTTCAGCCCCGTGGCTTTGTGCAGAAAGGGCATGAAAACCAGGTGTGCAGGTTAAAGAAGGCGTTATATGGTTTAAAGCAAGCACCACGTGCTTGGTATGAGAAAATACATGCCTATCTGATTGCACATGGTTTTGAGAACAGTCCAACTGAAAGCACCTTATATCTTAAGCGTGCTAATGATGTGCTTCTGATCATTGTTGTCTATGTAGACGACATGCTGCTCACTGGTCCTCTTGAGAAGCATATTGCTGATTTCAAGGCTGATTTGCATGCCTCATTTGAGATGTCTGATTTGGGGCATTTGCATCACTATTTGGGCATTCAATTTATGCAAGTTGATGGTGGAATGGCTTTGTGTCAAACGAAATATATTGACACATTATTGCAGCGTTTTGGCCTTGAAGACTGTAAGCCTATTGCCACTCCTATGGAGACAGGTTTACGATTGAGTCTTCATGATGCTGGAGATGCATTTGATGCTGTTCTCTATCAGCAGGCTGTTGGATGCTTGATTTACTTATGCATTACTCGGCCAGATATTCAGTTTGCTGTCTCACAGATGAGCAGGTTTATGCATTGCCCAGGAGTCACGCATTGGAAAGCGGTTAAGCGCATCTTTCGCTACTTGAGTGGTACTCGGCTACTTGGGTTGTTTTATCCCAAGGGGGGATCACTACCGCCAGATTTGCATGCTTTTTCTGACTCAGATTGGGCTGGTTGCTATGACACTCGTGTGTCCACCAGTGGTTTTTGCTTCATGCTTGGTAGCTCATGTATATCTTGGTTGAGCAAGAAGCAGCCTACTGTGGCCACTTCCAGTTGTGAGGCTGAGTATAGGGCAGCTTTCACAGCGACTGTTGAGTGTGTGTGGCTCAGACGCCTTATGGCTGATTTGGGTGTTGGCCAGTCTTCTGCCACCACCATCTTCACTGACAGTCAGAGCGCATTGGCAGTTGCGAGGAACCCTGTGTTCCATGCTCGCACTAAGCACATTGAGGTGCATTATCACTATGTCAGGGAGAGGTTCTCTGCTGGGGAGATCAGCTTGGCATATGTGCCCACGCAGGAGAACATTGCAGACCTTTTCACGAAGGCTCTGCCTAGGGAGAAGTTTGAAGCTTTCCGCAAAGCTTTGGGCTTACTTCCTTTTGTGGAGTGATTTCCACATAGCTCGGCACTTCCTTATACATGAGTGCCAGCTCCTTGTTCACCGCATCACTCCCAGGGGGGATTTGTTGATATATTTAGGTAGTGATGTGTGTGAACACTCTAGGACCGTCGGGGCACTTTTTTCCCTCTTTAGGAGGTTTTTTTCCCCCGGCTTGTATATACGCCTATTGCCCTAATGGGCTACTTATCTTTGTACATTCTCTAGTAATACATTCAGTCTTGTGTGTTGTGCTCCAAGCTTCTTCTTCTTCCTTGTGCTGTTCGCGTGCTTCTGCAGACGTCTAACTCCAACACCGAGGGCATGGAATTATAAGCTTGTAAAGTTCTTGAAGGAACTTGGTTTCCAAGTATCTAAAGCAGATAGTAGCTTGGTTGTTAAAGCAAGTGATGATTGGTTCATTTACATGTGCATATATGTTGATGATATAATTCTAACAGGTACAGATGAGAAAGGAATTCAAAGTCTAAAGAAACAAATGGAGAAAGAATTCAAGATTAGTGATTTGGAAGATTTGTCATATTTCTTGGGCATGGAGATCTCATACACTCAACATGGAGTGTATGTAACTCAAGAAAGATATTTGAAAAACTTGTTGATCAAGTTTAAAATGGATGATTGCAAGGTAGCACCTACTCCAATGGAGGTGAATCACAAATTGAGCAAATATAGAGGAGAAGAATTCAAGGACATGAAGCTATATCAAAGTTTGGTTGGTAGTCTGATATATGCTACATTAACTAGGCCTGATTTGTCATATGCAATTGGAGTATTATCTCAATTCATGCATTGTCCTAGGAAAGAACATTGGGTTGCAGGACAAAGAGTGTTGAGGTACATTAAGGGTACACTCAAAGAAGGTTTGTATTATGGTTTTACATCAGATACAAACATCAAGATATATAGTGATACAGATTGGGCAAGTAATCCTGATGATAGGAGATCAACTTATGGATACTTGTGTTATGTGGAAGATAAGTTAATTTCATGGTGTTCAAAGAAGCAACATACAGTTGCTTTATCATCCACAGAGGCTGAGTGCAAAGGTATGGTTGAAGCTGCAAAGGAAGTGATATGGCTTAAAACTCTTATGAAGAGTTTCGACATCATTCAGAGTACACCCACTATTCATGGACATAACATGAGTTCATTGTATTTAGTTGCTAATCTTGTTTTTCATGCCATGACTAAACACATTGAGATTCAGTATCATTTTCTAAGAGAGAAGGTGATGGATAAAGAGATTGAAGTTATACAAAAGATCAGATAGCTGATATGCTAACCAAAAGCTTGGATGGATCAAAGCTACAGAGATTCAAAGACATGGCAGGTATAAAGAAGATAGAGAAAACCTCAATTGATCATTGAGGGGGAGTTGTTGGTGCTAGACAACCAACAATTGTAGTTTTGATGAAGTTTTGAAGTCAAGGATTGAAGAAAAAATCAAATCCTGAATCATAAAGAAAGTATATGTTCAGAGAATGAAGATATGTATACATATGTACATTAACTTAGAGTTAGCTCACTTATACTTTTGTATGGTTATGATCTTGTACATATTTGCCTATATATACAAGGAAAAATGTCGAGGAAAAGAAGAGATAGTGTGAGAGAACAAGAATTGAAGAGAATTAGAAGTCATTAGACACTTGTGAAGTGAGTAAGATAGCTCTCTCATCCAAATGTAAAATTTTTCAGTAATGAAGAAAAAGTTGCGCCCAAGTTTTCTGTGTGTTCTCCTTTTGTGCTTGATCATTTCAATAATCCTTTTGTAGGTGTCTAATTCCATAGTTAATGAGTCTATGGTTAAAGTTTGAGAGCCTAATTGTAAATAGGCTGTGATAATTGTTGGAGTTAGACGTCTGCGGAAGCACGCGAACAGCACAAGGAAGAAGAAGAAGCTTGGAGCACAACACACAAGACTGAATGTATTACTAGAGAATGTACAAAGATAAGTAGCCCATTAGGGCAATAGGCGTATATACAAGCCGGGGGAAAAAAACCTCCTAAAGAGGGAAAAAAGTGCCCCGGCGGTCCTAGAGTGTTCACACACATCACTACCTAAATATATCAACAAATCCCCCCTGGGAGTGATGCGGTGAACAAGGAGCTGGCACTCATGTATAAGGAAGTGCCGAGCTATGTGGAAATCACTCCACAAAAGGAAGTAAGCCCAAAGCTTTGCGGAAAGCTTCAAACTTCTCCCTAGGCAGAGCCTTCGTGAAAAGGTCTGCAATGTTCTCCTGCGTGGGCACATATGCCAAGCTGATCTCCCCAGCAGAGAACCTCTCCCTGACATAGTGATAATGCACCTCAATGTGCTTAGTGCGAGCATGGAACACAGGGTTCCTCGCAACTGCCAATGCGCTCTGACTGTCAGTGAAGATGGTGGTGGCAGAAGACTGGCCAACACCCAGATCAGCCATAAGGCGTCTGAGCCACACACACTCAACAGTCGCTGTGAAAGCTGCCCTATACTCAGCCTCACAACTGGAAGTGGCCACAGTAGGCTGCTTCTTGCTCAACCAAGATATACATGAGCTACCAAGCATGAAGCAAAAACCACTGGTGGACACACGAGTGTCATAGCAACCAGCCCAATCTGAGTCAGAAAAAGCATGCAAATCTGGCGGTGGTGATCCCCCCTTGGGATAAAACAACCCAAGTAGCCGAGTACCACTCAAGTAGCGAAAGATGCGCTTAACCGCTTTCCAATGCGTGACTCCTGGGCAATGCATAAACCTGCTCATCTGTGAGACAGCAAACTGAATATCTGGCCGAGTAATGCATAAGTAAATCAAGCATCCAACAGCCTGCTAATAGAGAACAGCATCAAATGCATCTCCAGCATCATGAAGACTCAATCGTAAACCTGTCTCCATAGGAGTGGCAATAGGCTTACAGTCTTCAAGGCCAAAACGCTGCAATAATGTGTCAATATATTTCGTTTGACACAAAGCCATTCCACCATCAACTTGCATAAATTGAATGCCCAAATAGTGATGCAAATGCCCCAAATCAGACATCTCAAATGAGGCATGCAAATCAGCCTTGAAATCAGCAATATGCTTCTCAAGAGGACCAGTGAGCAGCATGTCGTCTACATAGACAACAATGATCAGAAGCACATCATTAGCACGCTTAACATATAAGGTGCTTTCAGTTGGACTGTTCTCAAAACCATGTGCAATCAGATAGGCATGTATCTTCTCATACCAAGCACGTGGTGCTTGCTTTAAACCATATAACGTCTTCTTTAACCTGCACACCTGGTTTTCATGCCCTTTCTGCACAAAGCCACGGGGCTGAAAAACATACACTTCTTCATGCAAGTCACCATTCAGAAATGCTGTTTTAATGTCCAACTGATGTACATTCCAACCATGATGGGCTGCAAGTGCACAAATGCTCCGAACAGTAGTCATACGGCATGTAGGTACAAAGGTCTCATCAAAATCAATGCCTCTTTCCTGTGCATAACCCTTTGCAACAAGCCTAGCCTTATACCTGTCAACTGTACCATCAGGTTTACGCTTCAGCTTGTATACCCACTTAGTGCCAATGGCCTTCTTGCCAGGAGGCAAGTCACATAAAGACCATGTACCATTCTTCATTATAGCATCATATTCAGATTGCATAGCAGCCATCCAATTTTCTGAATTTTGTGCTTCATCAAAAGAAACAGGCTCATTCTCATCACAGAGACTAGATGCAGCCATAGCATAGCAATCTGATGCAAAGGAGGTACTATGAGAGCCTGAACGAGTACGATATGACAAAGGTGCATCTAATTTGCTGTCACGCAAAGTCTGCACCAGCCATTTTGGCATAGTTTTTGCCTGTTCAATATCAGCTCTCTCATCAACAAGTGCATCATGTAAATCTGCATCAGAAATGGAATGATCTGCATCATCATATGAAACCTGCAAAGGCTGAGAAGTTGCCTCATTTGGACCAGCACTAGCCTGTCCACCTTTAAAAAGAGGCATCAAAGTATCATACATGTCTTTGGAGCTAACAGATGTCTCCTTAGTACATGAAAGCAATGGCTGAATAGCATCTTCCACAAAGACAACATCACGGCTAACCAGAATGCGTTTAGTCTGTGGATGATACAGACGATAGCCTTTACTTTCAGAACTGTACCCAACAAAAATACATTTTACTGCCTTATCATCCAATTTTCTGCGATGTTGTTCAAGCACTAATGCATATGCCAAACAACCAAAAACACGCAGATGAGCAACAGATGGCTTGCGGTCATGCCAAGCCTCATATGGAGTGATAGACTGCAACGCTTTGGTGGGACACCTGTTCAGTACATATGCTGCACACATGACAGCCTCAAGCCAGAAACTATGTGGTAAAGCCTGACTTTTGACCATGCACCTCGCCATCTCCATGAGTGACCTGTTCTTTCGTTCAGCAACTCCATTCTGTTGAGGTGTATACGGCACTGTACACTGGTGTTTTATCCCACGTTCAGCCAGAAATGCATTAAAATCTGAAGACATATATTCCCCCCCTCGATCAGAACGGAGGGTGCCCATTTTACATGCTGACAGATTTTCAGCCAAAACCAAAAACTGTTTGAAGCACATGAACACTTTGGACTTTGCTTTGAGTGGGTATACCCATGCATGCCTGGAAAAATCATCAATGAAAGTCACGAAGTAAAGGTAATTTCCAAAAGAGGGTGTCTGCATAGGACCACAGACATCACTATGTACAAGCTGCAATTTCTGCATAGCCCGAACTGAACCATCTTTTGGAAAGGAAGAACGCTGCATTTTGCCCAAAATACAACCTTCACAAACATGTTTTCCAGGTGCCTCAAGTTTGGGCAAAGAAGATACCATTTCAGATTTCTGCAGGCGTAACAAACTAGCAAAATTCAGATGACCAAAGCGTGCATGCCAAAGCTTTGCATCTGACATAGCCTGAGAATCATGAACTGCACATGCCGAATCATTCATAGATCTTTCATAGTCTATGAGCTTATACAGCCCACGACATAAAATGCCAGAAGCAATAATCACATCGCCATTTGAGAGATCATGGACTGTACACCTGTCGTCAACGAATTTCACAACCAAGCCAATCTTGGCTAATGCAGAAACTGATAACAGGTTCTTTTTGATCCCTGGCACAAATAAAGCATCTGACAAAGTGAAAGAACTACCATCAGCAGTAGTCAAAATGATCTTACCAACTCCCATAACAGGATAAGAGGAGTTATTGGCGCATGTGACAGTATTCCCTGTAGGGGCAGGCTCGAGTGAAGAGAAGAAACTGTGCTGCGAGGTAATATGTTTGGTCGCCCCACTGTCAAAGTACCAAACATCTGAGTCTACTGCAGACATGCACTGATCATGAGAAGATGGGTCAAAACTGCAGACAGTAGTAAACGCCCATTCTTCTTCCTGCACAAGATTTGCAGACTCTGTTTTTGGTGTAGAGGCCTCTGCAACAACCATTCCAGCCTCTTTCTTCTTTGCCTCTTTAGCAGCCAGTTTTGGACAGTTCTTTATAATATGATCATTTCCTTTACAGTACTTGCAGAACAATTTCTGCTTTTCTTATTTCTTCTCATCTTTATCCTGGTTCTTCGATCGTGCAGCATTTGCAGATTTCTGCTTACTAGTAGAAGAGCTCCATTTTCCTTTGCCCTTCTGACTAGCCAGGAAAGCTTGATCTGCAACACGCATAATGGACCTGTTCTGCCTGGACTGATCTTCCTGCAACAGAACAGAGACTAATTCCTCAAATGACAAGGCATTCGGATTGCCTTTCATCATCAATCGAAGAGTAGAGGCAAAACTTTGATATGAATCAGGAAGGCCATTCAGAACGGTCTGCACAAGTGAGCTATCTGGTATAACCTCATCAGCAGAAATCAATTGTTCCTTCAGGTCTTTGATCTTTGTAAGAAAACTGTCCATAGAATCACCTTCATTCATGTGCTCACTCTCCAACTGTTTTCGGAGGTAAGCAACACGAGCCTCATTCCTAGCCTGGTACAAAGTGGTAAGTGTATCCCAAGCATCCTTTGCTGTTCTGCAAGAGCGAATGTGAGGGATAATGGCACGTTTGACAGACAAAGCTATCAATGCATGTGCCTGGGCATCTCTGCCATCCCAACGAATCTGCTCTGCAGTAGGTGCAACAGAAACAGCAGCACGAACAGGAATCTGCGGAATATCATCTTCGACACCATCTTCATCAGCTCCAACACCTGTATTTGCAGTACCTGTCGTTACAGGTGTAACAGGACGTCTTTCAACACCCTGCACAATGTTCCACAATCCTTTTGCAACCAGTACATGTCGCATCATATAAGCCCATAATGGGTAGTTGGTACCATCCAACTTATCCTCAACAGCCAACATACGGAATACATCACTGCTTTCAGCCATGGCCGGTGACTAAAATACCTTGATGCAGAAAATTGACTGTATCTCAAAAAGTTGAACGGAACTGCCCAGACGAGTTCTGCTAGACCTGTAGCAGACTTCGAGACGCTTAAACTGGCGAACAGAAACTGGTATATACCTTTGGCACAAAAGGACGAAATAGCCTGCACAAGCGCTGCGATAGTGCGTTCGGAGGCCGAAACGAGCTCAGATCGCGATTTCGGCACCACACAGCGAAGCTGTTTTGATCTAGGAAACACCCTGAGTATGCTCACCAAATTTCATGCGAATCTGAGACTGCAAATGGAGGAGTGTCGACGGCGCCCTAGAAGAAGCAACGACCTGCTCTGATACCAATTGTTGGAGTTAGACGTCTGCAGAAGCACGCGAACAGCACAAGGAAGAAGAAGAAGCTTGGAGCACAACACACAAGACTGAATGTATTACTAGAGAATGTACAAAGATAAGTAGCCCATTAGGGCAATAGGCGTATATACAAGCCGGGGGAAAAAAACCTCTTAAAGAGGGAAAAAAGTGCCCCGGCGGTCCTAGAGTGTTCACACACATCACTACCTAAATATATCAACAATAATTATGAGTAGGAACATTCATATGTGAGGAAGTGTTGAGTGTCTTTTGAAACAGGCGCAATCCCGATGGTCAAAGAAATGATCAGTTCTCAGTGCACAATGTAAAGTTTTACACAAATGAGGAGTCAAAATCTAAATTGAGAGATAAGCCATCTATGGCTAAAAGCATTTGCATAAATGGGTTCTAGTTTGAGAGAACCAAGCTTTAGAAGTTACAGGTGTCAAAGTCGACTGTTGAGAACTACAGATTTAGACATAGGTGACTTGTTGAGATCATTTCTCAAGGTCTACTGAGTCTTTTGGAATGGTTTAACTTGAAGGAGGTGCGCAAATTGTAGGCGACATCTTGTACAAAGTTCTATCAAAAACTTTATACATTTAATAAGTCAACGAATGAGTTATGTGCAGCAAACTTTCTGTGTAGACATCTTCACAGTTTGTTCAAGATTTTGGTAGTTGAGTATTGATTCTCCAAATTGGTAAAGGTTTTAAGTTATTCTTGATATAGAGGTGCTCTAACTTCAAGGATAACTTGTTCTTTTGGAGATTAACAATCTCCATCAATCATAACGGCTAGAGATGCAGAGATTGCTCAGCTCAAACAGGCAATGACGGATAAGGAGGATGCCATGAAAGCTTTAGGTTCTACATTAGACACTATTCGCACCAGATTGATCATTGTAGAAGAGGCTTTTCAGGTGCTAGCTTATAGAGCGTTTCAAGCAAAAAGAGAACTAAAGAAGATCACAAAAGAGTTATTTAATGAAGGCCAAGTTTTGAATGAAGAAATTGGACAAACCGTAAAGTTAAAGAAGGAAATTGGATCTATACAAAAAGAACGCCAAAATTTTTTCAGAACTATGCAAGTTCAACAAGAGTTGGAACGCAGGGAGAAACAACTCGGCATCCAACAAGATAGGTTGTCAAGAATTTATGCAAAAATAGTTGAAGCAAAGTTACAAAGATTCAACTCTGGCAAATAATTTTTATTTGCAAGAGGCATTTTTACAAAATCAGAGTGCAAATTTTGTTGTCGCAAGTTATTGTTTCTAGATGTGCAGACTGCTGCTCATTTAGTAGAACCCCATATCCTACAAGAAATGCTAGAATCCTTGAAGCAAAAAATCTCCCCTACATTTAAACTAGCTCGCACCATGTACATTCAGGGCATCATTGACGATTCTTAGTTTTTTTTCGTAATACAAACTTCTGGATTCAAATCCACCGTGCGTGTCAATGTTATGCTTCCGAAAAGGAATGTAATTATATTTAGTGAAAAATATAATGGAGAAAAAACGAACATCAAAAGAATGTAGCACAATCGTTGTAACCTTTTCATAATAAAAGAGACATGTGGAAGAGAGGGATAGAGCATCGTTGGACTGTAAGTCTGGGCGGTGTGCCTGTGGATCGATTCCAACGTAATTCATTTATATCGTTGTACTGTTCTTTTAGTGTTTGGTATTGAGTAACTGTGGTGATATTATTGATATTTTGAGTCATTGGTGAAGTATAAGGTTAATGGTAATAGTGTGTTAATCATCATTAAAAACTCGTGTATTTCGGTTGCGGCCAAAATTATGTTATGTTGCATACTGGTTGAGGAGATTAGCCGTTAAGTCCGTCAAAATTGAATTGTCAAATTAAGTTAATGAAGAATTCATGATAGTAACGAATTGAATGGGGAAAATACATATAAGACCTCTATATTACAGACCCCTGACCATCCCAAGAACCCATTGGTAGTCTTGTTCCAATAATAATTAACCCAATGGTTAACGCTTTAACAATACATACAACATGTGCTCATACATGCATCTATACATGCCAACATATGCACCCACACAAAACAAGCATTCATATATGCTGACCCAACCACTCCATAGCCATTTCTTGTTTACTTAACAATGAGTAAGGATGTGACTAGCCTTCATAAGGTGCATAAAAACCAGAAATGAAAAGGGTTCACCAATTCAATGAGTTGTTTAAAAAATGCAAGGTATGGCCTGTCGATAGTGCAGCTAAAGAAGATGCAAGTCCTAGAAACAGATAGAAATACCTTTTGATTCGATTATCACTACTGTTATAATTGTTATGCTACAAAAAGTGAGGATAAATGGCCGATGAACAACATTCATGCCTTCGCATTTGACATACCTCATGAATCAGAAAAGCCCAATCGATATCTCATTCATTGAGACACTCAAGAATGCAGTCAACACACATTATACCCCTCAGATCACCAAAAGAATAACCCTCATCTATATGCCCACCCACTTTTTACAACCTGGCTCCTTAGAACAACAATAGAAATCAAACTCAACCAAAAAGAGCCACCAACTGTCAATAATTGATTACCCTGACATGTTCATGCTCAAGTGAAGCACTGGAATGTACAGTAAGAAAATATCACTGTAGAAACAATCAGGCATCACTGAAGATCAACCTTTCAGATATGTTTGAAGGAATATCCAGGTCATTATTCAACAGCAGCTGTTCATGAATAAATACACTTCAGAGCATTATTCAGACCATTTATAAAAGTTGCAGATCATAACCATTGTAATTAACATAAACATGAAAACATTGCCATTCTCAAGCTCGTGCTTCAACAAAACAGCAAAAGATTGACATCAACTCAAATCTCAACCTGGTGCTTCTTACTTTCTCAAGCTAGTGCTTTAACAACACAGAAAAATGTTGACATCAACTCAATTCTGAAAATTCTGGAACACAGCTTCCAGTAAGTAAATTAATCCAAAAAAGATCATAGTTCCCGCGTTTAGATACATTCTCAATGTGTTTCAACCCAGCTGGGCAGCTACCACAACAGGTTCTCACAGTACAAGAATATCAGATCATGCTTAGCACAGTCTTAATGTCTAAAAATGCACTGTTCATACCATCCATAAAGCATTTAGCACTCACATGCTCTCTTTGGAGCAAGGCGAACTAGATGGAAGCAAAACTTGCAAGCAACCTGCACCTCATTAGTCCTTTTTTTTTCATTTTTCTGGGTAAGGTTCAAGCCCCTACGTGCAGCACGCAACTCATCAAGCAAAAAAAAGCTATCTGATAACTTCATCTTAAGGAATGAAGACTTAAATTACTTCTTACAGAAAACCATAAGCTCTAAAGATCGGGGATTTGGTAACGAGTGACCCAAATCCTCTTTCAGGAATGTAGAGTACCGAGGGACTTTACCCTCCAACCCACTTCACCCAAGTTCCAACCAGTTCCTGATGAACGAATGCCATACCCCAAGGGGAGAGTTGGCTCAAAGTCCATGACCAGAGCGAGTTTCCCATCTCCACTCCAGCCGAAGCTTGTTAGCAAAAAGGGGTTTAAGGACACACAATTACCTCGAAACGAGAGAGAGAGAGAGAGAGAGAGAGAGAGAGAGAAATTAGGAGAGGGAAATCATAGGCAGCAAATAGAGAATATAGAGGACCACACAAACTCTGCATGGCACACACTCGTGCTCACACTGGCGTAAAAACTATCTTGTCTCTTGATGTTTTTCCCTAAAGTTTATGTTAGCTCTATGTTGAGCTATTTTTGGGTGTCACTTGTTATTAACTTGATTTTTACTTATTGTTTTCAAACATGATTTTTAGTGTTAACACATTGCAATTACTTTTTGAGGGTCATAAAAAGTTAATTTGTCGAGTAACAAATATGGTTGAATTGCTCTCTTGAGTACTCCAGGAATATATGAATATCTTCATCTAAAAATTTTGCCCAGTTTTTACGAAGTTTGACAAGCATCTTGACCTTCAAGTTGGGCTTCACCTAGTGGAAGGTTGACCCATTGACTATGATTTTAATGATTTTATTAACAATTCCCCTCCGAACCTAACGTTAGGGGATGCACAAACACACAAGGACCTTTACATGAAGAGCACTTTCCAATACACACATTCACAAGGTACTTACATATCCCATACTCTTCTTAACCAAGTATTTTCTTGGAAGGATATAGACAACAAAAGGATGACACATTTAAGATAGCATATAAACTAAAAAATGCCAACAAGATTCTTATGGTTGGCTAGGCCTTTCAAATCTGGACAATATACTCTAGTTTCAAATCTGGACAAAATATTCTAGTCTTTAATCTACATCCATCACACACATACATAAAGGAGATTTTACATAGGATAGAATACAAAGTTGCTTTCTTCAACAGCTGCATTTACTTCATCATCTTCTATGTATTGAGCTTCTAGCATTCCAACTTTTGTTTTATTCTCCTTTTTGTAATTTTGCATGGATTGATAGTGTAGCAATTTCATTCCTATTAATATGTTCTTTCACAATGTTTGCACTTTTTGAACGTCTTCTTACTAACTCTTGCTGCTAGTGTATAATCTCCTTTAAGCAGTTCTCTTTTTAAGTATTTTCTTCTTTCTAAATGGCTGCTATGTTGGAATAAGCTTAGCTATATAAAGGCAAACGATTGAGTACTCAACCCATCACTTTTGGAACATACTTGGAGCTTGTGGAGAAGAAGAAAGTGGTCCTTCAACTTGAAGGAGGGGAGGTTTGTGGTTCTTCATCATCCTCAAGGTATACAAAAGCTTGGAGCTTATCTATTTGGAGGAGATCATCTTCAGCTATGAAGATTGTGAATCTATGGGCACATTTGTATCTCATGTGTATTCTCTATGCTACTTTGTAACTTCATGTACTTCATCTTGGAATGTAGAATATATTTAGAGCATGGCTTCTTCAATCTTTCTCTTCTATTCTCAATCTTGTCTCTATTTTCTCTTTCTCTCTATATTGTTTGTGGGCCTAAAAACCAACAATAAGCAAGATAAAATAGTGTGCATAGAGAATTGGACTGCATATAGAAGAGTTAAATCTTCATGGCAAATGCAAATCAAGCTCAATTTGATATCCAACAAAAAGAAGTAGATGATCTATCTTGATGCAAATGCTGAATATAGAATTGAAGGGAAGTCCACCCCCAGAGGGGTCACATCTAACTTTGGAAAATTGTAGAAGCAAATTGGCAAGTTCCACCTAATAAAGCAACAAACAAATAAATGTATATGGGGTGGCTATGCTAGAATTGTAGACAGCATGACATAGATGATTTTGTAGATTTAAGACCATCGCTTCCTTGTGTATTTGAGAAGCGATGTTCAACCTAGTAGATTTAAGACCATCGCTTCCTTGTGTATTTAAGAAGCGATGATTTTGTAGATTTAAGACCATCGCTTCCTTGTGTATTTGATAAGCGATGTTCAACCTGGTAATCAACCTTCCTGTCCTCCTAGGAGTTTGTCACTCAACCATGGCATGTTCACCTTGGTGGTCATGGAGGAAGACCTATGTGACATATTATAACTTCTTGTATATGTGTGTTTGGTTGTATGATAGGTGAAGATGAGAGCATATAACCTTGACATGAGAGGCCTCGTCCACCTTGATAGTTGAGGGAGTATGAGTCTACATACTATCTCCCGTACTTAGCATCCTATAGTTATCTCTATCCATCCAAGTAGTACTTGGTTGAAATGGGTGTGTTGGAAGTGCAGTAGACCCAAACACTAATCACAAGTAATCAAGATCTTCCCAACACTTAGAACCTTAGCACATAACACACTTTGACCAAATTATATGAGATGAATGACAATAGAATAGGGAGAGACAATTGTTCAGAGTGAAGAAGCTAAATGCTAACAACACGCTAATAAAATGCTAAATGTCAATATACAATGTATATAATGACTCAATAGTTCGCGTTTTAATTCGTGGGTAACGAATTTTATACGGTTTTTTTTTCGGAGAAAACTGCCGCTGGGCGTTTTTTTGGAATTCGTGCCCTTGTTCTATTGTTCGAGCCCGAGCGTGTGTTACACATATTGAGCGTGTACTCAGCCAGTTTGAGAGAGAGAGAGAGAGAGAGCCTGAGCGTTGCCGACTCCTGAGTCCTGAGCTTCATTATTCATAGAGAGAGAGAGTTGCCGAGTTGGGGGAGAGAGAGAGAGAGAGAGAGAGAGAGAGAGAGTTGCTCAAGCCTCAGCCTATCAGCCTATAGATATTAGGGCCTAGGCTATAATCTATTGAATCTCTATCGACTCAGCTTATTGCCTATTATTGAATCATCATGGGTAGAGCTCCCGCATCCAAGCTTCGATCTCATGTGAAGATGACGAACACTAGACCCAATACTTGGCAATGCAAGTACTGTGAAGGGGTCTATGTTGGTAGTGCTTCACGTATCAAAGCACACCTACTGGGACTACGAGGTGGAGGCATTGGAAAATGCCACTCCGTGCCTCAAAATGTCTTTGAAGACTTGACTGCAAAGTTGCAGATTAGTCAAGGTGTAGGAAGTATGGGTTCCCATTCCTCAAGTGGACATGAAGATCAAGAACCAGAGATTCACATTGATGAGTCCTTTGTAAGACCTTCAAAAAGAGCTCATAATGAAAGTGCAAGCTCTAATGCATATCCTAGGGTCCCTGAGACTAATGTGTTTGCAAGAGGTAGCATGAAAGCTGCTTTGCAAAAACAAGCATGTTCATAGTCCTAGATAGAGTGCTTCGAGTGAGGAAAGGGCTTCTTCGAACAGTTGTCTCAGAGGAATGGTATCAGTTAGCAGTTACAGATCCATTGTATACACGTTTTTCAGCATTGGTTATGGGAGATGATGCCTTTTGGTCAAAGGCAGAGATACTCATTGGAGCTCTTCAACCTCTTTATTATGTGCTTCGTATTGTGGATATGGAGGGGAGCACACTTGGACTTGTATACGAATACATTGGTCGTATACAAGGATGCATAAAAAACATTGGTGGACTCTCAGAGATTGAGTGAGTATTTTTAACTTTGGTATTTATAAGTATACATATTTTTGCATTCACCTTTGACTCTTGAGTTAGATTCTAATATGATGTGACATGTCTTTTTATTTTTTTCACATTAATTTTTAGGAAGCGTGAGTTATGTGATGCAGTGCAGAGGAGATGGGATTGGTTTCACAAACCAATCCATGCTGTTGCTCACATACTCCATCCATTGTGGAGATCCGAAGAGCAAAATGTTGACGAAGCCTTAGAAGATAGTTGGATAGAGTATGTGAAGAGTTGGACGGAAGGAGATCTAGGTCTCCAGGCCAGTTGGAGAGTGAGCGGTTGCAGTTCCGTTGCATGGAGCGATACTTTGGGCAGCCCACTGCACGACTACGAGAGAACCAAGTTACTCCTGTAACTTGGTGGGAGAAATATGGAGTAGGCACTCCTCTATTGGTGAGTAATTATCAAATTATCATGTAGTAGTATGACTCATGAGTCATGGCTCAATCAAAATTATTTTTCTTTGTTTCCTATTATCATCTATGTAGAGAAAGTTGGCACTCCACATATTATTACAAGATTGTAGCACTGGACCCGCCGAACGGAATTGGAGTACATGGGCTCTTTTTCATACGAAAAAGAGAAACAGATTGAGTCCTACACCACTTGAGAAGTTAGTGTATACACGTTGCAATCTCAAGTTGTTGGAGAGCAAAGGAAGTCATATTGCACCTCTACAGGTAACAGTTAACTTGAAGTATATTGATGCATTTCTAAAATCAATTTGCAATTCTTTAAGGCTAAAGCCTAAAGCACATAATACATTATACATTACTAATTTACTTGATTGTTTATGTAGGTTAATGTTGACTCCATCGACATTGGACAAATTAAAGATATCCCTCAAATTCCACAGGAAGAGAAAGATATCTTTACCATGTTATTTAAAGAGTCTCAACAATTTGTGAGACAAACACGCAGGAGTGCAAGATCTAGTGATAGATTAGGTACCTTGAAAATTGAAATTACCAATTATGTTCACAAGTCTATAGGCTATAGCTTATAATGTTACTAATCCATTATAACTTTGTATCAACAGATCTTGATCAGTCATCTACGAGTCGAAGACCTTCAAAGATTACTTCTCGACGAGGTAGACGAGGGCATGGAGCACGCGGACTCCATTCTAGTAGCAGGGAGGACCTAGAGATGGGGGAACCTCCAGTTGATGATTGGGAGGAGAGATCAGCATCATCTAGCAGTGATGATGATGACGATGATGATTTACGACCTAGACCTTGGCAGACCAGAGAGGATTATAGCACTGACACTTCATCATGGGCTAGTTCTTTTGATGAGGATGTCATAGATGATGACATTGACTCTTGATTTTTGAGTCTTTTGTATTGATGTTTCTATATAGCATGCTTCATATGCTTCACTTTCTACTCAGTGACAGATGGTTGACTTATGAATCATGATTCATGATGTATCATGTATTATTTTTTGCTAGCAGCTCCCAGCTACATGTATGTCATATGATGTGTGATCTATCATGTATGATGTTTGGAGATTACTAATCAATGTCATGAGTCATGATTTCTATGATGTATCATGTAATGTGTTATAAGTTGTAACTTATATGTTATAACTTATGTATGGTGACTAGTTATTGGTTGAAAAATGGTGAAATCATGAGTCATGATGTTTTAGATTATTATCTAATATTTGAATTTTGATGTCTGATGTTGTCTTACATATGATTGGAATTTGGGATATATATTATTTATATTTTATGAAAAAAAATAAAATTCTCTCTTGATGGATAAAATTCCCGAATTTTATTTTCGGTCCGAACGTATTAAACGAATTAAACGAATAATTCGCAAATTACTTCTCACGAATTAAATCGCTTGTTCGTACTATGGTGTTCATATATAGACAATTGAGAACCCATGAAAAACTACACCCAAAATCTGTTTTTCGAAAAAACATTCGCGAAGCAGCCATCAAAACTTTCATTAATTTTCGATAAACTTATGTACAGCTTTGCTTTTTGTATTGCCATTTGGGAATATGCAAAGTAGGTATATTTGTTAGCTCGTGTAGTTATTATTATTAAAGAGGTAGATACTTGTATTATTTTCTTAAATCATGCAAAATATCCACAAGCACATACAACGACCTTTGATGTGAAGACTCTCATAACACACATCACAAAGAGAACTCACACATCCCCACTCTTCTCAACTAAGAACTACTTGAAAGGATAGAGACAAATAAAGGATTCTAGGTAATTGAAATAAAATATAGACTCAAACATACTCCCAAGATCATCAAGGTTGGCCAGTCCTTTTTAACCCAAGGTTATATGCTCTCATCTACACCTATGGAAAATGCGCACACACATAAAGATGATATGATTTAGCGTGCACACACACACAAACATTCTCTTTGCCTTCTTCTGTTTTCCATTACTCTCTCAAAATTAGGGTTAGTATTGTTTTGCACAATCGTGACAATCATGTTGTAAGAAGAAGGTACTCTTCAAGAGAACTGCTACTATAGTAGGTTTTGAAATTGGATGACCAATCTTAGCTAGTTGAGCTAAATAGCTCTTAAACTTGTTAATATGCTCTACAACTGACATTGATCAACCCATTTGTAGTTGATTAAGGGAAACACGAAGTGATATAAGAGATTGTTGAGATCTTGTACCAAATATTCCCTTCAATTTAAGAAAACCTCACTGTACTTTTAGAACATGAAGCCTCCTAGTGTTGTAGGACTAGTTGCCTGTCTTGCTTGGATACTTCAAGCTCCACTTGTTGAGGATGATGTTAGAAAATTTGAGTTATGGGGCAACCTTCCACTACGGAACACCACCTGTAGGTCAAAAGCAATCAAAATTTGAAGGTCAAAAGATGGTCAAATGTGTCACATAATCCTAGTAAGAGATGGCTAATTAATTACACTCATTGAATCTCGATTAATGGATGACTACCAAGTGTCAAATTGACTCCTGAGTTTTGGAAAAAAGAATTGTCTTTGACCTACAAATTAAGGTTTGACTTATGATTGCCCAAATCAACTCCGAATTTTATATATTATATACCATTTGAAAGCTCTTGAAAAGTACTATCCAAATCTGAAATAAAAATTTCCTACCAGTTTTTACCATTTTGACCATTAAACCGTATGGCTTTCATTACTCTATCAAGATTAGGGTTAGGCTTGTTTTGCAAAATAGTGACAATTATGTTGTAAGAAGAGGGTATACGCTTCAAGAAAATTGCTACTATCGTTGGTTTTGAGATTGGATGACCCATAGCTTTAAACTTGTTAATATGCTTTGCCACTAACATTGAGTAATCCATTTCTAGTTGATAAAAAGGAATAAGAAGTGATACAAGAGATTATTGAGTCCTTATACCAAATAATCCCTCCAATTTAATCTACACTTCACCTTTACTTTTAGTACATGTAATGTGATGTACATATTCAGTACTCAAACTCATACCTATAGTGGACAAAGCCTTTGTATTCTTGGAAATACTAAATAGTTACTTCGTTTGGGCCTTCACTTGATGTTGAAGCCCCTCCTCCTATTCTAGGACTAGTTGCCCCTCTTACTTGGGTAATTCCAATTCCACTTGTCAAGGATGAAGAAGCACTTTGAACCTAGCACCTATAATATTCTTTAATAGATGTTGTATTTAATCCAATACCAGCTTGTTAAAGTCACTTTACCTTGCTTCGGGCTCATCCCATGGATCTGTGATCATGAGATAATATTGGAGATGTGCTTACCATATGTGGAAATTAATTTCATTAAAGTGATCTACTATAACCATGTTGGAGGTGCCATAATCTCTAAATCTAATACTTAAGCAAGTAGGTTGCTCAAGCAAATACTCTACAGATTGCTTCTCTTCCACCAATTGTTCGTTATTAGGCCCACAAGTAAAGTAAAAGAGAGAGAAAAAGAGAGAGAGACAAAGAGAGAGAGAGAGAGAGACAAAGAGAAGACAAGACAAACATATTCACATATGGCATAGGAGCAAAAGAGCTCAAAAAATATAACTAATATTTTAAAAAACTTACAAGAGCTCTAAGATTATCTCCATATGAGCTTGATAATGTGTTGGTACAGAAAGAATTGAGAACCCATGAGAAACTACACCCAAAAGCTATTTTTCGAAAAACGTTCGCAAAAAGGTTATATTTAAGACTTTCATTATTTTTTTGTAAAACTTACGTTGAGCTTCTCAGAAGCCTTGTTTTTTGTATTGCCACTTTGCACAGTAAGGATCGTTGGATTTAATTTTTCAAGTGCCATAAGATATTGACAAGTGTCAATCTTGCTTTTCGAATTATAAGTTGAGTTTCACTTCAAATTAAAAACTAGGGTTTGACTCTTCATCCATATATTTTTATACCCAAGTGTTATGTATCATGGACAAAGGAAACCATCATGAACCTCAGATTCCATGTGACTTCTATATCTCATGATTGGTTCAGAATTTGGAGAAACCAATGCTTCCATTGCATCCAAAACGTGCCAAAACCCTAAAATCGAATGTCTTCTTGCTTGATTTTGACATCGAGAGATCATGTTTCAAATTGACAAAATCATCGATGACATCATCAATTCGTAACCGCCTTTGATGAACCGCCCTTAAAAACCAATATAAGGAGGGTCGGCCACATACATACTCAATCTTGCCAATACCAATCTTGGGAGCTCAAGAAGTTGTGATCACCAAGTAAGCACTTTCAAAGTTCCAGTTCCAATTCTTGCCTTGTTTCTTGTTCTAGCCCTGATTAGTCTAGTTCTTGGACATCTAGCCTTGTCCTCTTGTAATCTCATAGTACGGGATCTTGTCTAGTTATTTCTTGTATCTAGTTCATATCCTTGAAGGGAGTTCTTGTAATCAAGAGATCTTGCTTCATAGCTACGGTCCCGAGTTCTGGGATCTTCTACATTATCTCTAGTTGAGTTATCTATACCTATCAATCCAAGGTTGTGAGAATTCTTGTATCGGTTATTTATTCTTATATTATTTCTCTACGTGGGTGATCTTGTAATCAAAAGTGTAATTCTGAAATCTTGTCTAGTCTAGTCAGAGGGCACAATCTAGTGCTCCCCTGACATCATGGAGAATGTTTATGAACAAATTGTGGCATCACTTCAGAGTCTCCAACAACAAATCGAGGACCTAACTCATAGACAGACACAAGTCGAGATCGAATATCCGGTACATGTAGGTGCACTCCTCTAGGAATTACAAGAACGAATCAGGCATCTTCAAGCAAATCAAAGTATTCAAATGAATCAACAGTCTAGCTCATCCTTCATGAAGGAACCCAAGATTTGCATGTCAAGTGGTGATCATACGAAGTTCCATGGATTTCTCCAACAAGTTAAATTATACATCTGTATGCAACCTGATAGATACCCTGACGAGGCATCCAAGGTTGGGTTTATTGGAACCTTGCTCTATGGCAAAGCATTATCATGGTTCACCCCAATCTCGGAGAAGAACATGGAAGTACTTCAAGACTATGAGGGGTTTCTTCGAGAACTCACTGCCACATTTGGAGATGCAAACACGAGACGAGTAGCAGAAACAAAACTTCAGAAGCTACATCAAGGTAACCGGCCTTCCTCTACCTATGCATCAAAATTTAGGTAGTTGATATGTGATCTCCTTGGCACTAAGATCATTTCAAAAAGCCAATTTAAATGGGGTTTAAGAGATGATGTGAAAGACCTGCTCACGATGCCAGAGGTTAAGACATTGAATGAATACATCACCCAAGCTATTCAACGTAATAACCTCCTTTTTGAAAGGAAACATGAAAAACAAGTAGAAGGAAGACCTCGCCAATGGAAACCCTTCTAGCCCACTCCTAGAGATGAGTCTATGCTCGAACCTATGCAGATAGATATAACTAGGTTCCAGCCTCTAACACCACAAGAGAAACACAGAAGAAGAGATAATAAGTTATGCCTCTATTCTGGAAACCCTGGACATATTGCAATTAATTGTCCCAACAAGAGAACAAACTCCAAAGTCGCAGCCACCCTTGTAGAGCAGGGAAACGAGGAAGTCCAATTGTAAAAGAGACCATACAGGTGGACCATGATATAAGAACGGGTCTCATAATTCTAGAGCCTACACCCATAGAAACATGTCTTTCCCTTGTCAAGTTAATCAAGCCTAAGAAGACCCTTTCCCTTACAGCCCTAGTAGTTTCAGGAGCCTCCTCATGTTTCATCGATGAAGGATTTGTTAAGAAACATGGAATTACAGTACTCAGGAAGAACAAACCAATAGTAGCTAAAGTAGTAGATGGACGACCTCTAGCATCTAGAAACACCATTAAGAGTACAACTTGGTGACTATGATTCCCACATATGTTTCAACGTAATATCGAGTCTAGTAAATCTACTTATCATTGGAATGCCCTAGTTAAAGAAACATAATCTAGACATTAATTGGGAAAAGAATAAAATTACCCGTCAAGATATCTAAAAGAGCCGGACATATGTCACAGCCAAAGTCTTCATACATGTAATAAGGAAGGAACCGACATATATGATCTATGCCATACCAACTCAAAAGCCCAAGAAAGATGATTCAATGAAGGTACCCGACCAATACCAAGGTTTTGAAGATGTTTTTGAAAAGAGAATGGAGATATCCTCCCAGAGCATAGACCTTATGATTGTGCCATAGAACTTCAAGAGGGAGCACAACAACCCTTCGGACCAATCTATAGACTATCCCCAGAGGAACTTACAGAATTACGAAGGAATATAGATGAGAATCTAGCCAAAAGATTTCAAACACTCGAAGTCGTCTATAGGAGCCCCTATCTTATTTGTAAAGAAGAAGGACGGGACTCTCCGAATGTGCGTAGACTATCATGGGCTGAATAAAGTCACAAAAAAGAACAAATACCCTCTACCACTTATATCAGAGCTCTTCGAATGCCTCGAAAAAGCAAAGTTCTTCACAAAGATTGAGCTTCGAGGAGCTTATAATCTTCTCAAGATCAGAGAAGGAGATGAATGGAAGACAGTATTTCGAACAAGATATGGGCATTTTGGATACGCAGTTATGTCATTTGGTCTCACAAATGCTCTAGCTATCTTTCACCATATGATGAATGATATCTTTCGAGAGTATTTAGATGACTTTGTGATAATATATCTCGATGATATCCTCATATTCTCCAAAAATCAAGGATCATGAATATCATGTAATGATAGTCCTAGAGAAACTAAGAGAAAAAGGTTTATTTAGGGTACATTGTGTCATGAACAAAGGAAACCATCATGAACCTTAGATTCCATGTGAATCCTATATCTCATGATTGGTTCAAAATTAGGAGAAAATAATGCTTTCAATGCATCCGGAATGTGTCAAAACCCTAAGATCAACTTTCTATTTGCTGAATGCTGACAACTAGAGGTCATGTTCGGTTTGCTGACATCATCAGTTCGGAACCGCCCTTGAGATCCTATATAAGGAGGCTTGGGCCACATTCATTCTCAATCTTGCCAATACCAATCTTGGGAGCTCAAGGAGTCGTGACTACCTAGTAAGTACTGTCCAAATTCCAGTTCCAGTTCTGTCTTGTTCCTTGTTCCAATCTTATCTAGTCTAGTTCTTGGACATCCTGTCTTGTCCTCTTGTAATCTCGTAGTACGAGATCTTGTCGAGTTCCTTCTTGTATCTAGTTCATCTCCCAGAAGGGAGTTCTTGTAATCCAGAGATCTTGTTCCATACTTACGATCCCGGGTTGTGGGATCTCCTGTATCATCTCTAGCTGAGTTATCTATACCTATAGTCTCGGGTTGTGGGACTTCTTGTATCAGCTACATATTCCTGTATTGTTTTCCCTACGTGGGTATTCTTGTATCAAAAGTATATTTCCAAAATCTTGTCTATTGTAGTCAGAGAGCACAATCTAGTGCTCCCCTGATATTTTGGCAAGACTAGCTTCTATCCAAGACCAGTCATCATGGAGAATGCTTATGAACAGATTGTAGCATCACTTCAGAGTCTCCAATAACAAGTCGAAGACCTAACTCATCGAAAGACACAAGTCGAGATGGGACATCCAATGCATGTAGGTGCACTCCTCCAAGAATTACAAGAACGAATCGGGTGTCTTCAAACAAATCAAGGGAGTATGCAAGTAAGATCGCACAAAGTTCCAAGGATTCTTGCAACAAGTCAAATTGTACATCCATATGCAACCTGAAAGATACCCTGATGATGCATCCAAGGTCGGTTTTTTTGGAACCTTGCTCTATGGTCAAGCATTATCATGGTTCGCCCAATCTTAGAGAAGGATATGGCCGTACTTCATGACTATGAGGGGTTTCTTGGAGAGCTCATCGCCACATTTGGAGATGCAAACACGAGTCAAGTGGCAGAAACAAAACTTCGGAAGCTACGTCAATGTAATCGCCCTACCTCTACCTATGCATGAGAATTTAGGCTTAAGAGATGATCAGAAGGACCTTCTACTCACAATGCCAGAGGTTAAGACATTGAATGAATACATCAACCAAGTTATTCCATATGATAACCGCCTTTTTGCAAGGAAACAAGAAAAACAAGTAGAAGGAAGACCTCGCCAATGGAAACCCTTCCAGCCAACTCCTAGAGGTGAGTCTATGCCCGAACCTATGCAGATAGATGTAACTAGGTTCCAGCCTCTAACACCACAAGAGAAACAAAGGAGGGATAACAAGTTATGCTTGCATTGTGGAAACCCTGGCCATATTGCAATTAATTGTCCCAACAAGAGAACGAACTCCAAAGTCGCAGCCACCCTTGTAGAGCAAGGAAACGAGGAAGTCCAGTTGTAAAAAGAGACAATAAAGTCGGACCATGATATAAGAAAGGGTCTCGTAATTCCAACCACACCTGTAGTAACATACCTTGCCCTTGTCAAGTTAATCGTGTCTAAGAAGACCCTTTCCCTTATAGCTTTGGTAGCCTCCTCATGTTTCATTGACGAGGGACTCGTTAAGAAACATGGAATTCGAGTACTTCGGAAGAACAAACCAGTAGTAGCTGAAGTAGTAGATGGACGGCCTAGCATCGGGGAATATAACCATGGAAACCATACCACTAAGAGTACACCTTGGTGACCATGATTCACACATATGTTTCAATGTAATATCGAGTCCAGTAAACATGGTTATTATCGGAATGCAGTGGTTAAAGAAACATAATCCAGAAATTAATTGGAAGAGTAATAAAATCACCCGTCGAGATATCCAGAAGAACCCGAAATATGTTGGAGCCAAAGCCTTCATACATGCAGTAAGGAAGGAACCGACGTATATGATCTATGCCATACCAACTCAGAGCCCAAGAAAGATGATTCAATGAAGCTACCTGACCAATACAAAGGGTTTGAAGATGTCTTTGAAAAAAAAGAATGCAAATATGCTCCCAGAGCATAGACCTTATGATTGTGCCATAGAACTTCAAGAGGGAGCACAACCACCATTCGGGCCAATCTATAGACTATCCCCAGAGGAACTTACAAAATTACTTAAGAATATTGATGAGAATCCAGCCAAGGGGTTTATCAAACACTCGAAGTTTCCTGCAGGAGCCCCTATCCTATTTGTAAAGAAGAAGGACGTAACTCTTCGAATGTGTGTGGACTATCGTGGTTTGAATAAAGTCACAATAAAGAACAGATATCCTCTACCACTTATATCGGAACTCTTGAAACGCCTCGGAAAAGCAAAGTTCTTCACTAAGATTGACCATCGAGGAGCATCCAATCTTGTCAGGATCAGAGGAGGCTAATGAAAGACAGCGTTCCGAACTAGGTATGGACACTTTGAATATGTAGTTATGTCATTTGGTCTCACAAATGCTCCAGTAGTCTTTCAACATACGATGAATGATATCTTTCGAGAGTATTTAGATGATTTTGTGGTAATATATCTTGATATTCTCCAAAAATCTAGAAGATCATGAATGTCATGTAAAGATAGTCATAGAGAAACTAAGAGAAAAAGGGTTATATGCAAAATTGGAGAAGTGTTATTTCCATCAGCCAGAAGTGGAATTTTTAGGGTACGTTGTATAAGAGAAAGGAATCTTTATGGACCCTAAGAAGATCAAGACAATCCTTGATTGGCAACCATCTTCGTGTGTTCGAGATATACAATGCTTCCTAGGGTTTGCCAATTTTTATAGGATATTCATCAGAGATTACTCCAAGATTGTGACACCTCTTATCAAGCTTACAAGAAACTCAAAATTTTCATGGACCGAAGAAGCAGAAAAAGCCTTTCAGACCTTGAAATCAGCATTCACTACTGCCCCAATTCTAGTTCATCCTGATTCAAGCAAACCCTTCTTCCTAGAAACAGATGCATCATACTTTGCCCTAAGGGCCATTCTATCCCAATATGAAGACGATGGACAACTACATCCAGTTGCATATCATTCAAGGAAATTTTCCCATCCAGAAATTAATTATGAAATCCATGATAAAGAACTTCTTGCCATAATAGACGCGTTTGATACCTTGCGTCACCATCTAGAAGGAGAAGCTCACAAAGTTACTGTGTATATAGATCACAAGAACTTAGAGTATTTTATGACCACTTGCATCCTCAATAGAAGGCAATCTCGATGGAGTAACTTTCTATCCACATTTGACTTTGTCATCGCATATCGTCCAGGACATCAACAATGTCAGTCATGCCCTGTCCAGAAGATCCTACCTTGCACCAAAGAAGGGTGAAGAGGCCTTTGATCAACAAGAGAGTGTATTACTCAAGCCTGAGTATCTCCAGTTAGCAGCTATCTCTTCAAGCCATCATGAAGATTCGGCTTTGAATCATTTGGTCCGTGAGAATCTACCACAGGATCAATTGTTTTGTGACGTTAAGCAGAAAGCTAAAGAAGGAAAATTCCAAGAAGTAAAGGAATTTCAGGAAAAGGATGGGTTACTACTCTATAAATATCTATTGTATGTCCCTCCAGGAAAGCCCAGGATCCAAGTATTTCAACAACGCCATGACAACCTTGCAACAGGACATTTTGGAGTGAATAAAACAATAGAACTCATATCAAGGGACTTTTGGTGGCCTCAGATCTGGAAGGAAGTCAAAGAATATATCCGAACCTGTGATATGTGCAATAGATCTAAGGTACCCCGACATAAACCTCATGGCCTCTTGCAACCTCTACCTATTCCAAAAAGGCCATGGGCTTCATTGTCTATGGATTTCATCACAGATAAGTATGATACCATTCTTGTTATTGTGGATAGATTTACAAAGGTGGCACACTTCATTCCAACTACCAAGGCAATCACAGGTGAAGCCACTACTAGAATTTTTCTCAGGTACATATTTAGGCTTCATGGATTGCCTGATGAATTGTCAGTGGTCGAGGTCCAAAGTTCATATCCAGCTTTTGGAATAGTTTTTGCAAGCTCCTTGGTGTTCAAATTAACCTATCTACAGCAAATCATCCACAGACTGATGGACAAACTGAATGGGTGAATCAAGTCCTGGAGCAATATCTCCATTGCACGGAGCAACTATCATCAAAATGATTGGTTTGAGCTTTTGCCCTTTGCAGAGTTTGCTTATAACAATAGTGTTCATGCATCTACTAGGCAAACTCTCTTCTTTGCAAATTATGGACAACATCCAAGGATAGATATACAACTCTCAAATCATGTCAAGAACCCAGTTGCCAGAGACAAGGCCCATTACCTGATGGACATTCACAAAGAACTCAAGGAAGAGATCCGTAAAGCTCAAGAACAATATAAGTACTATGCAGATCAACATCCTGTTCAGAAATTAAATTGGGGATAAAGTATGGTTACTCAAAAGCAATTTGCAAACTTCAAGGCATTCTGCAAAGTTAGATCATCAAAGATTTGGTCCATTCACCATCTTGGCCAAGATTAATCCAATCAACTTCAAGCTCCAGCTACCAAGTACCATGAGAATACATCCAGTTTTCCATGTATCCATGTTGGAACCATATCAGATTTCACCATTGAGGGGCGAGAGAACTCGTCCTTCACCACCTATCGAGATTGATGATCATGAAGAATTTGGAGTCAAGCATGTCCTAAATTCGAGAATATCCCGAGGAAGATTGGAGTACCTTATTCATTGGAAAGGGTATGACATCAGAGATCGTACTTAGGAACCTGCAAAAAACCTTTAGAGAGCACCAATCAAGATTCAAGAATTCCATAAGAGAAATCCAATGAAGCCAAGACCAGAGAACATGACTGCTCCTCGTGGAACTCGTCGCTTGAGGGGGAGGTGATGTCATGGACAAAGGAAACCATCTTGAACCTTAGATTCCATGTGAATCCTATATCTCATGATTGGTTCAGAATTAGGAGAAACTAATGCTTCCAATGCATCCGGAATGTGTCAAAACCCTAAGATCAACGGACTATTTGCTGAATTCTGACAACCGCAGGTCCTGTTTGGTTTGCTGACATCATTGATGACATCATCAGTTTGCAACCACCCTTGAGATCCTATATAAGGAGGCTTGGGCCACATTCATTCTCAGACTTGCCAATACCAATCTTGGGAGCTCAAGGAGTCGTGACCGCCAAGTAAGTACTCTCCAAGTTCCCGTTCCAGTTCTTGTCTTGTTCCTTGTTTCGATTTGTCTAGTCTAGTTGTTGGACATCCTGTCTTGTCCTCTTGTAATCTCATAGTACGAGATCTTGTCGAGTTCCTTCCTGTATCTAGTTCATCTCCCAGAAGGGAGTTCTTGTAATCCAAAGATCTTGTTCCATACTTACGATCCCGAGTTGTGGGATCTCCTGTATCATCTCTAGCTGAGTTATCTATACCTATAGTCCTGGGTTGTGGGACTTCTTGTATCAGCTACATATTCCTGTATTGTTTTCCCTACATGGGTATTCTTGCATCAAAAGTATATTTCCAAAAATCTTGTCTATTGTAGTCAAAAAGCACAATCTAGTGCTCCCCTGACACATTGTATCAGAGAAAATAATCTTTATGGACCCTAAGAAGATCAAGACAATCCTCGATTGGCAACCACCTTCATGTGTTTGAGATGTACAATGTTTTCCAGGGTTTGCCAATTTTTACACGATATTCATCAGAGATTACTCCAAGATAGTGACACCTCTTACCAAGCTAACAAGAGACTCAAAATTCTCATGGACCGAAGTAGCAGAAAAAGAATAAAGCTACTCTATACTTTACTCCAAGATAGTGACACCTCTTACCAAGCTTATAGGAAACTCGAAATTCTCATGGACCGAATCAGAAAAAGCATAAAGTTACTCTCTATACAGATCACAAGAACTTAGAGTATTTTATGACCAAAGTCATTTTACCTATGCTTTAACCTCATCTCATAGTTGTTTTAATCATGAGATAATATTAAAGACTTGTTTGCCATGTGTGCTTTCATTGTTGAAGGTTGGGCCCGTTGCCTTAATCTCTCATTAATACTTACACAAGTAGGTTGCTGAAGCAAATACTCTACACACTCCTGCTCTGATACCGATTGTTGATTTTTAGGCCCACAATCATGTCTTCGTATAAAGCATCTCACTTTCAAACTCAAGCTTAATGCGTACTTCATCTAGTAAACCATATTCTTGATCTTTTTTAGCTCATATAAACACAAATACAGTTAATCTTAGTTTATTTCCAACTCTTACATACCCATGACAATCAATTATCCACCTAACTTGACAATTTTACGATAAGTTCATAAAAGTTCTCTATCAAAAGTTACAAAGTAGGGCATGTCAACAATCCATAGAGGCAAAAGGAAAGGCACATGGGAACAATAAACGAAGAAAAAACCAAAGGAAACACCAAAATGTAGACGATAACATAGTGTCCTTCTTTATATACAGGTATAAATGCTACTCAACCTTGATAGGAAGACTAGTTTATTCGAATATTCAACTTGCAGCCACTGCCAAAAATTTTACTCGATAAAAAGTCAAAAGATAAGGTTTAGAATGAATTTTGAAGCATCTACTTTCTTACATAAAATTATGAGGAGCTACAGCCCTGAAATACTGCTATTAAAATTTCCAAAAACGTAATCACATTTTTAGATCCCGACAGAGATGATACGAGCATCTCCTTCCTTTTAGGCACAATGTGGTGAAGAATGCCTCTTACCTTGTGATGACTAAATTATCCTGTTTGGCATCCAATATGAGACCATACATCAGAATTTTGCAGAGCATTTGCACTGCTAGTTCCAAATGGTTGAAGTTGTTATAGCTCCCTGAGACACATAGCTGCAATCTCTCTTGTAATTCATTCCATCACAACAGTAGCACCAAGGGCTTTCAGTTTTTCGACAATGTCAGACGCCTCCTGCTTTGAGATACCAGTTTTCAAAACTGCAGGAGTCTTTTCCACGAGCTCTTTCGCTTCTTTTAAACCAAGAGTAGTAAATGCTCTAATTTCCTTAATAATTTTGATTTTCGCAGCAGCATCGAATTTCTCCAACTTCACATCGAAAGTCGTCTTCTCCGGTTTTTTCTCTTCTGTGGACTGCGCAGGGACCGCACCAGAGCCAGCAGAACCACCAGCGAAGCCGAATCCGACCATGGGCATATTATTTATCTTGAGTCTCTTCTTGAGCAAGTCCGCAACATCAGAAACTTCCAGAACGGATAGACTGAGCATTTCATCTGCGATTCTCACCACTCTCTCAGAGGGAACGCGTCCAAGCTCCGTGAAATGAGGATCCTCAGCCATTTCTTGGACAGTGTATAAGGGCACTTGAATCTGCTGTTGGGATAGTCCACTGCCTGCTGGACTGTGTACATGGCGAAGTAAGATCAGACTTCTGCAGGACGGATGTCGGCGGAACAACGAAGCTGAATAAGACGAACACTTAGAAAGGCGTCGCAGGTGGCTTATCATTGCCGTATCTCTGCTTAACGAAGGAGTAGGTCTGCAAATTTCAGACCAATCACTCAACTCCGTTTGCTTACAAATTTTCTCGCCCCCACTCCCAGGCAGTCGTATAGTTAGAAGGAGAACTCGTGATGGAGGACAACCAACATTGAGAGACGTCATTAAGGTTCATATGTTAAAACTAATGCCTTTCTACATCTAAAAAAAGAATGCCCTTTCATTCCGGCTAACACATGATAAGTTGAAGAATAGAATCGTTTCCTCTTTCGCCAAGATATAAGGCCTTGTTTTAGTCATGCTTGTAAGTTGTGAGCTTCCTTGAGAATCGACCAATACATACACAAAGAGCACGCACAAAGGTGGCATCCTTGCACACAAAATCTTCCACTTCTTCACATCCTATGCATGTCATGATTATCCTCTCTCTCTCTCTCTCTCTCTCTCTCTCTCTCTCTCTCTCTCTCTCTCTCTCTCTCTCTCTCATCGGCTATTACAAGTGTGCGTCCTTTCTCTTCTCACATAGAACGCATGCATATGCATACCTTTATGTGCGATTTCACCATGGGAATCTATTACAATGACTACAAAAACTACCACCAAGAAGAGGTGCTCTACATCTCACAACCATCCAAGTGTGCATCCTTTCTCTTGCCACATAGCACGCATGCATGCACATAGCTTTAAGTGTGATCCCACCATGAGAATCTGTTACAATGACTACAAAAGCTACCACTAGGAAGAGGTTTTCTCCATCTCCAACCATCCATTATGTGGCCCTAGGCTAGGGGATCCTTCTTTGGTAAATACACACATGTGTGTCACATGCCCCAATTACCCCTATAGTTTGACTCTCCTAAAAGTCTTCTAGGAAAATTCACTCCCATACAACTCATAAGATTTGAACCCGAGATCTTATCCTTTAGACACGTTGGACCTAAGCACTAGGTTAAGCTCTTGGTTTATCTAATCCTTTATGGAACTTTCCTCTTGAATTAGCCTCTAGGATAGGTCAAGTAGCTTTAAAATGTTATTCCTCCTCCGTACTAAATCTTTCAAATGAAGACTTTAAAGCCGTTAGTGCAACTAATCTCCCATACATTATATCAACTTGTACCCAAAATACAAAGTTCTCAAGGATGATCAAGTCTCAACATGTGGCCATCATGCAACACTCATCCCCACTACCCATTAGGCACATTAAGATATCCCTCGAGTTAGACTATTTGGATAAACTAGCCCTTGTCCCACACACATGGCATGGTCTCTATAAACGATAATGAAGTTGAACTTGATGGCATAATCTCTAAGAGATCTCTTCTTGTCATCATAATCTTTAGCCCCATCAATTGCTTGATGCATCTTGGTTTTAGCTATTTATAATTTTGCTTGGAGGTTTGCTAAGAACTTTGTAGCACTATGAAATTTATTTGGCATTTCTATGGTACTAGCAATAGCAGGATTCATGCCATAATTCATCTCAAAAGGAGACATCCCCAATCACCAGGTCTAATGGTACATGAAAACACCACTAATGGCAAATAAGTATCCTAGTATGTCTTAATCTTAGACGCATATGCTCTCGACAGTCCTCTAATATCTCGTTGACCCTCTCGATCTAACCATTTATCTATGAATGGTCACGGCTATTCATTTTTAATGACACTTAGAGACAAACTATCATGGACACAAAGAAAACCATCTTAAACCTTAGATTCCATGTGAATTTCCTATATCTCATGTTTGTTTCAGATTTTGGAGAAACTAATGCCACCATTGCGTCTGAAACTTGCCAAAACCCCAAGATTGATTGTCTATTTGTTGAATTCTCACACCTGAAGGTCTTGTTTCTAATTGATGACATCATCGATGACATCATCAACTCGTAACCGCCCTTGGAAAACTTATACAAGAAGGGGTTGACCACATTCATTCTCAGTCTTGCCAATGGCACTCTTGGGAGCTCAAGGAGTCATGACCACCAAGTAAGTACTCTCCAAGTGTTATATTCCAGAGATGTACATGCTTGGAGGAACGAGAAGTTCCTTGCTCGGGGGATAGCCAAGGCCAAAATCCAGAGAGTTCATACCAGGTGCCTACTCATGATGGCCAGATGAGTAGAGGGGGCTTAGAGAGAACTCTAGATGGTGACTAGGCAAGGGCTATAAATAGGCTGGGAGGTTAGTCCGAGGCATGTCATTCTCGACTTCTCACATTTGGTATCAGGGCCATTAGATCTTGAGAAAGTAAGAGGGATCATCATCTTCGTGTGGAGAAAACACAAGCAACGATGGCGAGCTTGGAAGAACGTTTGGATGATTAGCATCTCCACGAAACAAGTGTAGAGTGTAGATCGCGGGGCAATACGCAAAAGAGATCGAAGAGATCAATCGGCAAAGGCGACGCTGATATTCGCAATTACAAGTAAGTAATCATCATACCTTCAAATCACTTTATGAACAGCGCAGCACACGAGTTTCGAACCCCAGCTCTCCTCGTTGAGAGGGAAATGACTTATCCAATAGGCCATACGCTCATTGATGCATCTTTCTACAATTCTATATGTAGTCCAATTTAGAAAAAGAGGACGAAAAAAAATGAGAGGCTAGAAAATAGAAGATGAAGAAAGAGAGAATGGGATAGAGAGAGAGAAGAAGAAGAAAATCAAGAGAGAAAAAGAAAGAGAAAGGAGAAAGAGAAGAAAGAGAAAGAGAAGACGGAAAGAGAGAAAGAGAAAAGAAAGAAAGAGAAGAAGAAAGAGAATGTAAGGTGAAGAAAGATTAAAGTGAAGATTAGAGAGAGAAGAAATAGATTATAAAGAGAGAAAAGAGTAAAGAAAGAGAAAAAAAAAAGAAAAAAAAAAAGAAAAAAAAAGCAAAAGGGAAGTAAGAGAAAGAACAAAGTTAACATATATACCTTCACGTAAATGATTCCACTTGGTATAGGAAGTAGACTTCAAGAGCTTTCCAATGAGTGGCTGGAAGCTATCATTGGATAATTATAAACCACCTGTAGAGAGCATTTAATTCTCTGCATATCATTTCAAGAGGTATGCTGCCCACTCACCTAGCTTCATTGTTTTGGCCATAACTTCCTGATAGAATATCCAAATCAAGAAATTCAACTTGATATAGATTCTACACTTCAAGAACTTTCTTTTGATTTGTCATAATCCATATTTGGACCATTGGAAGCAATCTCTGCACTATAGGAAAGAATTGTTTTTAATACATTTTCATTAAATTTTTGCTCTCATATACATTCATTTGAATGTCTCTCGCATTAAAGTTTATAGTTTTGCATTATATTTTCTTCCAGTTTTATGAAATCAACATTGGAAGGTGCATGGAAGATAGTTTTTACATGAATTTATCTATGCACATGAAGTTACATTAACTTATGTTGATTCATAAAAGCATGCACAGATCTTGTTTGTGTGTTTTAGAATCTTTTGCAGGTATTGAAAGCAGAAAAAAGACATGGTTATGAGGGCGTGTAGTGCCCAACAACACATTTTGGCAAAGTTTCTTTTTTGCAAGTTTCTAGAGTAAAAAGAGTGGTTTGCCAACCACTAGGCTGATGCCTATTATTGTAAAGACTATTATTATTTTTTTTCAGGCTTCATTTTCCTGGCGAAATGCTGCCGGAAATTTTGTAGCCACATGGCGTTATATGCCATGTGAGAACTAGAGTGATGTTGAGTTGTGTGAGAGAGGCAGTCTTCTGTCAGCATAGCTAAAAGTATATAATTTTATTGAAGTAGAGAATAAAATGCATGAGTGATGAATGCATGTATGCATAGACGATATGATTGCTAGAAAGTTGAAATGCATGATGCATTTTTTTGTTTATAGAAGATCACTTTTATGTATCACCACGATGAGTTAAGGTGAGCATGAGGTATGTGATCGAGATACCATGCATAGGCTAATTGTGCCTTTAGAGAGTAAAGGATAAGGAATATACATCAAGAGCAACTAGGATGTGTTTTTCGACTAGTAACGCATGAGCACATAAACTGTTTTTCATGCGAGCATATGTACTGGATATAAACGCTTATCTCGAGTCCGCACAAGAGTGCTATGGATATGATCACCAATACAAGTACTAAATGCTTGTGTATGATTGGTTGTGATGAGACTAATGAATGTGCAAGAAGCACAATGAATAGAATGACATCCATAGATGTTCACTTTTACAAAAAGGGTGGATACCATGTAAAGAGTTGATTTTTCAACGAGATGTTTTGGATGATTATTTGGTTTGCATTGATCTAGATGATCATTATATGCATGGATATATCTCCATGACATAATCCATCCAAGATAATGAATAAGTTTGTTTAATAATAAGGATTAACATGTCTCGTCATTTTTAAGTTTGAAAAAAATGATCGAGCAAATAGTTAGTGAGGTAGCAGCCTCATAGAGATTTGGATGCTACTCTTTGTGGGAATGCCCAAATTTATTGAAATTTAGAGGGCAATTATCTCTTAAGCTTTTATTTAAGCTGACCAAGTTTCAAGAAATTTGGAGACTTTTAGATAGGTCAAGTGACCGCTGCACTAAAAGTGTTGCTACTAAAGGTAGAGGCCTGAAACAAGTGACATAGGCCTGTTACAAAGGGCATTTCTCTTAATTTGTAGATCCAAATGGATTGATTTTTGTTGGATATGAAAGCTTGATAGATGCAATTTATGCATACCAAGTTTCATTATTTTTAGAGATTATATGATAGGTCAAATAATCTTTGCACATAAAAGTATAGTCTCTGAAATTTATGAAATGATCAGAGACCATGTCACCTAGAGGTGATTGGTTCTCTTAGCTCATTTACTCAAATTGAATGATTTTTGTTTCTAACATTTGTTGATATATTTAGGTAGTGATGTGTGTGAGCACTCTAGGACCACCGGGGCACTTTTTTCCCTCTTTAGGAGGTTTTTTTCCCCCAGCTTGTATATACGCCTATTGCCCTAATGGGCTACTTATCTTTGTACATTCTCTAGTAATACATTCAGTCTTGTGTGTTGTGCTCCAAGCTTCTTCTTCTTCCTTGTGTTGTTCGCATGCTTCTGCAGACGTCTAACTCCAACAATTGGTATCAGAGCAGGTTGTCGCTTCTTCTAGGGCGCCGTCGACACTCCTCCGTTTGCAGTCTCAGATTCGCACAAAATTTGGTGAGCATACTCTGAGCTCGTTTCGGCCTCCGAACGCACTATCGTAGCGCTTGTGCAGGCTATTTCGTCCTTTTGTGCCAAAGGTATATACCAGTTTCTGTTCGCCATTTAAGCGTCTCGAAGTCTGCTACATGTCTAGCAGAACTCGTCTGGGCAGTTTCGTTCAACTTTTTGAGATACAGTTAATTTTCTGCATCAAGGTATTTTAGTCACCGGCCATGGCTGAAAGCAGTGATGTATTCCGTATGTTGGCTGTTGAGGATAAGTTGGATGGTACCAACTACCCATTATGGGCTTATATGATGCGACATGTATTGGTTGCAAAAGGACTGTGGAACATTGTGGAGGGTGTTGAAAGACGTCCTGTTACACCTGCGACTATAGGTACTACAAATACAGGTGTTGGAGGTGCTGGAGCTAATGAAGATGGTGTCGAAGATGATATTGTGCAGATTCTTGTTCGTGCTGCTGTTTCTGTTGCACCTACTGCAGAGCAGATTCGTTGGGATGGCAGAGATGCCCAGGCACATGCATTGATAGCTTTGTCTATCAAACGTGCCATTATTCCTCACATACGCTCTTGCAGAACAACTAGGGATGCTTGGGATACACTTACCACATTGTACCAAGCTAGGAATGAGGCTCGTGTTGCTTATCTCCGAAAACAGTTGGAGAGTGAGCACATGAATGAAGGTGATTCTATGGACAGTTTCCTAACGAAGATCAAAGATTTGAAGGAACAGTTGATTTTTGCTGATGAGGTTATACCAGATAGCTCACTTGTGCAGACCGTTTTGAATGGTCTTCCTGACTCATATCAAAGTTTTGCTTCTACTCTTCGGTTGATGATGAAAGGCAATCCGAATGGCTTATCATTTGAGGAGTTAGTCTCTGTTCTGTTGCAGGAAGATCAGTCCAGGCAGAACAGGTCCATTATGCGAGTTGCAGATCAAGCTTTCCTGGCTAGTAAGAAGGGCAAAGGAAAATGGAGCTCTTCTACTAGTAAGCAGAAATCTGCAAATGCTTCATATTCAAAGAACCAAGACAAAGATGAGAAAAAATCAGAAAAGCAGAAATTGTTTTGTAAGTACTGTAAAGGCAATGATCATATCATAAAGAACTGTCCAAAACTGGCTGCTAAAGAGGCAAAGAAGAAAGAGGCTGGAATGGTTGTTGCAGAGGCCTCTACACCAAAAACGGAGTCTACAAATCTTATGCAGGAAGAAGAATGGGCGTTTACTACTGTCTGCAGTTTTGACCCATCTTCTCATGATCAGCGCATGTCTGCAGTAGACTCAGATGTTTGGTACTTTGACAGTGGAGCGACCAAACATATTACCTCGCAGCGTAGTTTCTTCTCTTCACTCGAGCCTGCCCCTACAGGGAATACTGTCACATGCGCCAATAACTCCTCTTATCCTGTTATGGGAGTTGGTAAGATCATTCTGACTACTGCTGATGGTAGTTCTTTCACTTTGTCAGATGCTTTATTTGTGCCAGGGATTAAAAAGAATTTGTTATCAGTTTCTGCATTAGCCAAGATTGGCTTGGTTGTGAAATTTGTTGATGACAGGTGTACACTCCATGATCTCTCAAATGGCGATGTGATTATTGCTTCTGGCATTTTATGTCGTGGGCTGTATAAGCTCATAGACTATGAAAGATCTGTGAATGATTCGGCATGTGCAGTTCATGATTCTCAGGCTATGTCAGATGCAGAGCTTTGGCATGCACACTTTGGTCATCTGAATTTTGCTAGTTTGTTACGCCTGCAGAAATCTGAAATGGTGTCCTCTTTGCCCAAACTTGAGGCACTTGGAAAACATGTTTGTGAAGGCTGTATTTTGGGCAAAATGCAGCGTTCTTCCTTTCCAAAAGATGGTTCAGTTCGGGCTACGCAGAAATTGCAGCTTGTACATAGTGATGTCTGTGGTCCTATGCAAACACCCTCTTTTGGAAATTACCTTTACTTTGTGACTTTCATTGATGATTTTTCCAGGCATGCATGGGTATATCCACTCAAAGCAAAGTCCGAAGTGTTCATGTGCTTCAAACAGTTTTTGCTTTGGCTGAAAATCTGTCAGCATGTAAAATGGGCACCCTCCGTTCTGATCGAGGGGGGGAATATATGTCTTCAGATTTTAATGCATTTTTGGCTGAACGTGGGATAAAACACCAGTGTACAGTGCCGTATACACCTCAACAGAATGGAGTTGCTGAACGGAAGAACAGGTCTCTCATGGAGATGGCGAGGTGTATGGTCAAGAGTCAGGCTTTACCTCATAGTTTCTGGCTTGAGGCTGTCATGTGTGCAACATATGTACTGAATAGGTGTCCCACTAAAGCGTTGCAGTCTATCACTCCATATGACGCTTGGCATGACCGCAAGCCATCTGTTGCTCATCTGCGTGTTTTTGGTTGTTTGGCATATGCATTAGTGCCTGAACAACATCGCAAACAATTGGATGATAAGGCAGTAAAATGTATTTTTGTTGGGTGTAGTTCTGAAAGTAAAGGCTATCGTCTGTATCACCCACTGACTAAACGCATTCTGGTTAGCCGTGATGTTGTCTTTGTGGAAGATGCTATTCAGCCATTGCTTTCATGTACTAAGGAGACATCTGTTAGCTCCAAAGACATGTATGATACTTTGATGCCTCTTTTTACAGGTGGATAGTCTAGTGCTGGTCCTAATGAGGCAACTTCTCAGCCTTTGCAGGTTTCATATGATGATGCAGATCATTCCATTTCCGATGCAGATTTACATGATGCACTTGCTGATGAGAGAGTTGATATCGAGCAAGCAAAAACTATGCCAAAATGGCTGGTGCAGACTTTGCGTGACAACAAATTAGATGCACCTTTGTCATATCGTACTCGTTCAGGCTCTCATAGCGCCTCCTTTGCATTAGATTGCTATGCTATGGCTGCATCTAGTCTCTGTGATGAGAATGAGCTTGTTTCTTTTGATGAAGCACAGAATTTAGAAAATTGGATGGCTGCTATGCAATCTGAATATGATGCTATAATGAAGAATGGTACATGGTCTTTATGTGACTTGCCTCCTGGCAAGAAGGCCATTGGCACTAAGTGGGTATACAAGTTAAGCGTAAACCTGATGGTACAATTGACAGGTATAAGGCTAGGCTTGTTGCAAAGGGTTATGCGTAGGAAAGAGGCATTGATTTTGATGAGACCTTTGCACCTACATGCCGTATGACTACTGTTAAGAGCATTTGTGCACTTGCAGCCCATCATGGTTGGAATGTACATCAGTTGGACATTAAAACAACATTTCTGAATGGTGACTTGCATGAAGAAGTGTATGTTTTTCAGCCCCGTGGCTTTGTGCAGAAAGGGCATGAAAACCAGGTGTGCAGGTTAAAGAAGGCGTTATATGGTTTAAAGCAAGCACCACGTGCTTGATTGCACATGGTTTTGAGAACAGTCCAACTGAAAGCACCTTATATGTTAAGCGTGCTAATGATGTGCTTCTGGTCATTGTTGTCTATGTAGATGACATGCTGCTCACTGGTCCTATTGAGAAGCATATTGCTGATTTCAAGGCTGATTTGCATGCCTCATTTGAGATGTCTGATTTGGGGCATTTGCATCACTATTTGGGCATTCAGTTTATGCAAGTTGATG
This sequence comes from Ceratopteris richardii, assembly GCA_020310875.1. Taxonomy (NCBI): domain Eukaryota; kingdom Viridiplantae; phylum Streptophyta; class Polypodiopsida; order Polypodiales; family Pteridaceae; genus Ceratopteris; species Ceratopteris richardii. The sequence continues at coordinate 60,950,580 of CM035434.1, forward strand.
GTGGAATGGCTTTGTGTCAAACGAAATATATTGACACATTATTGCAGCGTTTTGGCCTTGAAGACTGTAAGCCTATTGCCACTCCTATGGAGATAGGTTTATGATTGAGTCTTCATGATGCTGGAGATGCATCTGATGTTGTTCTCTATCAGCAGGCTGTTGGATGCTTGATTTACTTATGCATTACTCGGCCAGATATTCAGTTTGCTGTCTCAGAGATGAGCAGGTTTATGCATTGTCCAAGAGTCACGCATTGGAAGGCGGTTAAGCGCATCTTTCGCTACTTGAGTGGTACTCGGCTACTTGGGTTGTTTTATCCCAAGGGGGGATCACTACCGCCAAATTTGCATGCTTTTTCTGACTCAGATTGGGCTGGTTGCTATGACACTCGTGTGTCCACCAGTGGCTTTTGCTTCATGCTTGGTAGCTCATGTATATCTTGGTTGAGCAAGAAGCAGCCTACTATGGCCACTTCCAGTTGTGAGGCTGAGTATAGGGCAACTTTCACAGCGACTGTTGAGTGTGTGTGGCTCAGACGCCTTATGGCTGATTTGGGTGTTGGCCAGTCTTCTGCCACCACCATCTTCACTGACAGTCAGAGCGCATTGGAAGTTGCGAGGAACCCTATGTTCCATGCTCGCACTAAGCACATTGAGGTGCATTATCACTATGTCAGGGAGAGGTTCTCTGCTGGGGAGATCAGCTTGGCATATGTGCCCACACAGGAGAACATTGCAGACCTTTTCACGAAGGCTCTGCCTAGGGAGAAGTTTGAAGCTTTCCGCAAAGCTTTGGCCTTACTTCCTTTTGTGGAGTGATTTCCACATAGCTTGGCACTTCCTTATACATGAGTGCCAGCTCCTTGTTCACCGCATCACTCCCAGGGGGGATTTGTTGATATATTTAGGTAGTGATGTGTGTGAACACTCTAGGACCGCCGGGGCACTTTTTTCCCTCTTTAGGAGGTTTTTTTTCCCCGGCTTGTATATACGCCTATTGCCCGAATGGGCTACTTACCTTTGTACATTCTCTAGTAATACATTCAGTCTTGTGTGTTGTGCTCCAAGCTTCTTCTTCTTCCTTGTGCTGTTCGTGTGCTTCCGCAGACGTCTAACTCCAACAACATTAGATACACACTTCCAGATAGTGTATATAAAATTTCAAGATGAAATTTTTCTTTATTTAGGAGATATAAATAAAAGAGTAAAACTTAGCCTCTATAAATTTTTAAAATTTTGCAGGTATAGAGGCTTAGTATTTTGGTCATTGTGGAAGGTCCAAATGTCAAAATACTATGAAAATTATACCAATACAATTACAATGTAGTAGCTATATGTTATTAAAATGTTGAAGAAATTGGACATCATTTGATAGGTCAAATGATCTATTCTTCTCAGACTAATCTCTGTCGAGGATTTTCCTGAGAGTGGTACATGTGACTGATGAGCACATGATATTTTCATATTGGAAACTCCAATTTCAAAAATTTTTGTTGGAGAAGCTACTCCAGTGTAGACCCTATGCTATAACCAAAATTTAAGGATTTTGGAATTTATCTTCATAGCTAGAAGATATTATAAAAGTGCAACAGTATTGTTTCTAGGCTCACCTAACACAGGTGTAGTATAGCTAGAATTATACTTTTGAATGAGTATTTAATTTCATTTTGAATTGAAATTTTGTGAGACCAAACTAGATGAGGTGATCTAGATTTGGGCAGAAAGAAAATGAAATTTGGAGTTTGTTTCAAGAAGATGACCCTATACATTTCACAGAGTTGGTCATCTTATGTTCGACCCTTCCAGTAAAATGGTCATAAAACTCTGAGCAAATATCCAAATCAAGTGATTTTTGTGCCTAATGAAAGCTTGAGAAAAGTTACATAAGTTTGGAAAATATCATAGATTGTGGATGAGTAAAATTTAGTTAAAATTAAGATTTAATGTGCTTCTGTTTGAAATTGTTTATGCAGGAGGCATTGTTGAAAGGAAAAGACTTTTCATAGGTTTTTTGTGATATTTTTTGAGATGGTGTGATCACCATGGGCTAGCTATGCCATAGATATTTGTTTATTGAGCATTGGTTTTTGGTGACCATTTACAGTAGAACAGAGGAGACTCTGTCGAAATTTTCAAGAATATATATAGTGCCATGAGAGCATAGAACAGGAGAACTTTGGTAGTTGTTCTCATTTCAAATAATTGGATTCATACAAGTGGTATAAATTCCAATTTATTGTGATTCAATATTTGATTCAAGATGCATGCGTTGATATTTGATGCAAGCCGCATCCTTCACAACTCTAGTTGAGTTGATTTACTAAATAATTTCTCAATTCTCAACTCAAGATGAGTTGATGTTACAGACAGTTATGAGTGATAGAGTCATAGGAATGAATTTGTTCTTTCCATCGAGCGAAGGGAACACTTCAGTAACACTTCATGATTTCATTACATTATTTATGGTTGTGAGTACTCACTGAGTTATTCTTATCATTTTTGAGAGAAGTGTTTGACTTTAATCTCATACACGCATCTATGTGGAGTATAAAGTTGGTGGTATGGGACATCAAACTCTGTATTCTACCTAGGTGTAGGACAGATGGTATGGGAGAGAAGTCTCTGAGATTGTATTTTTTATATGCTTTGGAGTTCATTTATATGACCTTCTAGTATCATCTTATTATTAGACAACAGAGGGGCAGTTGAGACAGTCACTCTGTTGAGCCCATAAAAGTCAACTGGTTAAAGTCAACTGGTCAAAGTCAACAAGGTCAAGGTCAAATTCAACAGGTGCAAAGTCAAAGTGCGTAAGTGCAGGTGTGCACAGGTAGTGCACAATGAATTGTCCACAAAGGGTAAATTGGAGAAAATGGGTTGCAGGTTGCAGAGGTATTTTCTCTAATTTCCCTAAGGTTCAAAGTGTGTTTTAAAGTGTTTTGGAAGGTTCAGGTGAACCCCCTCTTATGTGCAAAAGTGAAGACTTAAAAGGAAACATGAAGGTATGTGAAGCGGCAAAGTGTACGCACAGGTGAAAGAATGGCCCCCCATTAAAATTTTTGGTTTTAGTCTAAAGTCACTACAGGACAAAACAGTGAGTCGTTGGCTGCCACTTGTGAGGACAATCTTGGGACATCAAAGTGAGGACCAAGATACCATTGCAGTTAGAAGCGTACGTGATCGACACACTCAATCAAGGGCCATTCTTGGATCAATCTTAGAGTAAGCAAGAAAGCATAGTCTAAGGAAGCAAGAGAGAGAAGTGCAACAGTCACCAGTGCGACGACGCAGAGAAGTGGAAGTGAAGGAGTGCATAGGGAGTGCCTAAGGGATTGTGCAAAGTGTGCTAAGCTAGTCCCCCAAGTATCTCAAGGTCCCATTGCAGTGGGCGCGTGCCGACAGAAGGTATTCACTCCTCCCCCTTTGTGGAAGCTTGGTGCAAGGTGTGCACAAGGATAAGCTTGAAGCAGGTGGAGGTGTGGTGCCGAGGAGGCTGGCGGCAAGAAGACTTTGGGATATTTGGTATTTTGTAATTGGGCACTCTGTGGGATTGTGAACAAAGGTATTGGCTTGTCTTGTACTTCAAACCTTGTAATTGTCTTACTGTAATCAATCGGCAGAAGCTTCCAGGTGTATTTTCTCTTCTTGTTTCTTCCCTTTTTCTCCTACAAACCCTCAAACTCCTTCTTGTCTAAGAATCCACCAACAAAATTTGGCACGCACGGTGGGACCTCCAAGGAGATTTGAGCTTAGGAGAAACCAAGTGCCAAGCATAGAAGAGATCAAGTGTCGACAGAACCACAGTGCTACTTCATCAAACAAAAGGTAAATATATTCTTATCAAGTTTTACATTCAGTGGGCTATGAGCTGCTCATGACCGCAACCCGGTCCCAAGTATTGAGGGTCACCTGCAAGCAGACAAGGAGGAAGGTTGTTAGAAAGTCCCCCAGTCCACTATCTTCCACATCATAAGTCAAGAGCATGGCGGGTCAGGTAGACTTGGAAACTTTACTCTCTAGATTAAATATAAAGTTTCCTTCTTTCAAAGGCCTAGCTCAGGAGGATCGAGATGAACACATTAGAAGGTTTTTAGCACTATGTAAGACTAGAGGCCTAATGGGTAGGGAGGATGCTTTTTTGATTCTCTTCCCTGCCACATTAGAGGGATTAGCTGATAAGTGGTTCAGCCAGTTTGCTGAAAACCATTTTACCATTTGGGATGTGATGAAAGATGCTTTAAAAAATCAGTTCCAGCATGGCAACACTACGGAAATTATCATAGAAGAGCTAGAAAATTTAAGATTAGGTCTAGGAGAAAAGTTCCCGGAGTTTGTGACTCGGGCCAAAGCACTAATGGCTAAATTGCCAGATCCACCCCATGATTTTTTTGTCAAGAAATGGTTGGATAAACGCCTACCAATGGCCACTCAATGCAAAATAAAGGAATTAGTGCTACCTACAGCCTCCATAGAGGAGTTCATCAGCACAGCCACACGCTTGGAGCAGATCAGGTACCAGTATGAAGCAACCTCTTCCCAACCAACATATGGTACAGAAATGGAGGATCCAGTGATACAGCTAAGGAAAGAGCTGGAGGGCTTAAAGAGAAATAAGCCCTACAAAGAGGAAGAGAATGCTGTTGCTCAGTTGAGAAGAGAGATTGAAGCACTAAAGCTCCAAAAGGAGGAGGAGGCCCAGGCAGAGGAATTGGCTCAGCTGCGACAGGAGTTGCAAGAGCTCAAAGGAGGTGGCATCAAGAGTGGACTTTGGTGTTCCATGTGCAGCAAGCAAGGTCACATAGTAGGTGAATGTCCTCTGTTAAGTGTGACTTGTCAATTATGCAGGAAGGTTGGCCATGAGGCCCATGAATGCCAATCAAGAGGAATGCCTACAATGACATACTGGACACAAGGAGGACCCCCAACACCAGCAAATCTGATGGCTGCTGCACCAAATCAAGGTAACAACTATAATCCTAGACAGAGGAATAACTTTGGAAATGGGCCTAGGAGGCCAATCATCTGTTTCAAATGTGGAGAATGTGGGCATTATCAAAGTAGGTGCACCCTACCAGAAAATGCCCCTCCTTGCAGGAACTGCCCTGATGCAAGAGACCATTATACAAATTGTTGTCCCAAGAATCAAGCCTCTTCCTCCAGGCCCCACATTCAAATGATTTCTGTGCACAAGGAAGAAGTGTGTGATCCAATCAATGAGCCATCTCCATCTACCAGGGTGGTGCAATTAGAAGAAATAGAATCTTTGACTGTGCAAATAAGAAGCAAGGGGAAGGCTCAAGCAGAAATAGGACAAGAATCAAAGATTAAGGAAGGGAATCAAAATAGAGAAACATCTGAAGATAAAGTCAACACGTGTGGGTTCAAGTCAAAAAGGAGATCGCATATGCACCAGTGATGCCATTGGGCATGCCTTCAACAGGGCTCATGAGGAGTTTGATAAGTCAACTGGAGCCCATGCTCTCAAGGAACAGAGGCTTCAAAACTACTCAAGTCCATGAAAAAGGAGGTTAGTATTTTTGATCTAATAAAGATGGATGGGAAATTCAGGTCAGAGTTATTGCAGATAATTGATGAAGCTTCCACTACAAGTTTGGTGGCAAAGACGGCGGTTTCACATAAAGGAAAAATTGTAGGGGAAGCACCCCTTTACAGATTATAAAAGTCCTCGGCTTACAGTATCAATCAAGGGTCATGAATTTCAAGGAGTTATTGTGGATGGTGGTTCTGGCATTAACTTGATGCTTGAACATACAATGGAAAAGATTGGACTCCACCCTTCAAAGCCTGCACATTTCACTGTTACTTTGGCAGATCAGAGCAAAGTAAGGCCCTTGGGAGTGATCCCAAAGGTTCCACTTGAAGTACAAGGTAATCTATTCATTCTGGATTTTGTGGTCTTAAGATTGCCCCAGGTTGAAGGAGGATTTCCTCTCTTAATTGGACGACCATGGCTGAGGCATGCAAGTGTCATTCATGATTGGGGCAAGGACACTATGTGGGTACAAAAGAAAGGGCAGGAGCTGACACAGATTCATTTAGAAGAGGGCCCAGACAATCAAGGAAACACTAGTATGATGCAAACAGTTGGCATTTGCATGGAAACAGAATCGGAGGATCAACCCCAAATAGATTTTGAGGAAGAAGAGGATATTCTAAATTGGCTCCAAGCAGGAAACTCTTCCTCTTGTTTTGGAATTTTTCTTAATAATTCTTGCATGACTGAAGGTTATGATGAAGATAAGGAAAAAGTCCAGGTTGTGGATTGGGAGAGCCCATCACAGACCACAGAAGGGGCAGGAAAACACCCCTCAAATACAACTTGGAGGAGGATATGACAACCACAGATAAAGAAGTTTCTAAAGCTAAAGGCAAGGTAAAAAATTCTAGTGAAGAATGGTCTTTCCCAATTCAAGAAATCCCTGCAGGATGGATGTAGGACAAGGAGGAACACATTGAAGTCCAAAATACACCTGTCATGTACGAAAAGCTAATAGAAGAAGAAAAGGAAGCTGATGCACACGAAGATAATATGGTAGAGAGAAATCCTGTCCAAGAAATACAATTAGGCACTCAAGACAATAATCGGCCAGTTTTGGTGGCCACTTGGTTGTGGAGCCACTCAGGGCTCCTTGAAAAGGTAAAATCATTCTTGACCCAGTATGTAGATGTTTTTGCCTGGCATTATAAAGACTTAGAAGGAGTGCCTGCAACTTATGGAAAGCATAAAATCCCTCTGGTTGATGGAGCCAAACCCATAAGAGGAAAGAGTTATAGACTTAATCCCAAATATGCTGAAGCTGTCTATGTGGAAATCCAAAAGATGGAGGATGCAGGAATCATCATTCCTGTTGAACACTCAGAGTGGCTCTCACCTATGGTTATAGTACCAAAGAAGAATACTAATAAAATCAGAATTTGTGTTGACTTTAGAGCACTCAACAAGGTGACCATTCCAGATGGTTTCCCAATGCCTTTTGCAGAACAGGTCATTGAAGAAGTGGCTGGGCATGCATTATATAGCTTTATGGATGGATTCAGTGGCTATAACCAAATATCAATACATCCAGAGGATCGTGACAAGACTGCTTTTATCACACCTTGGGGAACATATGTGTATGTAAAAATGCCATTTGGGCTCAGAAATGCTCCAGCCACCTTTAATAGAACGGTCAATCTCATTTTTGGCCCCCTATTGCTGGAATCACTTAGAATCTTCATGGATGACTTCTCTTCGTTTTTAGGATCTCACAAAGAAACTCTTCTAGATTGTTTGGACCACCACTTGAGGCAGCTGCAGAATGTTTTCAAAAGGTGCAGGGAGACTAAGTTAAAGCTCAATCCAAACAAATGTCATTTCCTTGTGACAGAAGGAACTCTCTTAGGACATGTGGTGTCGGCTAAAGGTATGGCCCCAGATCCTGACAAAATCATTTCTATATTAAAGTTGCCTAAACCTAAATCCCCTAAAGAGATCCAGAGTTTCTTGGGGCATACTGGATACCATAGAAGGTTTATAAAAATGTATGCAGAGATAGCCAGACCTCTGGCTAGACTTACAGGTAAGGAAGTACCTTTTAAATGGGAAGAAGAGGAGGAAAAAGCATATCAAACATTACGGTCAAGGTTGGTGTCTGCTCCTATTTTGGTCACACCTGAGTGGTCAAAAATCTTTCATATACATGTAGATGCCAGTGCCTATGCAGTGGGGGCAGTTTTGACCCAACCCAGTGAAGAATTTAAAGTGGACAGACCAATTCAATATGCCAGTAGAATCTTGACCAAGGCTGAAAGGAATACAGTACTACAGAAAGGGAAGCCCTAGCAATGGTCTTTGCTGTCCAAAAATTCCGTCATTACTTATTGGGAGTAAAATTTATTATTATCACAGATCACCAACCACTAAAATACTTGCTCAACAAACCACAAGCCACTGGTAGAATATGGAGATGGTTATTGTTGTTCCAAGAGTTTGATTTTTCTGTAGTCCATAAACCAGGTAAAGAAAATGTTATGGCAGATCACCTATCCAGAATCAATATGATGAATCTAACTAGTGGAATCAATGATGATTTTCTAGATGCTCATCTATTTGTTGTACAAGCTCAAGGTTGGTATTATGATATTAAAAATTTCATTAAAACTGGGTTGTATCCAGAAAAGGCTAGTGCTGTGCAAAAGAAGAGATTGCTAGTCAAGAGTAGACCATATACCTTCATTGAAGATAAATTGTATAGACAGGGCAAGGATGGCAGGTTCAGGAAGTGTTTGGAAGAAGAAGAAGTGAGGGAAGTCCTTCATTCTGCACATGAAGGAACAGGTGGTGGGCACCTTCCAGGGCATATTTTGAGTCAGAGGATACTGGATGCTGGTCTATGGTGGCCTACACTATTTAAGGATGGAGATGAATGGGGAAAGGCATGTGACATTTGCCAGAGGTGTGGACCTAAGCCAACAAAGCAGAGGCATAACCCCTTGGTTGTTTCCACTTCCTGGCAACCATTTGAGAAGTGGGGGCTAGATTTTGTAGGGCCCATCTATCCTCCCGCAATTCCAAAAAGAGAAAAATATCTCTTGATAGCTACAGATTATGCGACAAAGTGGGCCGAAGCTATTGCCTCCCCCGATTGCACTGCCCAAACTGTTGCCGATTTCATTTATAGTAGCATCATTTGCAGGTTTGGATGCCCACTTGAAATTTGTACAGATCAAGGTACACATTTTGTCAATAAGGTCCTGCAGGAAATTTTCAACAGGTATAGAATTCTACATAGGACCTCTTGTGCTTACTATCCAAGAGCCAATGGACAGGCTGAGTCGACAAATAAGGTTTTAATCTCAATGTTAAGAAAGGAGTGTATGTTACAGCCCACTTCATGGGGCATTGCTTATCAAGGTACACTATGGGCATACAAGTTAGCCTACAAAGAGGCCACATGATATTCTCCCTTCCAGCTAGTTTATGACATATTGCCCATTGAGCCCTTTGAATTTTTACATGGTTCACCTAAGATAGCATTCATGCAGGGCAAGAAGGATTGTGATGTCTCTCAGAGGCTCGGAGCACTACATAAAGTAGAGGAGATTCGTCTACTAGCAACAAAACAATTGATAGAAACTCAGATGAAGAGGAAGGAGACACATGATCGACATCTGTGGAGCAACAACATTGACATAGGCATGTTAGTTCTTCTCCATAGACCTCATCTTCATACACAACTGCGAGGAAAATGGCTTCCACATTGGGAAGGACCTTACAGAGTCAAAACAATGCTAAATTGGGGTGCTGTGGAGTTAGAGACGCTGAAAGGAGAGGCCTTGCCATTGGTCAACATATCAAGGCTCAAGGCCTATCATCAACACACTTGAAGACGTATGGATCACCTGGACCTGCAAAATCTGTCCAGGTTGTAACTATCTTTCTCATCACATTTTTCTCAGTTTTAGTAGTTTTCTTTCTCAATTTCATCCTTGTTACTGGTGTTTTTAGAAAACCTAGAAGGCATTTCAGAACCTCTGCAAGAGTAACATTTTTTGGGTATTTTTGGAAATTTTTTTTTAGCATTTTTATGGCATTTTTATCCTTTTCCGGTGTCATTTTCTTGCCCAATAGGAGGAATAAATGGAGGCTCTCTGTGGTTTGATGAAGGTTTTTTAGGCTATCCCTGTAGAAAATTTCATGAAAAAATTTTCAGAATTTTTTTGGCCATTTTTTGGATTTTTCCTTCATTTTTTTCTTTAAAAAAAAAAACCCCCAAGGCATTTTTTTTTAACTCCAAAAAAAAAAAAGAAAAAAAACCCTGCCCCCCCCGCCCCCCCCCCCCCGCCCCCCCGGCCCCCCCCCCTCTCTCCCCCCCCCCCCCCCCCGCCCCCCCCCAGCCCCCCCCCCCCCCCCCCCCCACCTCCCCCCCCCCCTCTTCCCCCCCCCCTCTTCCCCCCCCCCCCCCCCCCCCCCCCCCCCCCCCCTCCTCCCCCCCCCCCCCCCCCCCATTTAATCCTCTCGCCCCCCCCCACTCAATCCAGAACTCACGGCGGCCCCATCCAGGTATCACTCTTTCTTTTTCTTCTTTTCTTCTCTCTTGTTTTATTTTCGTTTATTTTTCTTTTTGTTTTTATTTTTCAAATTTCTTTTATTTTATTTTTTATTTTTATTTTATTTATTTTTTTCTTTTCTTTTGTTCATATTTCACTTCATTTTTTATTTTATTATATTTTTTGTATATAATTTCACTCTATATTAGTTGTTTCCTTTGTATTTAATCGTGTACCCCTCTATTTTCTACGTTTTAATAGTAGTTTTTAGGGTATTTGCTCATGCCGGATCCATTTTTTGGATTCTTCGTTCCCAGTTCCGGTGTTTTCCTAGGTTTTTCCCGTTCAATATAGAGTTCTCTTCTTAAGCCATTGCTATCTGTGGTTGCAGCACTTTGTGACAGCGTTTTGCTCTGCACCTATGGCGTCTTCCGCTCCTCAGCAGGATTCCTCCATGGCTACCGAGGCGTACTCGGAGCTTGCTCCTTCGGCCTTGGCTTTCGGTCCTTTCCCTCCCGAGGTAGGTCCCCTTTTGCCTATGGCCCCCTCCCAGTCCGCCACCCTAGCTTCCATCTCGACCGTCCCTGTCGCCACCCTACACACCACCCCTCGGACCACCCTTCCCTCCTTAGTCCACCCTGTCCCTCGCGCACCACGCCCTATTACCCCTTCCACCCCTACCCATTTACAGGGTAGTCAGCCTTTCGCGACTTCCCTTCCATGCCTCTCCCTCTCTGGTTCCTCGTTACATAGCCCCATACCTCTTCCCCCCGGTCCCCACCTTCCCGTTGCAGCGCCGCCTCCCACATCCGTGCCGACGCTCTCCGATAGTTCCAGTGGCCGACCCGCACACAGTTCCGGTAGTCATTCCACCTCTCCTGTTCCCCGTCCGCCCTCGTCCTCCATCGTTGACTATCGCGACCCGTCTTCGACCCTCTCCATCCGCCTGCATTTAGCCTTGCCTCCCATCCCGCTCATCGATCTCCTTCCCGAGGGTTTCCTGCGTCAGGCCGGTCTTTGGCGCCTGGCCTCCCTTCTCTTATCCGAGGCAGAAGGGTCCGATATTCGCACAACATTGCTTGACTTCCCTCATTCTCCATCCGGTTCGCTCACCCCTGCAGTCATCGCTGCCGGCATAGGTTCTAGCTTTCATTCGTTTCATTCTCCGCAGTCCATTTACTCGGGGTTATCTCGGGAAGAGACCATCGCTTTCTGCATTTCATTATATGGCGTTGATGCCATGCCCACACACTACCAGCTCACTGTCCTTCATTCGTTCATTTTCCTCTTCTTGTTTCGTAGTCCCTCCTCAGACCTTCCGTTGCACGGTATTCATATAGCAGACCCCCTTTTCTGTTTTTTGCATGGCCGCCCATTTCCATATGGCACTCTCATGTTCCAGTCATTCCTCCTACGCTCTCGCCGATTCCATACTGCCCTACACCGCAGCACCCGTTCGTTCTCCGTTTATTCCGCCCCAGTGTTGGCTTGGCTATTTCATCTGCCTGGTACACAGCTCATTGCATCCAGCCGCACTCTTGACCCCGCCCATACTCCCCCTATTGTCCATTCTTCTCATCCACCTCCCCCGCCACCAGTTGACGTGCCCACCGCCCCTAGCACTCTTCCGCATGCATCTGTTCCCATCGCTGCCTCCACTCCCTCTCCAGCTCGCCGAGTCCGTACGCGTTTGATGGATTCATTTCCTACCCCTACCCCTGCCTCGCCCATTCATTTCCACCCCTCGGCCGCTGCCTCCCAGCCCCCTTCCTCTCCCGCCATTTCCATTGAGTCCGCTTCCACCTCCGATCATCCTCCCTCACCCCCTGCTTCTCCCGCTTACCCCCAGCCTACCCAGGGCCCACCCCCACCACCACCAGCCGCGCAGCCTTCCGACCCGCAGCCTTCCATCCCGGCTAGCCTCGACGACGACCCACCATTTTTGGGCCTACTTCATGATGCGAGCCTCGTCGCGAGTGATGGCGCCGACGCCGCCCGTCTCTCCCTTGATTCCGTCAGCGACCGCTGCACTTCACCAGCAGTATGCTATGATGATCGATCGCATTTGTGCTGCTGCCGTGGCTCAGTGGCAGACCTCGCGGGATGCGTTACGGGCTTTGCAGCAGGACCGGGACCGGTATCGAGATGAGGCTGATGTTGCTACTCGCGCTCTCATGGAGATCCGCCAGCGTGCGTCATTAGGCATTTGTGATAGTCCTGCGTGTCGGCTGGTCCGCCGAGAGCGCGATCACCTCCGCAGGTACAGGAGCAGGATTGCTGCATACACTGAGGAGGCAGCCATCATTCCCCCCGGCTCACCCGACTTACCTCTACCTCGGTACGATGTTCCTCCCGGGGAGAGGCCTCCTTCCCCGCCGTTGCCATAGTCATGCGTTCCGTGTCTATCCCCTAGGTTCTATGTATTCACTCATACTTGAGTTGCCAGAGTTTCATTGGGTTTTCCCTAGACTCATTTTGTTGTGAGGTTCGGTGTAGGATGCATCTACTTATCCCTTTTGGTTCACTTGTTATTCATTAGCTCATCACTTCCTTTGATAGACAGATCTTGGCCATTCCTTGGCATTTCCTGTATTCAACATGGACGGTTGTTTCCTTGTTTATTTCTGCTTTTATATGAGATTATGGTTCAGTGTTCCTTGTGTGTTCATTTTCTAATATCTGGTTGATTGTTGGTTGTTTTATTACTATGACTGTGTACTACAGGTTGGTTTCTTTCTCTCTGGTTGGGTTGGGTTTCTTTCATGGCCACCCTCAATTACTTCCTCTTTTCCCCCTCTGCCTCACCCCGCCCCCACACCCCTTCTTTCCCCCCCTTCCTCTCTTCCCAACACCGCCCCCCTCCACCCCTGTCCTAGCACCACCTTGCAGCATACTCTCTGGTGCTTTCTCCGATGCTCTTGATGTTCTTGGTTGCTGCTCCGCTATACTATTACAGTTTTGCTCCTCTCTTGTCATGATGTCCTATATGCTCTGGGTTTGGCTGTAGCTCTCCGGGACGGAGAGCACATTAGGTGGTGGGCAACTGTTGAGCCCATAAAAGTCAATTGGTCAAAGTCAACTAGTCAAAGTCAACAAGGTCAAGGTCAAAGTCAACAGGTGCAAAGTCAAAGTGCGTAAGTGCAGGTGTCAAAGTGCAAAGGTAGTGCACAATGAATTGTCCACAAAGGGTAAATTGGAGAAAATGGGTTGCAGGTTGCAGAGGTATTTTCTCTAATTTCCCTAAGGTTCAAAGTGTGTTTTAAAGTGTTTTGGAAGGTTCAGGTGAACCCCCTCTTATGTGCAAAAGTGAAGACTTAAAAGGAAACATGAAGGTATGTGAAGCGGCAAAGTGTACGCACAGGTGAAAGAATGGCCCCCCATTAAAATTTTTGGTTTTAGTCTAAAGTCACTACAGGACAAAACAGTGAGTCGTTGGCTGCCACTTGTGAGGACAATCTTGGGACATCAAAGTGAGGACCAAGATACCATTGCAGTTAGAAGCATACGTGATCGACACACTCAATCAAGGGCCATTCTTGGACCAATCTTAGAGTAAGCAAGAAAGCATAGTCTAAGGAAGCAAGAGAGAGAAGTGCAACAGTCACCAGTGCGACGACGCAGAGAAGTGGAAGTGAAGGAGTGCATAGGGAGTGCCTAAGGGATTGTGCAGAGTGTGCTAAGCTAGTCCCCCAAGTATCTCAAGGTCCCATTGCAGTGGGCGCGTGCCGATAGAAGGTATTCACTCCTCCCCCTTTGTGGAAGCTTGGTGCAAGGTGTGCACAAGGATAAGCTTGAAGCAGGTGGAGGTCTGGTGCCGAGGAGGCCGGCGGCAAGAAGACTTTGGGATATTTGGTATTTTGTAATTGGGCACTCTGTGGGATTGTGCACAGAGGTATTGGCTTGTCTTGTACTTCAAACCTTGTAATTGTCTTACTGTAATCAATCGGCAGAAGCTTCCAGGTGTATTTTCTCTTCTTGTTTCTTTCCTTTTTCTCCTACAAACCCTCAAACTCCTTCTTGTCTAAGAATCCACCAACACACTCTGTATGTGATCGCAAACAAGCCAAGTCTGCAGGCAAGTAGCCTAGAAGCGGAAAGGCAAGGTTTGCACATAAGAACTATAAATAGGCAATTGCATTCAGAAGAAATTTATAGAGTACGTACTACTTTATTTGATATGCCTGAGAATAAGCCATGGTTCATACATAGTGTGTATGAGGTGAGCTAGATGCTTAGCCTAGTGGGCTATGAGTGTGCACACATCTACTTACCATTTTTCAGTATGTCTACTGGACTCATATTATGGTTCTCACTATATCTGGGAGTGCCAGATTATCACAGTAGTTTGCTTGAGACACCTCATTCCTAGTTAGGAATGATTTGATCATAGTGATGATCAGATGTGGATATCTGGGCGTGCCAGATTATTACATTAGTTTACTAGAGACACCTCATTCCTAGTTAGGAATGATTTGATCATAGTGATGATCAGATGGTGGTCAGAGATAAAGCAAGTTTTATCCACTTGGAACATCTTACATGTTATTATTGAGAAGGTGGTGGTAGTTCCACTAGTTGCTAGACTTTCTTGGCACGTCTTCACTTGGGATGATGGACTTGGTTCCAGAGAGTGGATTAGGATTTATTTTGTATAAGAGATATTTTGATCCATAGTTTGGATTATTATATGATAGATTGAGATTTGGATCCATAGTTTGGATGTGACTGATTGAGATCTTAGTCCATAGTTTGGATGTGAGAGATTGATATTTTGGTCCATAGTTTGGATCATTGACATATTGATATCTTGGTCCACAGTTGATAGAGTGACATATTGATATTTTGGTCCATAGTTTGGATCATTGATAGGTTGTCATGTTGGATTCATAGCTTGGACTGTGATGAGATTTTCTTGACCTTTATTTCATTATAGTGAGTAAATCAAGCCGATTTACTTAAGCTTAGAGATAAAATACTATTCGGAAAAGATTTCCATTTATTTTTAGTATTTTTCCGCAGAGAGTTGGACATAGTCAAATTATTTTAGATAAGCATAGTATTTTATTACTCCAATGGAGTAAGTGATTTTGCAAGATTGTACCATATGACAAGCTGTCAGTGGGTATTTTAGGGAGATAAAGGCAAGTTGCCTAGGTCTCTACAGGTGAAAAGCCGTCACAAGTTAGTGGTCAAGGTCTAGGCATAGGGAGTCCGAGGATATTGCGAGTACTTATGATGCGCACATATAGACTCATTGGGCCTCAGAGGGATTCCTATAGTATGCCCAAGGCAAGAACTACTATTTGTTGGTGGAAATGCTAGATATAAAGCACAGAGACTAGTTGTCTACTTTTTGAGCATCTAGTATTTCAGACACCTAGCACACTCTACTCTTATTATTTGGAATCACAAATTTCGATTCCTAGGTTTATAGCTCCTTCTATATCATTGAGGACAATGATCTTTAGAAGGGGGAGAGAGTGTTATATTCCAGAGATGTACATGCTTGGAGGAACGAGAAGTTCCTTGCTCGGGGGATAGCCAAGGCCAAAATCCATAGAGTTCATATGAGGTGCCTACTCATGATGGCCAGATGAGTAGAGGGGCCTTAGAGAGAACTCTAGATGCTGACTAGGCAAGGGCTATAAATAGGCTGGGAGGTGAGTCCCAGGCATGTCATTCTCGACTTCTCACATTTGAGAGCCGATTGTGGGATTTGAACTCAAGACTTACCAGCTAGGAGTATGATGGGCTAACCACTTGCCCCAAAATCCATGGTTGAGGATTACTTCCTAATCCTCCCTCTTAGGGTGTGGTTCAACCATCTCCTACCAGTCATATCTTGAGTCTAACACTCTCTTCCCCTTCTAGAGATCATTGTCCTCAATAATCAATCCTTGGTCTCCCCTTGGATTGATGTCCTCACCCTTGCACAGTCTCTTGAACCATCTTGTCCTCAACCTTGGTCTCTTGAGCCTTGCCTTTCCACTTCTTGGACACTTTGCCTACAGACTTGACTTGCTCTCAACCTTGGTGTCTTGAGCCTTGCCTTTCCATTTCTTGGCCACTTGCCTACAGAATTGCCTTGCTCTCAACCTTGGTATCTTGAACCTTGCCTTTCTGCTTCTTGGAAACTAGCCTACGGACTTGCCTTGCTCTCAACCTCGGTCTCTTGAACCTGGTTCTCACCCATTCTAGGTATCTTGGATCTCCAATCTAGTATCTCCATTGGATTGCTAGTTTTGAAAGCGTTCCAACGGTATATTACATGTCTAAATCCGACCTACGGATTGGGAGGTAGACTCTAATCTAATGTTGAACTCACCTTTGAAATCGACGTGTGCGCCTTCCTTGAACTTCGCCCAAGCCTACTTCCTATGCTCTGATACCAATTGTGGGATTTGAACTCAAGACCTACCAGCTAGGAGTATGATGGGCTAACCACTTGCCCCAAAAGCCATGGTTGAGGATTACTTCCTAATCCTCCCTCTTAGGGTGTGGTTCAACCATCTCCTACCAGTCATATCTTGATTCTAACACCAAGTTCCAGTTCAAGTTCTAGTCTTGTCCTTGTTCTAACCTTGCCTAGTCTTGTATCATGGACATCTAGCCTTGTCCTCTTGTAAACTCGTAGTATGAGAGCTTGTCGAGTTCTTTCTTGTATCCAGTTCATCTCCAAGAAGGGAGTTCTTGTAATCATGATATCTTGTTTCATACTTATGATCCCAATTTGTGGGGTCTCGTGTATGATCTCTAGTAGAGTTATCCATACCTATTAGTCCCGGGTTGTGGGACTTCGTGTATCAGTCACATATCCTTGTATTGTTTCCCCTATGTGGGTAATCTTGTAATCAAAATTACATTTCCGTAATCTTGTCTATTGTAGTCAGAGAGCACAATCTAGTGCTCCCCTGACATTTCGGCAAGACTATCCACATCAATCATGTGTCAAGAATGATAGAATCCATATCCATACTAAAAAATATTGAGTCTACTTTGAATGATATATATCAAAAGCTCGAAGATCTAGAAAGGAGGTTATGATAAGGTGATCACTCAGTTGAATTCGCATCAGACTTCAAAATTGTATTTCAAGGATCCACATATCAGGAAGCCTATCTAGTTAATCGATTTCAAAGTGGCATCGTAAATTAAATAAAGGATCAATTGCAGTTTGGTATGAGGATCAATTGTTCAAAGAAAGCCAAGTCCAAGTGCTAGAAGTGTTGAATAATCAAGACACTATTCCTCAAGAATCTTTGAAGCCCTAGAAGTTATTGCAAATTATATGGAGTATACATATTATGAAGATAACAAGAAGGTAAAGAACAAAGAGTTCGTGTTCAATCAAGGAGGTGTGCTTACTGAAGGATTTCCTCAAGGAAGATTAGAATGCCTTATTCATTGGAAAGCATATGACATCAGTGATCGTACTTGGGAACTTATAGAAAATCTTCAAAGAGCAAAAAATCAAGGTTTGTGAATTCCATAAGAAGAATCCAATGAAATCCAAGCTAGAGAACATGGCCGCTCCTCATGGAACTCGTTGCTTGAGGGGGAGGTGATGTTATGGACACAAAGAAAACCATCTTAAACCTTAGATTCCATGTGAATTTCCTATATCTCATGTTTGGTTCAGATTTTGAAAAAACTAGTGCATCCATTGCATCTGAAACATGCCAAAACCCCAAGATCGGCTATCTATTTGTTGAATTCTGACACTTGGAGGTCTTGTTTCCAATTGATGACATCATCAATCACATCATCAACTCGTAACCACCCTTGGAAAACCTATATAAGGAGGGGTTGACCACATTCATTCTCAGTCTTTCCAATGCTAGTCTTGGGAGCTCAAGGAGTTGTGACCACCAAGTAAGTACTCTCCAAGTTCCAGTTCAAGTTCTAGTCTTGTCCTTGTTCTAGCCTTGCCTAGCCTTGCCTAGCCTTGTATCCTAGACATCTAGCCTTATCCTCTTGTAATCTCATAGTACAAGATCTTTTTGAGTTCTTTCTTGTATTTAGTTCATCTCCCAGAAGCGAGTTTTTGTAATCTTGATATCTTGTTTCATACTTATGATCCCAGGTTGTGGGATCTCATGTAACATCTCTAGTCGAGTTATCCATACCTATTAGTCCTCGATTGTGGGACTTCGTGTATCAATTAAATATCCTTGTATTGTTTCCCCTGTGTGGGTGATCTTGTAATCAAAAGTACATTTCTATAATCTTGTATATTGTAGTCAAAGAGCACAATCTAGTGCTCCCCTGACACAAACTTCCAAAGCTGCCTTGTGCATCTAACATTCCTATCTAAAATTATGGATGCTAGTAAACCATGTAATCTGAAGACATGCTAAATAAATAGCTCCCCAACACTGAAGCTTCTACTATCCCCTATGTGGATATGAAAAGAGTCATCTTTTGCAATCTATCTACTACTAATACGATAATATCGTGCTTCCTTAGGATCTATGGTAAACACACTATGAAGTCTATGGACATACTATCCTAGTTGTGCTTGGAATATCTAAAGGGTGTAATAGACATGCTATCCTAACCCTTTCTGCTTTGTTGACCTAACACATAAAGCATTATTGAACATATGTGTGTGGACATCTTTGGGTAATCTAGGCCACCACAATGTTCTTTTGACTAGTTTTATGGTCTTTTCAATAATAGGATGTCCTATAGAAAGAAGATCATGGTTATCATGCATGACTTTTCTTCTCAAATCCTAGTATGTAAACCTTTCCTTTTTGTTTACCTATTCCTTTCTCCATTGAGAAATTGGAATATGGGCTTGACTTGTTTGCTTCACTAGGCAAAGACCAAGATGAAGCTACCTTGTCTCTTATGATAGAGTCATCATTGATGGCTCCAATAATTTGTAACAGATGTGGATCTTCCACCTACGTTTCCTTTATCTCTTGAAGCATGATATGGCTGACTACAAAAATACCTCATTATATGGTGATATGTATATACTTTAAAGTCTACACCATAAAGATAGTGTCTCTAGAATTTAAGAGAATGCACCACTACATATAATTATTGTTTGTGCATTAGACAGTTTCATTGTGCAGGTAATTAATTTTCTTACTTTAAAAAGTCATAGGCCTACCATCTTACTCAAAACAAACCCTATTTCTATGCCACTAGCATCTCCCTCCAACTCAAATGAATTCTTTGGATCCACCATTCTAAGTACTATGGCATCTAAAATAGCTCATTTCAAAGTATCAAAATTGTCTTTTTGTTCTTATTTCCATCCAGATGGAACTTTTGCTTGAAGCAAATTCATCATAGGCACTATTATCAATTAATAGGATGAGAGAAATAAACACTTGAAGGTCCTAAAAATGATTGAATATGCCCTTCATCTTGAGGATTTGGCCATTCCAAAACTATTAAGACCTTTTTGGGCTCCATTTTGACCCCATTGATTGAAATTGCATGCCCTAAGTCCTTTATTTCTGGTAGGGATAACTAAGTTTTCTCTAGATTTACAAACAACTAATTTCTTTTAATTTATTTAACATAAGTCTAAAATTACTTTCATATTCATGCATTGAATTACTATACATTAACAAATCATCTATAGAATCCACAACACAAACTTTCCAATGAAAGGATGCAGAATGTCACTCATTAACATCATGAAAGTAACTTGTTCATTAGTAAGGCCAAATGGCATGACTAAACGTTATCCTACATTGCATCCTTCTCTCTTAATCTAATATGATGGTAGTCATTTTTTAAATCAATCCTACTAAATACAATTGCTCCACCTATAGCATCCAGTAAATCATAAATTCTAGGCATAGGCTATCTATGCTTGATAGTGATCTTATTGAATGTGTGGGTAAACTATGCACATCCAATTCTAAAAGAACTGTTGCTACAAGGGAAAAAATGTTGGTTATAATTAACCCTTTCTCCATATACTCACCCATGGCCTTCCGAACTTTGTTCTTCTCTTGTATAAAATGGTGGTTGAGCAGTTGGGCTCACTCTTGGCACCAACTCAATCCTATGATCAATGTTCTTGCAAGGAGGTAAATCAAACAATAGTTCACATAGAAATAAGTCATTGAATTTTTCTCTCACTTTCGGTGAAAGTGCTTGAGTATTCAAACTAGAGCTTCCTTCATTGTCATAATCCATCACAACACAAGATGAATAAATAAAATATAACAAGCGAATATACTTACAATTGATTTTGAGTAGTTATATCATAGTCATTAATCTCATCTCTTCAAGGCCTACCTCTCCACATATCACTAATCACCTTCCCTTGTGCGCAAATTGGTAAATTTGCAATTCTAAATATATGATTAGTCATTTCCTAGTATGTCATTGTTTACTAAGGACTATGTCCAAATGTGGAAGTTCTACAATCTCAAAATCCAATCTATCCTCATAGAAGTAGATCTATATAGGCAAACCAACTACTCATTGGTCCCATGTCTTTCTCCCCTTCCCATTGACCAACTCAATCGTGCAGGTATATACTAACTTCATGATATCTAAGTGTAGAGGTGGGAGTCGATGATAATATGTGCATATCCTAGGTCAAAGAGTTGTTGATAGGTTTTCCTACCATGAATCCTCTCACGAAACTAGCCTCCATGTCTAGAAACTCATATCCTTTCTATGATACTAGTAAGATCACAACATCTAGCATAAAAGGTATCTTTTTAGCAATCGTCATGGCCGCTACGAGAGATGGTTTTTAAGATGGGGAATCATTACAATCTTCATATACATTACTTTTTGCATGTGTAGGGTTTATGAATATGGTTGCAATAATTTTCCTTTTCTTAGGGGCATCCTTGAATATATGATGTCCTAAGCAACCATAACATATCTCCCTTCATTGTCTTGTCTTTTGGTTGACAAAAGAATTGTTAAACACCCTCTCAACCAAAGCAAACAATTTTTTTAGCTCTTAAAACTATCTTGATCATGTGCACCTATTTAGTCTCTCCCTGAGGCTATGCACTCATCAAAACTAGACCACCAAACCTCCTCCAAAAATCTTAAAGAGGAGATTGACAAGCTATTATATTATAGCTTTATATATGAAATGGAGCACATTGAGTGGGTGTCACGTGGTCATACTCAAGAAAAATGTCAAACTACATGTGTGTAAAAATTTAAAGAAAGTTAATGAAGCCATTATTGGAGACAATTATGCTTTGTCAATAATTGATCATATGCTAGAGTGGGTGGTAGAAAAAGAAGTTTATAGATTCATATACAAACTTTTCAAATATAGCCAGGTATCCATTGCCCTTGTTATACTTTATGGAATAATGGAATGTTAAATGGATTTAATGCCTTGAGGTTTTTAATGTGTTTTGTGTTTTGATTTAGCAATGAAGATTCATGAGGGTGTGAACATGCGTGGACTTATTCAGACATCTTAGGAGATATTTAGAAGATAGTTATTTTTAGAACATGGTATTTTTAGTTATTTTTGTAAAAATAATAGATCGCTTTAGAAAGCGATGTTTTTTTTGTAAAAATAGAAAATCATGATTTCATAAATAAAGAAAAAGCACGCTTTTCGAAGCACCTCCCTCATGTATCTTCTATTTAGGAAATAATGAAAAATACTTATAAATACACATGCTTCTCTAGGTACTTTTGTGTGATTTTGTTTCTGTACTATCCTTTGTGTATGTGTGGTTGCGGGATCCGAAAGTCAATAGTGGTATTAGAGCCAAGGCACATCTACGAGGGTGTATGTACTGACGTTCGATCGTGATTCATGGCATCCGCTCATTAACCGACAACTGTTTCAAGCATCTGGTCCAAGTTTGTGTTTATCAAGTCTGTTTGTTTTGGTTCACCGATTAGTTTTTTTGATTTTTTTCAAATTCAGCACTGTGTACTGTCACACTGTGACACCCTATGCCCTTGTGCTCACTATGCTCACTATTCACTATTCGAGTTCGATTCATTTATCAAATTCCTTTATCAAATTCCTTTATCAATTTGGTTATCATTCGGTTACTCCAAGGTGTCAACTAAGGCATAACTTTGGCATGTTTGGCTTCTGTGGCACTCATGGTTCCCTTTGGTTCTGTTGATAGTCGTTGGCTATGCACAAACCAATTCTAACACATGAGTGGCAATAAGGGCTTAGTTATTTCCCTACTTAGCCTACTTAGTTCCTTATTTAGCATGTAGGGGATTTGAACCCACAACCTCATACTTCCAAGAGATAAGCTTTATCCAGTAGCCTATTTTCTCTTTTTGATACCCCATTCCTTTTAAATATTTAATATAAATTTTAACACTCTCTTCACCTTATTTATTTATTTATTTAAATGCTCTCTTTTATTTATTTATTTGTTTATTTATTTTATTATTATTATTATTATTATTTTAATATACACTATTGTTAAAAAAAATTCCCATGCTTAGAGCTAGATTTTGGTTCTCTACATAAGGCCATGGACCCTACCCAAAATATCGACAATATTAGTTCCTCACGCCTACCCGAGGTACCAATCCAGGAACAATTACAACTTTTGTGACATGAACTCCAAGATTCCCAAAATGAGATTAAGGAACATGATGCTGCACTCCAACAACTACAAAGTGATGATAATAATCTAGTTAGGGTGATGAAGGCCATTATTACCGCCCAAGAACAAGGCACACAGTCCAAGATTGGTGCTAAAAATTTCCAATTTTCACAATTCGATGGGTGAAAGGATGGCCAATTTGTTCTTTCATGGCTATCTCAGTTTGATGACTTCTATTCTGATGAATCATACTCTGAAAGCGAAAAAGTGAAATTTATAACTAACTATTTGGTCAGTTATGATGGAATGTTCTGCACCATAGCACCAACCACCCTACCACATGGGATGCACTCCCCAGTTCCACTTACATGCTCGATGATCATGGACAACTTTTAAGTGGAAAGATGGAGATGATGTATCTACCTATACTCATTTTTTTTGGCAATGATTATTACTTATTCCTTCACTTGAAACGATTCTTGAATATACCTTGCAAAGAAAGTATGAAGATGGTTTGGAGATGGAAACCCAAGCCAAACTCAACACTCTACGTCCTGCAACTCTCTATCAAGCTACTTCTTTTGCACATGATGATGGGAAAGAATTTCAATCCATCACCAAGTCCATTCGCTTACAACAAACACATCAAGGACCACAACCAATCAAGCATGGTTTTCCCTTCAAGCATCCTTTTTCTACTTTTTCTTCTCCTACTTCTCAATGATCACCTACTTTTCAATGCCCACCTACTTTTCAATGCCCTCCTCAATCCAATTTCTCACCAGTACCCAAGACACCCGCTTTGCAACCTACAAAACCTCCAACCCTTCAAACTACAAAGATGGATGCTGAACAAAAGAGGCTCCGTGTCACTAGTTGGCATTGTGGTAAGTTTGGTGATACTAAAGCTAGATTTAGGTTTCGAACTCATGACATGAATCTTGTTGGAGCTCAAGTACGCAACATGGAGGTGGTCCCTGAAGGCATTCAACCTGATTGGACTGAAGAAGCATTGGAAAAGGAGTTAAGTACTTTGGGTAACACAATTTCTATGCATTCTTTACTTTGCATTCAAGCTACTATTAATGGTAAATTTTTTCATATTTTACATGATGATGGTAGTTCGCATGATTTTACTTCTCATACACTAGTGCAGGATCTCCAATTAAACCCACTTCCTTCTGTGTATAAAGTTAAGGTTGCATTTCAAGGAAATAGATATAATGTTACAAGTGAAGTGCATAGCATTCAGATTTTGTATAGGCTCATACATAGATGAACACACATTCTTAATTGCTTCTTTGCATTCGTATGATGTTATACTTCGCATGCCTTTTCATCATCAGTATAACCCATGCATTGATTATCATACACACACCATGAGTTTTAAGTTTTGCAAATCAAGATATTTCTTTGTCTGCATGCATGACTTCCAACCATTTCCATCAATTAGTCATACTCAAGTCAAACATGCATTTAGGAAAGGCCACAATTCATGTATTGTTTTTGTCATTAACATAGTTGATTACACACATACACTTCCTAATGTAGATAATTCATTTATGGATTCCTATAAGCATTGTTTTATGGCTGATTTTCCTTCTAAAGTACCACCTTCTAGGGGATCTCTTGATCATAGTATAGACTTAATTACCGGTAGTTCTCCTCCCCATAAAGCACCTACTAGGCATGGACCTTTACATCAACAGGAAATAGCTACTCAATTTAAGGATTTACTCCATAAAGGACTAATAAGACTTAGTTCTTGTCCCTTTTGAGCATCTCTTCTTTTAGTAGAGAAGAAGAACAAGACTTATAGGATGTGTATTGACTATAGAGCACTCAATAAGATCACAATTAAAAATAGATATCCTATTCTTAGGGTAGATGATTTGTTAGATAAACTTCGTGGAGCACATGTTTTAGCAAAATTGATCTTAAATCTTGGTATCATCAGATATGAATGACACAAATTGACATTTATAAGACGACGTTTAGAACTCAAATTGGTCATTTTGAATTCATGTAATGCCTTTTGGACTCACTAATCAACCTCCTACATTTGCACGCATGATGAATAACATTTTTCTTGAGTTCCAAGCTTTTGTTCTTGTTTTCTTTGATGATATACTTATCTATAGTGAGAATGATGATGACCGTTAAAAGCATTTAGCAACAATTTTCAATTTGTTATGCAAACAAAAACTTTATGCCAATCCTAAAAAGAGTTATTTCTTCCAAAAGGAATTAGAGTATCTAGGCCATATTGTCTCTAGTCAAGGTGTTCATGTAGATCCAAAGAAAATTAAAGTATTTGAAGAATGGCCTCTACCTCAATGTGTGAATGATGTATGCTCTTTTCTTGGGTTAGCAAGTTTTTATCAAAAGTTTGTAAAAGGATTTTCTTATTTAGCACTTCCACTCACATTATTATTAAAGAAAAAGTTAAAATTTGCATGGGGATTAGCACAACAAAAATCTTTTGAAAAACTCAAACATGCACTTTCTCATGCACCTTTTTTGCAATTATCAGATTTTGCACAACCTTTCCATGTAGTTACAAATGATAGTGGTTTAGGTATAGGTGTTGTATTAATGCAAAATGACCATCCTATTGCATTTGAAAGTAGGAAACTTAAACCTTTAGAAAAGAATTATATGATAAGGAACTTTTGGATGTTATGCATGCTTTAAAAATTTCGAAACATTACCTTATGGGTTCATAAGTCATAATCAAAACAAACCAACAAGATATTAAGCATTTTTTAAATCAATCATTGATTTCTGATTGACACATCAAATGGACTTCATTCATACAAAATTTTCGGCCTATGATTCAATATCAACCTGGCAAAGCTAATGTTGTAGTTGATGCACTTAGTCACTTCCCATCCTCACAAACAAATATTGTTTCAATCAATAATATTTTTGTTGTTCATATTCATTCATTTCATGACATGATTCCTACTTATGCATCTGATTTGTATTTTTCACAAACATGGAATGCTTTCAATAATTCTACAACATTTAGTGAGGATCACTACATTTTTCATAATGGATTCTTGCATTTCAAACACAAGTTATGTATTACATAAGGTTTTAAAGAATTTGTTATGAAAGAGATGCGTGAACCACCATATATGGGTCATAGGGGCATACAAAATACTATTTCTACATGTAAAGAATTTTTCTTTTGGCCAAATATGGACAAGGATATTGTAGAGTATGTTTCCCATTGCATTGTGTGTCAGTGTGTGAAAAGACACCATGGTAAAGCATTTGGATTATTAATGCCACTTCCCATACCTAATGGACCATGGGAAAAAATCTCTATGGATTTTATTACTAGTCCTCCTACAGCCTTATCACATAATGATATGATTTGGACTATTGTTGATAGATTTAGTAAACAAGCATATTTCATTCCTTGTAAAAAGACTCTTCTGCACCTCAAGCTACTAAGTTATTTATTAAATATATTTTTCCGCATCATGGTTTTCCAAAAGTTATTTTATCAGATCGAAATGTTCATTTTTGTAATCACTTTTGGGTTGCATTATTTCAAAATTTAAGTTCTAAACTTCAACTCTGCATTTCATCCTGAAAGAAATGGGAAAAGTGAAGCTACGAATAGTACTATTTTAGATATATTATGTTGTTATTCTTTAAATAATCAAGGTAAATGGGATGAGAAACTTTTTTTACTACAGTTTGCATATAATAACACAACACATACCACTACTGGACGTGCACCGTATGAAATTGTGTATGGTAAAAAGCTTCCCACTCACATGACTCTCACTCAAACTAGTATACCTATGGTCGATTCTTTTGCACAAGATCATATTTCTACACTTCATGAGGTTCATGATCACATTAAAAAGATTCAAGAACATTACATGTGTAATGTTAATAAGAAATGAGTAGCTTAGCAATTTAATGAAAATGACTTTGTATGGTTACGAATAATTAAAAGATGTTTAAAAAATATTTCACAATATGTGTAGAAGTGCGAGAGACACACAAGAAGCACACACACGGAGCACGAACATAACAAGACACATGAAGAAGACGGATGGTTGGAATAGCTCTCTCTATTGATGATGAACTGAACTGAAGTAAGAGCTAAATAATATCCCTAAGTACAAAGTACCATCACCTATGAGTGAATCATGTATGTATGTATGAGAAAGTTATATGAACTTCACATGAAGGACACAGATAGTGTTGTT
>CM035434.1:61001150-61006150 GCA_020310875.1 Ceratopteris richardii
GGAACCAAAGATTTGATTCACTTTTGAAATGAGAAACACAATTGATTTCTAACTAGATATGTGTCATTGATTCTTAGCATTGTGAGTGAATCAAAATATATCCAAGTTGAGTTCCAACTGGATTATATATTAAAATTGTTTGTAGTAGTGCCATTGAAGACTATACAAGAAGAAATTTTACCTTTGGTACTAAATAAGATTTCAAGGATTAGGTTTCATTGTAGTCTTGGCTAGATCTCAAAGAGGTAGATGAAAGTATATTAAAAAAGAATTATGTGTAAAAGAGGTGCTTGGAATGTTTATTCATACATTGATTTTCCATTTCAGCAATGTGTTACAAGATAAATTTGAATATGAATTAAAGTGAGGAGGATAACACTATAAAGATGTCATTAATCTCCCATATTCAACACAACTTAGACTTGAAGTGTAATTTCCATGCAAATGTACATAAATAGTTGCAAGGTTCTTTACTTGAATGTTTATTCATACATTGATTTTCCATTTCAACAATGCGTTACAAGATAAATGTGAATATGAACTAAAGTGAAGAGGATAACACTATAAAGATGTCATTAATCTCCCATATTCAACACAACTTAGACTTGATTTTCTCCCAAGCAAGAGATTCTAAGAAAAAATTTCTACATGAGATTAGACATCCTCATGTACATACCATACTCTTGCCATTGAAGTGTAATTTCCATGCAAATGTATATAAATAGTTGCAATGTTCTATGAATATTTCATTAAAGTGGCTTTGAAACAGCCTATTTGTGTCAGTGGTATTCCCTGGTTAGATTGGTTGACAGATATAGTTAGCCACTTGACTCATTCAGTTAGATCCAGTTAGTCTCTGGTTCAAGTTACCCAATTGCCTATAAATAGCAGAGGAGGAGATCATTCTCATTTTCAAAATCCACGAGCAACAGAGAGCAACAGAGCACAGACATCTATGGAGCACAGAGCTCAGCATACAAGCAAGGCAACTATGATGGAGAAGAAGAATGTTGGCAAGAGTACCAAGAGGTAGGCAAAATCATACCATAAAAAAATATTCCTAAAAGATTCCCTTTGTATGTTTGTGTAAAGAGTTTGCTTTCTAGGTTTTATTTTTCTTAGCTCTAAAAATACATCGACTTGCCTGGCATCGAAGTTTGCCTTAAAGTCGATGCCAGGCATCGACTTTAGGGTGCAAAGTCGATGCCAGGCATCGACTTTTGGGTGGAAGTCGATGCTAGGCATCGACTTTTAGGTTCAAGTCGATGCCAGGCATCGACTTTTAAGTGCAAGTCGATGCCCGGCATCGACTTGCACACAAAGTCGATGCCTGGCATCGACTTGCACTTAAAAGTTGATGCCTGGCATCGACTTGAACCTAAAAGTCGATGCCTGGCATCGACTTGGGCCTTTGAAAACCACATTTACGTATGAGCTGATTATTCCAAGCGCCTTCAGGGATGCGGAGTCCAAGAGTGAGAGGCCCTTCAAGAAACTGAAAGTCACCATGGGCTCTGGTGATCAGCAACGTGACAAAGGCATTGGTCACCAAGCGAAACCAAGAAACTTATTGTATCCTTATCCTCTGAGAAGGCCAGCAACCCGCTAGGAATATCCTCAGGTGGACAGAGTAGCATCAAAATTCCTGAGGATGATCCAACTATGAAGGATAGGTCGAGGGACGCTGAGGTTTTAAGGCCAGATCGTCCACTGCGGGACATGACAAATCTGGAGTGGTGCCTTCAGTATGTTGAAGAGAAGAATGCAGTCCTTCTTGTGTTCGCAGGGGCATATGGGAGAGGAAAGATCACGACAACACAAGGTTTTCAGTATGGCCTTGTGTACAAACTGGATTATGAAGATGAGGATTCTGACAACCTCCTTTTCTTGGTAGAGACATCGAAAGGTTTGAGAAATGTTATATGCAAGATGGATTTCTTGTGCCCAGAGTGCTGTGTTCCAGATCGTCTAGCTGAGATATGCAGGGACTCAGTCAATCTTATCAAGGACTTGATGCCATGGATCCAGGGCAACATCATGCCAACACAACAGAAGATGACAACCCCTGTAAAGGCAAGGGGTAAGCAGAGCGTGCAGAAAAAGCTTCAAAAGAAAAAGAAGAGAATTTCAGAAGAGGAGTCTTCTGACTCAAGCTCTAGCTCTGAGGATATAATTGTTGCACCTGCTGGAGAGCTTGCCTCGGGTGTTCTTGGTACTGAGCAGAACAAGATGAGGGAGGATATAGCTAAAAGAAAAATTGTGAAGAAGGGGCAGTTGTTCCACCTGCCAATCAATATCATCCACAGGCCACCAATAGATCCAGTCACAGGGAGGATGCCCCTTGAGATCAGGGAGCCACACAATTTGCATGTGCAGAATCTTAAGAAGAAAATGAGAATAAATCCTCATGCTACTGTTGTGCCATTCCTTGTCATGGTGGATCCGAATGAGTGCAGCTCTGTGGAAGAGTTCAATGAGGGTTTATTTGAGGAGTATACTTATTATGTGATTGGAGGTTCACACTCTGCAGAGGCCCGTAGACAGCTAGTGAAGGAGCACCCTACCACTTTTTTCTTAAGGTATGCAGAGTGTAAGATATATGCTGGTCTTACAACTGAGGAAGCCAAGCTTCTTGCTTGGGATCACAACAATGACAATGACTACAGGCAAAAAATGTCCTCCATAGAGAGAATTCGGTTCTTCCACCATGAATATGAAGATTGTCTTGTTAAGGAAGCTGGAAGAATACATCCCAATCTACGAAAGCAATGCCTTATTGAGGTTGGAATTGCACTGGATGAGAATAGAAAGTCTGATGCCTTGAGGAAATATGATCCATGGTTTCAACTGGCATTCAAATCAGGTGAGATCTGGGATCTACAAGATAAAATTTTCACAATGTGGGAGAACAAGGAGGTCAAGGGCCAGAAGCAACGAAAGTCGAGGCCAGACCCACAGGTTGATCTGAAGGGAAAGGGAAGGAAAGCTGACCTCTCAATTGAAGAGGCTCCCGAGGACATGAAGCTGACACCATGGAGGGCCCTTCAAGGAATCAAGGATGATACATTGATCATATCAACTTTGTCAAGGGTAATCTCCAAGGACTTAAGCCTCGAGGAGATGGTGACTGAGCTCAATAAGTATGTATGTTATTCTCAGATCCTTTTTCCCTCCTCCCATGTTTCTGGTCTAACCTAGTCTCTTTTTAATTTCTGTGACTGTAGTCATAAAGTTTACATGAAGATTCAGGAGGTCATGATGAAGAGGCTGGGTTGCTTTTCTTGGACAGAGGTCCAAAGAGACTATCCAACCACATCATCCTACAAAGATTTATCAGAATATTTCATCCTTTTCCGTGATTGGGTAGGTTCTCTTTCTGAGGTTGTGCCTGGTTTGCCATTAGGTTAGATGCCTTGATTCACCAAACCAATTTAATGCCAGGCTTTTAGTACGAATTCGATGCCTGGCATCGACTTACGGCTAAAGTCGATGCCTGGCATCGACCTGCAGCCAAAAGTCGATGCCTGGCATCGACTTGGGGGCATAAGTCGATGCCCGGCATCGACCTGAAGCATAAGTCGATGCTTGGCATCGACCTCGTGGCATATGTCGATGCCAGGCATCGACTTATGTCCCAAAGTCGATGCCAAGCATCGACTTTCAGTAGAAAGTCGATGCCTGGCATCTACCCCCACATGAAATCGATGCCATTCATCGCTTCCTTATGTTCTGCTTGCTGTATTGAAGAGCTCATTTAGTTGTCTTTCCACTTTTTTCTGCAGAAACCAAAGAAAAGTAAGTCTGCGGAGCTACTAGATGATTGCCCCCCTGCATTCCTGGCTCACATTCAAAGAGCAAGGCATGAGAAATCTAGGCTGAAAGTCAAGGAGATGGATTTTGATGATGAACCTGATCTGAAATGTTTCTCCAATCCCCTAGACCCCCTTAGGCCTGTATATTACAATGTATTCTGTAGTGATGTAAATAATATTTGTTCTGTTGTGCCTAGAAAACATTTCTCCCTTCTCATAGCGGACATACCCTATGGATTTAGGATGTTGGGATCAGTTAATGATGATGAACCCTTCAAACACCCTCAGATTCGGAAGATGGTCACTGATTTTGTAGAGTTGACTATGTCTCCTCTTTGGAGGATAGTAATTTTCCATAGCAAAGACCAGTCCTTCTCTGTTTCAACTGCTCTGAACGCAAGATGTCATGTTGTGGAGTGCCTCACGTGGTAAATAATCTTCTTTCTATCTCCGTGGCTTTAATGATGCTCTCTGTGATTCATAGTTCTTGTTTGCAGGGTGAAGACAAACGTAAATCACACTCCTTTGCATAGGTTTGTGAGCTCCACTGAATGCATTACAGTTGGCTATTATGATGAAGTAAGCAAAAGGAGAGTCAGGGAGCATTGCAATGAGAATGGGATCTCAAATGTGCTCATTTTCCCAGCCGATACCAAGAAACTTCGTCATGTAGCTGGGGACATGACATTGGTTAACCCCTATCAGAAGCCACAAAAACTCATAATGAGATTGCTTCAGCTATTCTCCAATGATGATGACTGGGTCCTAGACCTTTTTTTCGGGCACAGGTAATTTCAATTTTCACAATTTTCATTAGTCATGGTTGATTGACACCTCTAAGTGGTTTTCTGCTGTTTCAGGAACGACTCTGGCTTGCTCCTTAAAGATGTTCAGGCACTGCATAGCTGTGGAGAAGGATGATGCTCAAGTGAGCTTTATTAGAATGAGAATCAATGGGCTGAATGAATGCCCAGATGAAGACCAAGAGGTTGGAAGGAAGCACATTGCAGACACGGAGAGATTCCAACCGGCTTCAAGGGAGCATGTTCCCCCACTTGCAGATGAACCGGGGGACATGGCGACCTTGAAGAGCCAATCTTGGAGCAAGAGAGGCAGGATATGTGTTCTAATGTTCCAGAGGATCCCAATATCCTTGAGCCTAAGGAAAGCTATGATCAGCTTCTATTG
>CM035434.1:61033650-61151150 GCA_020310875.1 Ceratopteris richardii
GTGGTTAGTGTATCCTTGTGCGTAGGCTCGTCGTTGGGAGTCAAGTGATCAGAAGCGGACATAAAGCTCTGATGTGAAAAAAATACACACAATTATCGATTGGACGAAACATCAAACGGAATCGAGGATGCGAATGCACTGGCTGTACTTACGGGCCAAGTCGACGTTACGGATGTTTCAGGTGCACTCACTTTGGAAGCTCGACAAACGTGTTTCTCTCTCTTAGAAAATAAGTTCTGCTGCATATCTACCAAAGAAACCAATCTTAAACCGGGCATCCAAGAGGCCCAGAATCCTGCTTGAAATATGTTGCACAAATGAGTTACCTCAAAAATTACTGAGAACACGGAATCAATAAGACATGCATGAGATTTTAAAAATGATCAGACATCTCATACGCAAAAGCGTGTTGTTGCGCACTAATATTACGCAAACAGTAGCGATACAGTAAATGCCAACAGTAAGAATCCAAACACAACACGGCATTCAACAAGGTATGGGAAGGTCTGCTGACGAAAAGGATACTATACGTGAACATACCAGCCAGTGAAAGAAATCAAGCGTAGAGGAACCATGCCAGATGAAAGAAGATTGACATGAAATTCACTACATTAATGAAGCAGCAAGAAGAATCATCGAATCAGTGTAAGGAATGCGCTTATCGCGATAGATACGAAAGTTTGCGTGTACAAGCTTGCAGATATGAGTGGCACAACGAAAAAGCACATGCATGAAATGAAATGAATGGGAAGTGGCGTAGCCTGAGAGTGAAAAGATAACGTACCTGAATCGAGGACGCAGCGGAACTCACAACCTGTTGTGGACGAAGCGAAATTCTGAGAGGAGATGCCGTATGGTAAAGCATGCAAGGTCAGGAAGATGGAAGTGAAGGAGGTTTTACTGGAAGGAGGGGGAAGCACGGCCGTTTGAGATTTTTGAAGCTTAGTGCAAGGCTTCCCACATTTTTGGCGCCATGTCTCTCCTACTGACTTAGGGGCTTTGGATACATACACGGTGTTTGTCCGTGTGAAATATCTGTAGAATTTGAATCCAACGGGATTCACTATGTAGGCGCGTTTACAGAGTTATCTTTGCGTTTTGAATTCCACCGCCTTTTTTATCCTTCGAAAGATAACACTTAAGGAGAAACCTCTTCTTACTTCCACGTGCTTTCCCAGTTGTCCACGCGCAGCCTCTCTAATTTGCGAATGTCCATGTGCACTTCCCCAATTAGATCTTTCCATGGGCCCACGTTGATTTCAATGATAAGCTTTTTAATCGCAGTCGGAAAGACTCAATTACAAGGAAACGAAAAAACTCCACCTCAAGAGGTCAAAATTTTACCAAACTATTTAAACTAATTGTAACTCAAGCTAACCCCTGCTTTATGGGATACGCACGGTCATTCACCTCTACAGTTGTACTTTCAAAGTTAAAGCTAGGGGGAATAGGTGCCTGCCAAACCTCCTATAATAATATTAATAATAATAATAATAATAATAAAATTTAAAAACTACAAGGCCATTGGTAGGGCATCCATGACATCAATGATCTATTTGTCAAACAAGGGAGCTTCAAGAAATTATTTTTAAACAATCACCTCGTAATTTTCCTCATCTATGGAGCATTCGACTCCACTATTGTTGATCATCCAAGGAAGAGCTTCTTTGTTTTGCTTCTTCTTCATAAGCTTGGGCATTTCCTTACTCTCCTTGTCAGCCTTATCTATCGTCCAATCTTTAAAGTGCACCTGCAAGTTCTTCCTCTTTATTTTTTCTTCATATCTAAGGATGTTGTTGATCTTAAGCAAACCCATTTGCAGACGGGGCTTGCCTTTATTGACTTCAGCCTTCAAAACGAGTGAGTCTTCTGTAGAGATTCTCTCTTCCTATCCTCTTGATATTATGGATTCTTCCTTCCGATCCTCTTGATCTTTGTTTGATTTGGTGCAAGTATATTCATTTTGGCATGCTACTGAGGTGCTTGAATGAAGGAGTTATCAAAATCATCCACAAAACATAGTAAAAATAGAATTGAAAATTTTGGAATGCTACTAAGGTGCTTGAATGAAGGTGTTATCAAAATCATCCACAAAACATAGTAAAAATAGAATTGAAAGTTAATAGCCTTTCACGATGCTCCAGATGGGCTACAAAGTTCTTTTCAAGGTCATTGCCAATTGTATTGTAGACCATCTCCATTTGTGGCTCAAAGAAGAACATAAAGGCTCCATCAAAGGTAGATCTATCCTTGAAGCCATCATTAATGTTTGGGAAGGTATTGAATATGTGAAGGAGTCCTCTGAAGTCATTCTCTTCTTCAAGATTGATTTTGACAAGGCATATGAAAAATTTGAGTGGGACTTCATCCTCCAATCCCTCAAGGACATTGATTATGGCTTGAAGCCTATCAATATGATTTCCATGCTTTTGTGGAATGCCCTCGATCATATTAACATTAATGGGCAGCTCTCCTTAGCTATCTACTTTAGGTGCTCTATCAGCCAAGGATGCAAGCTCTTTCTACTTCTTTTTGCTATTGTGGTTGATCGTTTCAATTGCCTTGTCAATAACCAATTGCACTTAGGAACTCTTTGTAACCTCCTCTCCTCCAAAGCCAAACTTTGATGATTGAGAGACCCTTCACTGATGACACAAATGGGTTTCTTTAAAAGGATAAAAGTGTGTCTTGTTATAAAGTAAGTCTATGATCAAAGTGTCTGGTCGATTCAAAAATATCTAAATTCGAACATTGATTGGTCCCTTAACTGTTTGGCCAAAGATCTTGAGACTAGACTTAAGTATATGTTCTTATGCTCTTTAAGACAAGGAATCCACCTAGCTTAGTGGATAGTCTTAAGGGGGGCAAAGAGGGATCTTGAGTTAAAACCTACAAGTAGCAAGGTTTTGCACAAGAGCTCCATGAGTCGGAGCATTGTGGACCATTCTTTCTGACTAGCACCTTTTTAGATACATGGTGGTGGAGAATATCCACAAAAGAGTGGTGTGGATAGATTCTAAAAAGGATGGTTCTTAATTGCTACTTTTCAAAAAGAGTGCTTCTCAAGTAAAGTTGCGTTTGAAAAAGAGTGGTTTAGAACCAAAGTGGTTGAATCCTCAATAATGACATATGCAACGCTTGATTGGGTGGAGGGTGGAAATTCATTCAAGAGTTGGCTAGGTGGAAATTTTGTTACATGTATCCTACTTATAGAGTTGCATCGACATTATCTATGAGGCAATTGGATTAAGAATCAACCACTTTCATATCCCTCCTTGGTCCATCTTTTAATTTTCTTAGGGAACAAGGGTGTCAAGATCTTACATATGGCCAAGTTTCTTTCTGTTGCCATCCTAATGGGTTTTGGTCTTCTATTAATGAGTCAGTTGGGATTGGGTGCTAGCTAGGCTCGACAACAAGCTAAGTTACTAGAAGGTTATGCAACTCAACCTGGCGGGGTGTGCGATGGTGTCAACATGTTCCTTGTCTCTTCAGTCATCTACTTCTTGTCATGACAAAGGCCAAACAATAAGGAGCTACAAAAGTGAGAAAAAAGTTATAAAAACTTTCTTTGGATGGGGGATCACAACCAAAGGGGTGTGTGAAAGATAAAGTAGGATATTTGCTATTGCCCTAAAGATGTGAGTGATTCGGGCATATTAGATATGGAGTTCTTAGCCAACAAGTTGGCGACCAAGCAGATGACTAAAGCCTATCGTAATGAAGGTATTTCTTGTGCTAAGCTTACCTTTATGAATAGTGACATCTTGGATTGTTGTATTTTATGGAATCATGGAAGGTTAAATGGATTTTTAATGTTTTAAATGTCCAAAAGGTTTTAATGTGGTTGTGTTTGATCTAGAAGGTGAAGAAGCATGCGGGTGTGGATACAACTGGATGCGTGTAAATAAATAAATTCAAAGACTAAATCGAAGGCTTCTAGAATAGTTATATTTATGTTTATTTTATTGTAAAAGTAGTGGTTCGCTTTAGAAAGCGATGCCTTTTGTAAATAAAGTAGTTTTTCCTAAAAGATGCTTCTAAAAGCGATGCCCCTCATGTAACTTCTATTTTCAGGACGTAATAGAAATAAACTATAAATATGTGTACTCTGAGAGACTCGTCCATCAGAGTACACGGGGGGAGATTGCACCCAATATTGCAACGATTGTTTCTCTGTTTCTGATTCCTATTTCGTCTTCTTTCTGTCTCTATGTGTGTGTGCGCTAAAGGACCTGTTAATAGTGGTATCAGAGCCTGGCACATATCACTCCAGAGGGGTTGTTTGTGTTTATCTCCGCGATTGATTCCTGTTTGCATTCTCTGTTTGCGATCCGAATCCGAATTTGAATCCACATCCGCGTTCGCATCCGCTTCTGCTTCTGTCTCTGTCCCACTTCCAGAACTAGAACCTACGTTTACACATATGCTTACTCCAAGGCGTCAACCAAGGCGTCAACCAAGGCGTCGACCAAGGCAATAACTTAGGCAATACATTGGCAACATTGGCACCCAAGGCTCCCTTGGCGACCGTTGGCTACACGCAAGGCAATTTTAATTTTGAGTGGCAATAGAGAGTTTTAGATTCCCTAAGGTAGGAGGATTTGAACCCACAACCTCCTACTTACAAGGGAAGTACTTTAACCACTACTCCATCTCTTTGAGTTATCACTCTATCTCCCTTTTGTTGTATTTACATCAACTTTCACCTCCCTCTTCCTTTTATAATTTTCAAGATGATCTCACACTTGTGGAAGCACCCGTCGATTTTCTAGAGGAGTGCATCAAAGAATAGAGCATAATTTACAATATATAACTCGGATTTCAGCATATAATATATCGTTGGAAAGCTCTCAAAACGAGCTTTTTAATTAACCTATTAGATTAAGGATCCAACATAGTTTGAAAGAGGGGTTTTGTTCTCTAGATATGGACCCTACAACAATGGAGGATTTTGGCAATTCACCTTTACCTGGGGTCTCACTCGAGCAACAATGAGAGCTTATGCGACAAGAACTTCAAGCAACTCAACAAGCTATACAAGAACGCGATGCTATGCTCCAACAAATATAAAGTGATGATTGTAGCTTAATCAAAGTGGTGAAAGCGATTATCACTGCACAAGAAGAAGGTGCAAGTTCCAAGATAGGTGCTAAGAACTTCCAATTCTCCAGATTCGATGGACAAAAGGATGGCCAATTTTTCCTATCATGGCTCTCTCAATTTGACGTTTTCTACTCTGATGATTCATATTCAAAAAGTGAGAAAGTCAAGTTTTCCAAAAATTATTTGGTAGGAAGAGCTCAACTATGGTGGAATGTTTTACGAAATAGTACCAACCATCCTACCACATGGGATGCATTTCAGACAAAAATTAAGGAGTCTATCCTTCCTTCCCAGTTCCATCTACATGCGCGTCGTGCATGGACAACTTTTGGATGGAGAGAAGGAGATAATGTATCTATTTATACTAGACGTTTTTGGCAATGTCTTTTATTACTTCATTCACTTGAGCAGGTTCCTGATGTTGATATATTTAGGTAGTGATGTGTGTGAACACTCTAGGACCGCCGGGGCACTTTTTTCCCTCTTTAGGAGGTTTTTTTCCCTCGGCTTGTATATACGCCTATTGCCCTAATGGGCTACTTATCTTTGTACATTCTCTAGTAATACATTCAGTCTTGTGTGTTGTGCTCCAAGCTTCTTCTTCTTCCTTGTGCTGTTCGCGTGCTTCCGCAGACGTCTAACTCCAACAATTGGTATCAGAGCAGGTCGTTGCTTCCAGGATAAAGATGAGAAGAAATCAGAAAAGCAGAAATTGTTCTGCAAGTACTGTAAAGGAAATGATCATATTATAAAGAACTGTCCAAAACTGGCTGCTAAAGAGGCAAAGAAGAAAGAGGCTGGAATGGTTGTTACAGAGGCCTCTACACCAAAAACAGAGTCTGCAAATCTTGTGCAGGAAGAAGAATGGGCGTTTACTACTGTCTACAGTTTTGACCCATCTTCTCATGATCAGTGCATGTCTGCAGTAGACTCAGATGTTTGGTACTTTGACAGTGGGGCGACCAAACATATTACCTCGCAGCGCAGTTTCTTCTCTTCACTCGAGCCTGCCCCTACAGGGAATACTGTCACATGCGCCAATAACTCCTCTTATCCTGTTATGGGAGTTGGTAAGATCATTCTGACTACTGCTGATGGTAGTTCTTTCACTTTGTCAGATGCTTTATTTGTGCCAGGGATCAAAAAGAACCTGTTATCAGTTTCTGCATTAGGCAAGATTGGCTTGGTTGTGAAATTCGTTGATGACAAGTGTACAGTCCATGATCTCTCAAATGGCGATGTGATTATTGCTTCTGGCATTTTATGTCGTGGGCTGTATAAGCTCATAGACTATGAAAGATCTGTGAATGATTCGGCATGTGCAGTTCATGATTCTCAGGCTATGTCAGATGCAAAGCTTTGGCATGCACGCTTTGGTCATCTGAATTTTGCTAGCTTGTTACGCCTGCAGAAATCTGAAATGGTGTCCTCTTTGCCCAAACTTGAGGCACCTGGAAAACATGTTTGTGAAGGCTGTATTTTGGGCAAAATGCAGCGTTCTTCCTTTCCAAAAGATGGTTCAGTTCGGGCTATGCAGAAATTGCAGCTTGTACATAGTGATGTCTTTGGTCCTATGCAGACACCCTCTTTTGGAAATTACCTTTACTTCGTGACTTTCATTGATGATTTTTCCAGGCATGCATGGGTATATCCACTCAAAGCAAAGTCCGAAGTGTTCATGTGCTTCAAACAGTTTTTGGTTTTGGCTGAAAATCTGTCAGCATGTAAAATGGGCACCCTCCGTTCTGATCGAGGGGGGGAATATATGTCTTCAGATTTTAATGCATTTCTGGCTGAACGTGGGATAAAACACCAGTGTATAGTGCCGTATACACCTCAACAGAATGGAGTTGCTGAACGAAAGAACAGGTCACTCATGGAGATGGCGAGGTGCATGGTCAAAAGTCAGGCTTTACCACATAGTTTCTGGCTTGAGGCTGTCATGTGTGCAGCATATGTACTGAACAGGTGTCCCACCAAAGCGTTGCTGTCTATCACTCCATATGAGGCTTGGCATGACCGCAAGCCATCTGTTGCTCATCTGCGTGTTTTTGGTTGTTTGGCATATGCATTAGTGCCTGAACAACATCGCAGAAAATTGGATGATAAGGCAGTAAAATGTATTTTTGTTGGGTACAGTTCTGAAAGTAAAGGCTATCGTCTGTATCATCCACATACTAAATGCATTCTGGTTAGCCGTGATGTTGTCTTTGTGGAAGATGCTATTCAGCCATTGCTTTCATGTACTAAGGAGACATCTGTTAGCTCCAAAGACATGTATGATACTTTGATGCCTCTTTTTACAGGTGGACAGGCTAGCGCTGGTCCTAATGAGGCAACTTCTCAGCCTTTGCAGGTTTCATATGATGATGCAGATCATTCCATTTCTGATGCAGATTTACATGATGCACTTGTTGATGAGAGAGCTGATATTGAACAGGCAAAAACTATGCCAAAATGGCTGGTGCAGACTTTGCGTGACAGCAAATTAGATGCACCTTTGTCATATCGTACTCGTTCAGGCTCTCATAGTACCTCCTTTGCATCAGATTGCTATGCTATGGCTGCATCTAGTCTCTGTGATGAGAATGAGCCTGTTTCTTTTGATGAAGCACAAAATTCAGAAAATTGGATGGTTGCTATGCAATCTGAATATGATGCTATAATGAAGAATGGTACATGGTCTTTATGTGACTTGCCTCCTGGCAAGAAGGCCATTGGCACTAAGTGGGTATACAAGCTGAAGCGTAAACCTGATGGTACAGTTGACAGGTATAAGGCTAGGCTTGTTGCAAAGGGTTATGCGCAGAAAAGAGGCATTGATTTTGATGAGACCTTTGCACCTACATGCCGTATGACTACTGTTCGGAGCATTTGTGCACTTGCAGCCCATCA
Organism: Ceratopteris richardii; assembly: GCA_020310875.1. Classification (NCBI taxonomy): domain Eukaryota; kingdom Viridiplantae; phylum Streptophyta; class Polypodiopsida; order Polypodiales; family Pteridaceae; genus Ceratopteris; species Ceratopteris richardii. The sequence goes on from CM035434.1 coordinate 61,041,652, forward strand.
TGGTTGGAATGTACATCAGTTGGACATTAAAACAGCATTTCTGAATGGTGACTTGCATGAAGAAGTGTATGTTTTTCAGCCCCGTGGCTTTGTGCAGAAAGGGCATGAAAACCAGGTGTGCAGGTTAAAGAAGGCATTATATGGTTTAAAGCAAGCACCACGTGCTTGGTATGAGAAAATACATGCCTATCTGATTGCACATGGTTTTGAGAACAGTCCAACTGAAAGCACCTTATATGTTAAGCGTGCTAATGATGTGCTTCTGATCATTGTTGTCTATGTAGACGACATGCTGCTCACTGGTCCTCTTGAGAAGCATATTGCTGATTTCAAGGCTGATTTGCATGCCTCATTTGAGATGTCTGATTTGGGGCATTTGCATCACTATTTGGGCATTCAGTTTATGCAAGTTGATGGTGGAATGGCTTTGTGTCAAACGAAATATATTGACACATTATTGCAGCGTTTTGGCCTTGAAGACTGTAAGCCTATTGCCACTCCTATGGAGACAGGTTTACGATTGAGTCTTCATGATGCTGGAGATGCATTTGATGCTATTCTCTATCAGCAGGCTGTTGGATGCTTGATTTACTTATGCATTACTCGGCCAGATATTCAGTTTGCAGTCTCACAGATGAGCAGGTTTATGCATTGCCCAGGAGTCACGCATTGGAAAGCGGTTAAGCGCATCTTTCGCTACTTGAGTGGTACTCGGCTACTTGGGTTGTTTTATCCCAAGGGGGGATCACTACCGCCAGATTTGCATGCTTTTTCTGACTCAAATTGGGCTGGTTGCTATGACACTCGTGTGTCCACCAGTGGTTTTTGCTTCATGCTTGGTAGCTCATGTATATCTTGGTTGAGCAAGAAGCAGCCTACTGTGGCCACTTCCAGTTGTGAGGCTGAGTATAGGGCAGCTTTCACAGCGACTGTTGAGTGTGTGTGGCTCAGACGCCTTATGGCTGATTTGGGTGTTGGCCAGTCTTCTGCCACCACCATCTTCACTGACAATCAGAGCGCATTGGCAGTTGCGAGGAACCCTGTGTTCCATGCTCGCACTAAGCACATTGAGGTGCATTATCACTATGTCAGGGAGAGGTTCTTTGCTGGGGAGATCAGCTTGGCATATGTGCCCACGCAGGAGAACATTGCAGACCTTTTCACGAAGGCTCTGCCTAGGGAGAAGTTTGAAGCTTTCCGCAAAGCTTTGGGCTTACTTCCTTTTGTGGAGTGATTTCCACATAGCTCGGCACTTCCTTATACATGAGTGCCAGCTCCTTGTTCACCGCATCACTCCCAGGGGGGATTTGTTGATATATTTAGGTAGTGATGTGTGTGAACACTCTAGGACCGCTGGGGCACTTTTTTCCCTCTTTAGGAGGTTTTTTTCCCCCGGCTTGTATATACGCCTATTGCCCTAATGGGCTACTTATCTTTGTACATTCTCTAGTAATACATTCAGTCTTGTGTGTTGTGCTCCAAGCTTCTTCTTCTTCCTTGTGTTGTTCGCGTGCTTCCGCAGACGTCTAACTCCAACACCTGAAGCAAGTTTGCAACGAAAATATGAAGATGGCTTGGAGATGGGAATCCAAGCAAAGCTCCATACCCTCCGACCTACAACCTTGTATGAAGCTATCTCTTTTGCACATGATGCTGAAAAGGAGTTCCAATCTATCACCAAAACACTTCCTTCAACGTCAACCACCCGTCAAAGCCAATTTTCCTTTTAAGCATCCTTTTACTACATTCGCTTCATCTACTTTCCAACGCCCTCCTCAATCCCATTTAGTACCATCCAACAAATCAACCCTTGGCCTGCCTCACAAACCTACCACTCTTCAAAATACGACGATGAATGCTCAACAAAAATGACCCCCTATAACTTGTTGGATTGTGGAAAGATTGGTCATACCAAAGCTGCATGTAGGATGAGACCTACTAATAGGCAACCCATTGAAGCTCAAGTACACAACATGGAGGTTGTTCCTACTGACACTGAACCTAACTAGTCTGAAGAAGTATTAGAGCAAGAACTAAGTACCCTAGGTAACGGAATTTCTAACCATTCTCTACTCTGCATGCATGGCACCATTAATGGCGTAGTAGTAAATGTTTTACACGTCGATGGTAGCTCGCATGATTTTATTTCTCATAAGAGTTCAAAATCTTAACCTTACTACTCATCCTTCTATTTATAAGGTTAAGGCTGCCTTTATAGGGAATAGGTATAATGTTACGAATGAGGTGCACTATGTTCAAATTTGTATAGGCTCATATGTAGATGAACATTCATTTTTAATTGCTCCGTTGCAGTCATATGATATTATACTTGGCATGTGATTTCGACATAATTACAACCCCTACATTGATTATGATACACACATGATTACTTTCAAATTTCGAAATAAAGATGTTTCACTATCTGCGATGCATGATTTTCAACCCTTCCCGTTCAGTAGTCATACGCAAGTCAAACGAGCTTTTAGGAAAGGTTATAACTCATGTATTATCTTTGTGAATAATATAACTGATTATACACATACACTTCCACGTGCACATAAGTCATTTATGGATTTGTATAAGGATTGTTTTATGGCTAATTTTCCTTCTACAATACCACCTTCTAGGGGATCTCTTGACCATAGGATTGATTTAATTCCTGGTAGCTCTCCTCCTCATAAAGCACCTTATAGGCATGGATCTTTACACCAAAATGAAATAGCTAGACAAGTTAAAGATTTACTCAACAAAGGGCTAATACGGTCTAGCTCTTCTCCTTTTGGAGCCCCTGTTCTTTTAGTTGAAAAGAAGAACAAGACATATAGAATGTGCATTGATTATAGAGCACTTCATAAAATTACCATTAAGAATAGGTATCCTGTCCCTAGGATAGATGAATTGCTAGATAGACTTCATGGATCTTGTGTCTTCAGTAAAATCGACCTCAAATCTGGGTATCATCAGATAAGAATGACATCGCATGACATTTATAAAACTGCTTTTAGAACTCAACACGACCATTTTGAATTCATGGTAATGCCTTTTGGACTTACCAATGCACCCGCCACCTTTGCACGTATGATGAATAATATTTTCCTTGAATACCAAGACTTCGTTCTTGTCTTCTTTGATGATATACTTATTTATAGTAGGAATGACAGTGAACATGAAACTCATTTAGCAACAGCCTTTGATTTGTTATGTAAAAATAAACTTTATGCTAACTCTGAAAAGAGTTGTTTCTTCAAAAACAAGATAGAGTATTTTGGACATATCGTCTCTAGTCAAGGCGTTCATGTAGATCCCAAGAATATTAAATTAATTGAAGAATGGCCTAAACCTCAATCAATGAATGATGTCCGTTCGTTTTTAGGATTAGCTAGCTTTTATTGAAAGTTTGTAAAGGGATTTTCTTATATAGCCCTTCCCCTTACTTTATTATTGAAGAAAAATCTAAAATTTGTATGGGGAGTAGCCCAACAACAATCTTTTGATAAACTTAAGTATGCACTTTCCCATGCGCCTATTTTGCAATTACCTGATTTTGCACAACCATTTCACGTAGTTACAGATGCTAGTGGTTCTAGTATAGGTGTTGTTTTAATGCAAAACGATCATCCTCTTGCATTTGAAAGTAGGAAACTCAAACCTTCTGAACGCAATTATAGTACATATGATAAGGAACTGTTAACTGTTGTGCATGCATTGAAAATTTGGAAACATTACCTTATGGGTTCGGAAGTTCTACTAATTAAAACCGACCAACAAGCTATTAAGCATGTATTACATCAACCATTGATTTTTGATAGACATATTAAATGGGCTTCATTTCTACAAAACTTCCAACCTCTAATTCAATATCACCCAGGAAAAGCTAATGTTGTAGCTGATGCTTTAAGTCGTCTCCCATCCCCACAAACAACTACTGTTTCAATTAATAATATTTTTGCTATTCAAATTTATTCATTTCATGATATGATTTCCACTTATGCATGTGACCTGTATTTTTCACAAGCATGGATTGCTTTCAATAATTCCACATCACATCATGAGGATCATTACACATTTCATAATGGATTCTTGTATTTCCAACACAAGTTGTGCATTACACAAGTATTCAAAGAGTTTGTTATGAAAGAGATGCATGAACCACCATATATGGGTCATAGGGGCATACAAAGTACTATTTCTGCATGTAAAGATTTCTTCTTTTGGCCTAACATGGAAAAAGATGTTGCATAGTATGTTTTTCACTGCATTGTTTGTCAGCGTGTAAAACGACATCATGGTAAACCATTCAGATTATTAATGCCACTTCCTATACTTGATGGACCATGGGAACAGATTTCTATGGATTTCATTACTGGTCTTCCTACAACTGCATCTCACAATGATATGATTTGGACAATTGTTGATAGGTTTAGTAAACATGCATACTTCATTCCTTCTAAAAAGACTTTAACTACACCTCAAGCTGCTAAGTTATTTATTAAATGTATTTTTCCACATCATGGTTTTCCTAAAGTTGTTCTTTCAGATCGAGATGTTCATTTTTGTAACCATTTTTGGGTGGCATCATTTCAACATCTAGGATCAAAAATAGACTTTAGTTCTACATTTCATCCTGAAAGTAATGGTCAAAGTGAGGCTACAAATAGTACTATTTTGGATTTATTACGTTGTTACTCTTTAGATAATCCAAGTAATTGGGATGAAAAACTCCCTTTACTTCAGTTTGCATATAATAACACCCCACACACTACTACTAGTCATGCACCATATGAAATTGTTTATGGAAGAAAGCTTCCCACTCCCATGAGTCTCACTCAAACTGACATTCCTATGGCTGATTCTTTTGCACAAGATCATATTTCTACACTTGTTGAAGTGCATGAGCATATTAGGAAGAGTCAAGAATGTTACATGCGTAGTATTAATAAGAAGCGCATAACCAAACAATTTAATGAAAATGATTTAGTTTGGTTATGAATCATTAAAAGGCGTTTAAAAAATATTTCTCAACATCCTAAGCTAAAACTTGCCCCACGGTACTATAGACCTTTTCGCATTATTGAGAAAATAAATGAAACTTCTTTTCGATTAGATATACCTTCTCATTGGGGTATACATAATTCTTTCCATATAAGTTTGTTGAAATCTTTTCAAGGTACTTTACCACTCACGCCTATTTTAGATGATCCTTTACTTGAAGAGGATGCGGAAATATTGATTCCCAAGAAAGTAATAGATTATGACGTTACCACTACACGAACTGGTTAGCAATATCATATGTATTTAGTCAAATATAAAAATCACTCACTTGAGGAATCACAATGGATACATAAGACCTCCTTATCACCTCACTATGATCATTTAATTTTTGCATATCATTCCCAATTACATTAAACTTTCAGGTTTTCGATTCCATGCATATGTCTTACATGGTTCATGCTTAATATTGTTTAGTGATGGGACATGCGACTGATCATCCATGTCTATTTTTATATTTATCAACTGAGGTTAGTTTCTTGTCAACTGGGAGGCATGTTGTACTTTATGGAATCATGGAAGGTTAAATGGATTTTTAATGTTTTAAATGTCCAGAAGGTTTTAATGTGGTTGTGTTTGATCTAGCAAGTGAAGAAGCATGAGGGCGTGGATACAAGTGGATGCGCATAAATAAATAAATTCGAAGACTAAATCTAAGACTTCTAGAATAGTTATATTTAGGTTTATCTTGTTGTAAAAGTAGTGGTTCGCTTTAGAAAGCGACACCTTTTGTAAATAAAGTAGTTTTTCCTAAAAGATGCTTCTAAAAGCGACGGCCCTCATGTAACTTCTATTTTTAGGACGTAATAGAAATAAACTTATAAATATGTGCTTTGAGAGACTCGTCCATCAGAGTACACGGGGGGAGATTGCACCCAATATCGTGTCGATTGTTTCTCTGTTTCTGATTCCTGTTTCGTCTTCTTTCTCTCTTTGTGTGTGTGTGCGTTGAAGGACCTATTAACATGGATAAGGGATTGGCCTCTTCAATCTCTTGTTGTTGTCTTTCATAGTCACTTCTAAGGCTTTGGACCTTGTGTGTTCTTTCTAGATGGGATGAAATGAGATGAAGCCTATCTGCTCCATCAATAATTAGTGGAAGTGAACAATTGGCATTAAATAGCAAGACTGAATTGGGTTCTTTATTATTGGTTTCATGAGAGTAGAAGATGAGAACCTCCAAAGAGCAAAGAGGCTCTATAAGAAAGGTTTTTGTATGTGGAAGCACCTTTGGAACGAAGATAGGAGAAATTAGATCACATGTGAGGATATTGATTAAAATCACCATGTTCATGATTATTGTTGCCTTTTAAGGCATAAAACAATGTTTGAGACGACTTAAAGATTTGACTCGTGAGTGGCCAAGGTCCTCTCCAAAAGGAGCATTTGCATCGGCAAAATGGCAATAAACTTGAGGATGTTATGAGAATAAATAGGAATTTTGACTCACACAACTCGCTCAACATGAGGTGGTGCTTGAATGGTCAGGTATTAAGTAGTAATTCAAGTTTAGGGACTTGTGAAACTCACTTATTGAGAATAAAAAATTGGTATTCACGTGGATATGGAATATTTCGAAAGCTAGGTAACTTTTTGTATTCCATCATGGTGTAAGCAATGCTATAGTGATCGAGAAGATATGGGCCACCTTTTCTTTTCTTATCTTAAAAACATTTTGATTTGGAAATCCCTATTATTTCCAAATCAAGTCAGTTGGAAGCAAGCTTTGCTTGGAGAAGTTATTGGCTTCTCCTCTCCTTTGTGGAATGTTGTGAGGGACAAAGTGCACTAGAAGGTATGGGAAAAAAAATGTGCATACAACTTTAGGAGGCCTCCCAAGAAATGGTCAATTGATAAATCACTTGTCTATCTAGTTAGAAGGATGTGTGATTGTAAGAACTCCCCTCACCCTATAGGCGCCATGAGGCTTCTAGTTTAGAAAACAACAAGTTGAAATGCAAATGGGATCCTCATGAAGGGGACAAAAAGGTTGTGAATCTTCTTTTTAACTCTCTATAACTTTCTTGTACTTATTTCCTTGTTTATGATTTAAAGTTTGTTTTGTAAAAAAAAAACTTCAAGGCCTCATAGTCAAGGAGAGAGAGAGAGAGACACACCATTAGGGATCTAAAATTCATATAAGAGAAGAAGGCTTGGTTGATTTTTAGTGGGGAGCCAACAATGCACAAGATGGAGGATTTTTAGATAAAATGGACGGAATCTAAATCTTGTTTTTGTTCCCAATAATTGAAATCCATCTCGATAACTCTATTCACAATGAGCGGAGACCCCCATATAAATGATATACACATCAAGGAGCATTTCATGCACATTTCTTTTTATAGCATCCCTTCACTTTGTGCAAATTTTGGAGAGGCTCAAGTGAAACATGTATAGGGTAAATAAAAAAGGAAGAATTTTTTTTCTTTTTGACCATTAAAATACACTTTTATTATGTGTTATTTTGCCGTTCGTTTTTTTTTGGAAGTTCAATCATTTATCTACTACTCCGTTTAGGCTTGAAAGATTGGAACAAAAACTCACACATCTAGGGATCCCCATGTTTCCCACTTTCTAGGGCTTATAGATCATGCCACACTTCAAGTTTTGAACCCTATGCCTCATGATCTAGGGTTCAAAGTATTACCACTACATCATGGATCCTCAACTCTTTTGCCCTTCTTGTATTCATATAAGGAAGCCGCATTGAATAAAGCATGCATTGTTTTTGTTAGAAGATCTCTCTACACATGTGAGAAATGATATTTGGCTCTCCACCCAATCGACCATTATATAGATTTATAGATAGAGGGTGACCTCTAGAGATAACTGGAGTCCAAATATGCATGTGCAACCTTCACCATTGTTTAAGCACCCACCACTAGAATCTAACTAAAGTATACTCATGTTAATTATACCTAGCGAGTCATATTAAGCTTCAATGTACTCAACTCAAATCTAGATCAATTGAGTGGATGTCTATAGAAGGCTCTAGAGCTCGGGGTAAAATATTATGTCCATGCTCTCCATGGGGGTTGAACCCTAGGCCCCCTCCTTCCCATCCATAGGGTTGATTTTTGAATGAACAAGAAATTAACTTTCTACCTCAAAAACATAAGTAACCAGAGGAACTTCTTGTGTCATCTCTTGAACCTACCCATATCAAGGTATATATTAAGATTAAAATAAAAGCGAAAGGAATAGAATAGGTCTTCATTTGAGGTTTCTTTCAAATAACTGAGAACCCTCTTAGCTGCATCCATGTATGGCTTCCTTGAAGCATGCATGAACTAGCTTAAAACTCAAAAAAGAGGGTTATATTTGGATTATAGTAACATAACTTAGGTTACCTACCAAGCTTTGAAATCCTTTTCTATCTTCAATCAATTCACCTTCAAGTTCACTAAGCCTTTGATTGAGCTCCATAGGTGTATGTGTAGGCTTTGCGTCTTCCATTTTGAATTTCTTGCATATTTCTTTAGTGTATTTAATGTTAGATTTCTTTAGAGCTCCATGGTCTACCATTGTTCTTCTTGCATTGGTTAAGGACCCTAGATGGGTCAAGGACCATAGCTTGAGAGAGCCAAGCCTCTAGCACAATTTAGTGAGGTTATTCCATCTCCTCAGAACGATCATATGAGGATTTTTTTGAGCTTATAGATGAACCTAGATGTGCACAAAGGCAAGGGATATTCAAGGTTGGGAGGAGTGTGTCAGGTATCTAATTGGGACCTCATATTTGGTATCAGAGATTGTAAGAGAGATAGGGAAAGCGGGAAGAATTTGAGGCAATTTCTATTGAAAGAGGACATCTCATCACCATGATTTTTAGTGCCCATGGGACCCCCCAAATCCCACAATGCAGGGGAGGAGAACGGCAAGATAGAGGGCATTACAAATGAGGCGGACAAATCTATCATCTCCTTCATGTGGGACCCATGTGGGTTTCAACTTGTTATTTTCGAGGAGATAAATACAGTGATCTTTAAATGGTGGAGATCTCTTATCTCGAGAGATTCTTTTACCTAGAAGAAACAAGGATTTTTCAATTGACCATTCCTTTGGAATTTGGCCAAAATTGACAGCACATCGCTCCCTCCAAATCTTCCAAAGAGTCTCGCCCCTGATGGTGTTCCATAGCCTAGATGAACAGTCAATCGCCTCACCCAACAATGCCTATTGCCAATTGATTTGGTTCGTGAGTTTCAATATCCTCGTCAAGTGGTGCCAGATTATGCAGGATTTGGGGCAATCGAAGAAAAGGTGAGCTAAATCTTCGATGCATCGATGGCAATGCTTGCACCATGGAGGCACACCGCAGATTTTGTTAGCTCTTGCATTGGACGAGATACCCTTATGTAAGATGTGCCACATGAGAACGGACTTTTTGATCTCAATTAGGGGGTGCCAAATAGACATTAACTTTAGTTCCCATCAAAGTTTGGTCCAAGAAAGTCATCATCACTTGTTAAGGGTGTGATGAACATCTAAGTTCTTTTTGAAGTTGGGGATTCTAGATAGTTTCTTACCATTTCTCCATTTGAGGCCCTCCAGGCAAGGAAGATCCTATCCGCAGAGACGGCAGGTAGTTGAGCGATCCCATACTAAACATTTGCCTTGAAGAAGAGTCCATTCCTCGAGGGTAACTCTAAGTCTCGGGCCTGATGGGCTTCCGAATGGCAAGAGCCCAGGGCCTGATGGGCTCACTAATGAGTTCTTGAAATCATTCAAATATGTGGTGGCTTGAGGCACTCGAGTTTGGTGCCCTTCCTACTTGTCTCAACAACAGCATCATCAAACCTATTCATAAAAAAGGGGAGAGGAACAGAATTGAGAACTGGAGACCTATCACAATGCTTCAAACCGGGTATAAGATTCTCGCTAAAGTCATGGCCAACAGGATATCCTGCCATTTAGACTAGTGGCTTAGCAAAGACCAAAAAGGCTTCATTAAGGGAAGGTCCATATTGGAAGCCATCATTGATATCTGGGAAGGTCTCGACTTCACTGAAGAATCTAATCAAGACACTGCTCAAGATTGACTTTGACAAAGCCTACGATCGATTGGAATGGGACTATATTTTACAATCATTGAAAGACCTCGGGTGTAGTCAAAGATTTCTCAGGATGATCTCCACGCTCCTTGGTAATGCTTCGACCAAAGTCAATGTCAACGGGAAACTTTCAAAGGCAATCAAATTGAAACGATCCATCAGGCAAGGTTGCCCATTGGCCCCGCTGCTCTTCACTATCGCCACCGAAGGACTTAGCCGACTTGTGGAGCGATAGATGGACCTTGGTCGCATAAGTGGCATCACTTTGCCACACAACTCGGGCAAATGGCCATGAGGCTTTTTGCGGACGACACAAATGCCTTTGTTCATAATGATGATACTAGTCTCGAAACCTTTTGGTGGTGCCTTGACACTTTTTGTGTGGCCTCTGGGTCCAGAATTAACGATTCCAAGACAACATTCAGGGCTATCAAAGGGACTCAACCCAACTTCCTCACTGTGCAGGGATGCCAAAGCATTCAATCGGGTTAGATCGTTCGCATTCTCGGTATCCCCATGGGATTCGGTGTTACTTTGGAACAAAGGTGGGCTTGGGTCCTCGCCAGACTTAATAACAAACTTAACTATTGGAGGGGTTTGCAAATTAATCTCGCTGGTCGGGCCATGGTGGTCAACACGTTCCTCATATCCTCAATCATATACTTTCTTTCTTGTTGGAGATCGAAGGATCAAGAATTAGCCAAAGTGGAAAGTACTTGTAGGAACTTTCTTTGGACTTTGGACCATAACACGAGGGGAGTGCCTAAAATCAAATGGTCCATATGCACTAGCCGAAAGGAGAGTGGAGGTTTGGGTATTATGGACATTGGCAGCATGGTCAATAAACTTGCAGCAAAGTGGATGATTAAGGCCTGGTGCAACAGAGATTCCTCTTGGGCCTCATTAATTTTCAGAAACACGAACGTGATTACTCTAGTGGGCTACCTTGGATGGAAAAACCTCGACATCCTCACCCTCTTATTCTCTCCGATTCCAGTCTCACCCAAAGGATCGATCTTGGTAAGATCCTTGTGGTTGAGCTGGAACAGATTCAAACCTTACATCAAAATCAACGAAGATTGGAAGTGGGTTGCAGATATAAGACAAAATGACTCTATTTGGTTCCCAATCCAAGGCATAAGAAGCATGGAGCCATGGAATGTCTTAAATGCCAAGAGACTCTGGAATAAGGGATTCAAACAATGGAAGCACCTCTAGAAACAAGACACGAACAAATGGGTGGACTTTGAGGACCTTGATCCTAGTACTGTAGTCACATACGAGGAATGGAATGTTTTATTGAGAAGATGCCATGCTTGGGACCGCTCTAAAATCCGACTACTGATGGGACAAGATGCTCCGGACCTAATGGGCCTCAAATGGTTCAATGGTAATCGCCTCTCCAAGCTTCCCTTACGTCGAAGCTCGCAATGACATTCACATCAGTCTCAACAAGAAATGGTGTCTCAATTGGACGCATCTCCGATGGGATATTAAATTTATGTCTATCTGGCATCCTCTCATTGAAAACAAAAAGTCAATCCTCCTATGGCAAATTTTACACCGTGGAATATGAACCAATGCAAGAGCTAACAAGATCTGTGGCGTTCCGCCCTGGTGCAAGCGATGTTGCCATAGCAAAGAGGATATTGGTCACTTGTTCTTTGCTTGCCCTGAATCCCTTCGGCTATGGAGGGTCCTTGGTCGTTCTATGGGACTCCAAGAACAAATCAATTGGAAGCAAGCCCTCATTGGTGAAGCGATTGGTTGCTCTGCAGCATTGTGGAATGTGATAAGGGGAGAGACCCTTTGGAAGATTTGGCCGGAAAGATGTGCTCACAACTTTGGCAATACCCCCAAGGAGTGGTCAATCGAGAAGTCCCTATTCCTTCTCGGCAAAAGAATCTCTAACTGTAAGAAACCCCCCCCCCTTCATACATCACAAAGAGTTACAATATGTCAACAATAAGCTGAAAACAAAGTGGGCACTGCATGATGGGGATGCGAGGCTTATCAACCTCCTCTATAACTTCATGTAAGCATTGTAAGGTCCACCATGAAGGCTCTGGCAGATTGTCGAAAAGAAAATTAGACCTTAAATTCATCTCAGTCGGATGCATGCTCTGCTGGGAGAAGTGTTCAGCTACTCCGCCTCTCTGGAATGCCATCAGAGGGGAGGCCCTATTGAATATCTGGCAGGAAAGGTGTGCTTGCAACTTCGGTGACTCCCCCACAGCGTGGTCGATTGAGAAATCACTATTCCTCCTTGAAAAAAAGATCTCTAATTGTAAGAAATCCTCCCTTTTTTTAGGCATCATCAAGTGCTCCCTACAACAAGCTTAAACCTAGGTGGGCCCCACATGAGGGTGATGACAGGGTGAATAACCTTCTTTGTAATGCCATCTAAAATCTGTAGAAGCTACCCCCGCTTTGTGGGATTCGGGGGATCCCATGGGCACTTGTCCCCTTCTCTTGTACTTTTCTTTTCTTTTAATTAATTCAAGTCCGGGAGAGTAGGCTAAGGCCGAACTTCCTTTACTAAAAAAAAAAGCTCTAAGTCTCGGGTCTAAGTCTTCGAACTTGATCCACTGGCCAGTCTCTTGTTTCCATAGCTATTTCCACTATTTGAACCCCTTGTTCCATAGCCGTTTAGCAGTTTGGAGGTTCCAAGACTCCACCCCCCTAATGCCAAAAATCGGGAACCAGATAGAGTCATTTTGTCTTATTCCAACCACCCACTTCCACTTGTCACTGATTCTGATGAATTGTTTGGCCTTGTTCCAACTCTTCCATAGGGAACACACAAGGCTAGAGCCTTTAGGGGATCGGGTGGGGGGAGAACAAAAGCGTGAGGATCCCTATGTCCTTCCAACCAGGATGCCCAACTAAGGTAAGGTCTTTCATGTTTCTGAAGATCAATTTAGCCCAAGAGGACTCACTATTGCTCCAAGCCTTGATAAACCACTTTGCCACCAACTTGTCAGCCAACCTAGCAATATCCAATATACCCAAGCCCCCCGAGTCTTTCAAGCTAATGCTAGTAATTGGGAAGAGAGATATTCTCTCTCTCTTCCTTATGATGCTAGTAATAAAGACTTGTATGCTATATATGAGCTTTTGAGTTAGTCTTTTTTTGCACATGTGGTATATCTCTCCTTGCTCTACATATCCGAGGGTTTGTCACCTCAAAAGAGGCAAAAAATATCCTCTTTTCATCATCTTCTCTCTTCACATGAGTATTCTAGTAGGCCCATGTCCACTTTTTTATCCATATCTTAAGATAGGCTTATCGAAATTTTTCAAAACCCCATAGCTTACTTGCTTAGAAATATTTTCAATCACTAATGATATGCTAATATTTGGTGTCCATTGCTCATATGTATAAGGCCTTTTAAGTGATTGTTGAGATCAGAGAGTGTGTCCTAAGCTTGAAACGATTGACTCTATTAGCTTTGCTTTTCATGAAATTATTAGTATGTGATGTTGAGGATCAAAGAGAGGGAAGCTAGATGGTATATTAGTCTCCCCTATAGAGTTAGGGTCTATTGGTCTTCTCTATATAGAGTTATGACATAAATAAGAGAGAGAGACCCCATTCTTCAATAAGAGAGAGAGACTCCCATCCATCAATCCATGTATATTTTCTTTTGCATAAATGAATTAGCACACAAAAGTGTATCTTCCTTTGTATGAAGAGGTATCTGAGACCTCATACTCACACATTCACATTTAGTAGGGGGCGAAAAGAATAAGTATGAGCAAATATATGCAACCAAATGCACAATTAATTGCATCAATAAAAAATGAGTTTTAACTTGTTCTTTGTTTGACAAATTATTTTAGAGAGGACACACATACGATTATCTCATTCACATGTGCATGCACATAATTTGATCAAAATATCATTAAATAGGATGACAATAAATCTAAGTGACACCAAAAAATGGTTGAGAAGCACTTCGACTTTCATCATCTATTTGAGTAGGTATAGTTGCACATGGAATTGGTCATGACTTCTTGTACAAAATGATTTCTTTTGACATTCTCAGGCACCAAATTTCATAGAATTTGGAGTTTATTTGATAGGTTAAATGACCACATTTGTTTAGATTCTATTATGAAAACTTGACCCCTGAGATGTCTATAGGGGTAACTTAGCAAAGTCATATCTCCTCATTGGAATGTCCAATCAATGGGATTTGTGCTATCTAATTCAATTCACTTTCAAAGTTGTATCCCCTAAAATTGCATTGCATTTGGATTTGTATGGAGAAATTGGCATTTTTCTCTGATGAATGTTAGGTAGTTACCTTAGAAAAAAGTTATAGGTTTGCAAAAAGATGTGTGTATGTCCCAATTCCAAGTCCCAAAAAGATGGGTGTATGTCCCAATTCCAAGTCCCAAATAGAATTAAAAGTTGGGATCACATGCCTAAATTAATTAGAATTCGGAAAAGATTTAGGGGTTATAATGCCTTGTTCGGTTCTCTCGTTTCTCTCGTAAGGATTCGCCAAAGAATTGTGCAAAGATATGGCAATTATGACATTTTTCTTTCGTGGATTATCAAATGAAGATAAATCATTTTAGATATGTATTAAGGCTATAAAGGATTATATCATACAAATTTTTGACATTGTTTAGACATCATTTGATAGCTCCCTTAAGGATTTTGATTCTTTGTTTCAAAATTGTATAGGTGTTGAGAGAGACAATTTTGGAAATTTCTCTCATATGGTTATGATAATGGAATCAAAACTGATCAAAATCAAGTATAAAAGTGTAGATTTCAAATGATCTAAATATTGTTTTATTTGAAGTTCATTTGATAGGTCCATTGGTTTGTTTTGGTAGGCACGTAACACTTTCAAGCCCCTTTGCACATAGGTGCAAACCTACTTGGTGGTCATAAATCCAATTGATTTAATTCTAATGGGTTATTTTTTCTATATTTTAAAACTACCTAAAATCATAGTTTTTGGATAATTGTAAGTTGGTCTAAAATTCTAGTCGTTTTGTAGATACAATAGTAAATGACATAAGAGCATCTTGAGGGACATTTAGTATCATAGAATCTAGAATTTAGGTCTTTTAGAAGCATTTAGGGCGTTATAAGGTGAATATTTTGTATAAGTTCATTAGGAATTATTTTATTATTGTATAAGTTTAGATAGATTTATTCTATTGGCGCCTATCACTCGATGTAATCTAGGATCTCAAGTAATTTGTATAGTCAAAACTGAATCTTGTATAGGATTTGGGATTGATCAAGGTTTTCTTTTTGTTAATTTTGGATTGGAGAGAGGTTTCAGAAGAGATTTTTAGATCTCATTAGTTTGTTTCATTGGCTTTAAAGTAGGATAGTGTTCATATATTTTTTAGGTATATAATCTTGAAGAGCCTTGGTCTCCCATTGCTTAGGCCAACCTTGAGAAGTCACACATTGAGGAGATATAAAATCTCAATGCAAAAGTTATTGGCATGGAGGATACTCTCAAGATGATCCTCTGCAAATCAACTGGTATGTTTATGAACAAAAGCTTTATGTTATAGTTCATGCTTTGAAGATTTGGTGATGTTATTTGTATTGAGACACTTTTAAAAGTTACACAAATCATCACACTTTAAAGTACTTTTGTTCGCAGCCTAATGTACAAGGTAGACAAGCTAATCAATATGTATACCAACAACAATGTGCCCTATCATACACAATGACTGCAACACTTCTTTAATTCTGCTAACAAACTACCATTGTGCTAACTCTATCCTCCATCCACTAACACTCTCCAACTTTCTTTGACTACCTCTAACACCGACATCTCTCAAATTTGAACAAAAATTGCTCCTTGATTCTCAACATCTAACATATTCTTCTCTCGATAATGATACCAAACATATGAAGTGATGAAGAAAATTATGCTGACAACTTCAACCCATTGTTTTTGTAGTGATCACCTCTTGCCTATTTGAATTGACTATGACCAATAGAAGAAGATGGAATTTTCCTAGATACAAGATCATTCATGGCTTATTGATTGTAATTTTTGCTACAAAAAAACATTTTTAGTACTGTAAGAATTTTCTATTCAAATATATTTGAAACTTTTTTATGATTTTCCTCCAAGCCATTACTATTTATGCAATGCATACCGTTATCAAAAGATGTACATTGTATTGGAAAAGGTGTTCTCTCTCGTATATAATGGTCAACAATTCAAATCTCCCAATGCTCATGGTTTTTATGATTGGAATTTAACTTATGAGAGTATAGATAAATATGACTTTGTCAATACAAACGAAAATCATTTGATTTTTTATCAAAGTTTCAAGATCTACTTATAACACTTTCTTAGATATTTGAAACACATACACATTGGATTCGAAACACTTTCTTATAACACATACATATTGGATTCTTCTTTTCTTCTTGCAATATAGAAGTTGTATATTCTTTTACTTAACTTCTGTTTGACGATTCATTTGTGAATGATTTCAAGTCAAGGATGGATGTAAACATTAAATTGAGTGATGATGTTAAGTCATGCAAAATTCCATTCATTCATGTACAACCAGATTTTATTATTCTTTTGCCAAGTGCAATTGATATGACTAAAGGATTTATCACTAAAATCTTGCTTCCAAGTGCCACTCTTTTGCCACTCCATGAAAAAGTCCCAAGTGATGTGAGTTCAATTCTTTTACATTTGCATTCATTTTTTTTGCGGGTTTGAAACAGTTACTTCTTCTTCCTTAGAATTAGTTTCTTGAACAAGAATTTGTGAGTTTTCCTTGGTGTTGATGGTTGATATATCTTGATTTGAGCACCTCCATGGAAACTTTAAAGTTTCTTATAATTATTGCTTCACTTTTTGCTCCATTAGCATTTGTTGCTTTTGCACATTCATTCACATAGATTCCAATTGTAGTTTGGCTTTATTTTCAAACTTTTTAAAAGATTTTCACACATTTTCACCCACTTTTGGAACTTCTTCAAGCCAACCTAGGTAATTTTTGTTTCAAATTCTTTCAAGTTCTTGCATACATATTTTGCATATCAAAAACCATAAGAGAATATTCAAACCATTTTAATTTGCTTGCATATTTGAACTATGAAAATCACAAAAGAAAAATCAAATTCTTTCAAGGTTGTTTGCATACTTTCACTTTCAAGTTTGCACATTTGCATTGAAAAACACCTCAAAAATATAAAAAAAATTTGTTTCCAAGCTTTGCATATCATATTTACATTCAAAAAACTTGCAAAAAAAGAATTGTCCACTTGTTTTGCATATTTGCATGCATTGAACAAACGTTACACTAGCACAAAACAATGTATGTGAATTTATTGCACATCAAAAGGAGAAGTTGAAATTTGAAGATGAAGATATAGTCAGGAACATCAAAACTCAAGCAAGATTTGAATATCAATATAAGATGGAAGACATCTTTAAGAACATGATCACTGAGTATCA
Source organism: Ceratopteris richardii (assembly GCA_020310875.1). Taxonomy (NCBI): domain Eukaryota; kingdom Viridiplantae; phylum Streptophyta; class Polypodiopsida; order Polypodiales; family Pteridaceae; genus Ceratopteris; species Ceratopteris richardii. The sequence goes on from CM035434.1 coordinate 61,059,224, forward strand.
AGGAAAAAGGTAGTTGAAATCATTCTTAAGGAGAAAGGAAAATTCACACAAGTTAATGTAACTGAATATCTAGATGCTTATGAGGGGTTAGCTCAACTTTGTGGCTTGCTTGAAAACAAATTGATTCCTTATTTGGAAAGATTATTAACAGGTTCTATGATTGCTAAAATTTAACCCCATGAGAGCTTGACTTGGGATGATTTTAGGAAAAATATTCACAAAGAATTATATCTTGAATACTTTAGTTAAGATGATGGAGAAGGATTTATGAGATGGATAAAACCACCTAAACCTCAAACATCTGTTACTCAGAATCGGTATTAGAATAGGTTCTCACTTCATTTAGGGCATCATTGACACCCCTCTAGTCAAAGTCTCAAAATTGCATGAAAATTGGTGAGCATAATTAGAGCACTAGGAGGTCAAAATGGCTTCATTTTGTCACATTGAATTCTGGTATGGCAAGAAAATTCATCCTTTTCTATCAAACATATATATAGGTTTTAGTTTGCCAATATACGTGCCTCAAATCTTTCTATAGGTTTAGTAGAGCTCCACAGGGTGTTTCTATTCATTTTCTTTTTTGCATCAAGGTATTTAGTCACTTTCCATGGCTGAAAGCAATGATGTATTCTATATGTTGTCTATCGAGGATAAGTTGGATGATACAAATTACCCATTGTGGGCATATATGATGCATCATGTATTGGTAGAAAAGGGTTGTGGAATATTGTGTAACTTGTTGAAAAATGTCCTACTACACGTGCAAATACAGTTATTCAAGGTGATGTGGATGGTGTTGAAAATGATGATCTTTGATTTCTTGGTCATGTTATGATTCCTATTGCACCTATTGCAAAGCAACTCCATTGGGATGGTAAAGATGCTCATACATATGGATTGATAGCTTTGTTTGTCAAACATGCCATTATCCCTCACATTTGCTCTTACAAGGCAACAAAGGATGCTTGGGATACACTTACAACTTTATACCAAGCAAGAAACAAGGCTCATATTGCTTAGCTCCAAAAACAGTTCGAGAGCGAGCATATGAATGAAGGAGACTATATGGATATTTTTTGACAAAGATCAAAGATTTGAAAGAGTGGTTGATTTCTATTGATGAAATCTTGTATGATAATTCACTTGTGCAAATTTTTCTTAATGATTTTCTAGATTCATATTAGAGTTTTGCTTCTGCTCTTCAATTGATGATGAAGGGCAATCCAAATGCCTTAACATTTGAGGAGTTAGCCTCTAATTTGTTGCAAGAATATCAATCCAAGAAGAATAAGTTGATTATGCATGTTGCAGATCAAGCTTTCTTAGCTAGTCAGAAGGGAAATGATAAACGGAGCTCATCTACTAGTAAGCATAAAATTGTGAATGCTTCACAATTGAAGAAGGAAAACAAAGATGAGAAGATAAGAGAAAAATAGAAAGAATTTTTCAAATATTATAAGGCAAATTGTCCTAAATTGGTCGCAAAAGAGTCAAAGAAGAAAGAGATTGGAATGGTTGTTGCAAAGGCCTCTACACCTAAAATAGAGTGTGTTAATCTTGTGCAAAATAAAGAATGGACATTTATTACTATTTGCATATATGACCCATCTTCTCATACATAGTGTATGCGATAGATTCAATTTTTTAATACTCTGATAGTGGGTCAACCAAAGATATTACCTTGTAGTGCAATTTGTTCAATTCACTTGAGCCTACCCCCATAGGGAATATTGTCACATGTGATCAAAATTCCTCTTACCTTGTTATGGGAATTTGAAAGATCATTTTGACTACTCCTCATGGCAGTTCTTTCACATTTTTAGATGCTTTATATGTGCCAGAGATCAAGAAAAAATTGTTGTTAGTTTCAACATTATCCAAGCTTGGTTTGTTTGTCAAATTTGTTGATGGCATATATATAGTCCATGATCTCTCAAATGGTGATGTTATTATTGCTTATGGAATTTTATATCGTGGGTTATGTAAACTAATAGACTATGCAAAATTTGTAAATGATTCAACATGTGTAATTCAAGATTCTCAGCCTATCTCAGATACAAAACTTTAGCATGCATGATTTGATCATCTGGTTTTTGTTAGTTTTACTACAATGTATGAGGGGCATACCGATGCTGCCTATACCGACGATCATGCCCGGTGTCGGTATAAACATTGGAAAAATGGAATTAAGCATACTGACGATCACTTGACCGTCGGTATGACTATTTAAAATAGATCATCGAGATGTTTCGCGACCGCCGGTATATGCATCCGTATAGTTGTCGGTATAGTTGTCAGTATAGGCATCAGTATAACCATCGGTATAAACGTCGGTAATTTCCAGTAAATTACCAATGCTCATACTGGAAGTTATACCGATGCCTATATTGAGGCCGTGTTTTAAACATATCAGGAACCCGAGAGCGAAAATCAACATTTTGCGTGTGTTTTACAGTGAGTACTGCTTGCTTCTATCAAACTTGCGTGTGTGAACCGAATTATGACCTGCATTGTTTTGTGCACACACACAATCTCTCTCTCTCTAGATCTCACATCTTGGTAAGTGGAGTGTGTACTCTTACCCTTTATCTTTTCTCTATGCTTTATGTTTTATAATGTTTCTTCGCTTTGATTTTGCAGAAGTTTTTTGGCATCGATTCTTTGGAATTCGACGATACATGACATACATTACACTTTGACGACAACGATCCACAAGAGGGACATACCTGTAAGTGATTGTTTTATTCTCTATTGATAGAGAGAGAGATACGTACACACACATACACATATACACACATGCATACATACACACACATACATACACACACATGCATACATACACACATATACACACATGCATGCATACATACACACATATACACACATGCATACATACACACACACATGTACACACATGCATACATACACACACACATATACACACATGCCACACACACATATGCACACACACACATATACACATGTGCATACATACACGCACATACACATATACACATGTGCATACATATACACACACATACATACACACACATGTACACACATACATACATACACACACATATACACACATTCATACATATAAATATACATATGCATACATACATACACACATATACACACATGCAAATTAAATATATAAAAATAGGATTAGGGTTTTTAGGCTCTTTACACATCCATACACATGCATACATACACACACATATACACACATGCACATATACACACACATACGATTTCAATTTACAAAATTAATTATGAAAACAACTAGTGTTTAGGTCTAGCTCTTTAGGATTAGGGTTTTATGGTTTTTACATATAATTCAATTAAATTTATATAAGGAAAAAATAAAGGAAAAATTAAGAAAAAAATCAGAATATATAAATAAATATATATATAAAATAGGATAATTGTATAGATAAATAAATATCAAAAGAGCTAGTGTTTTAAATAAATTAATTAAATATATATACACATACACATACACATATACATATATAATAAATCAGAATATATATATATATATATATATAAGATAATTGAATAGATAAATAAATATGAAAAGAGCTAGTGTTTTAAATAAATTAATTCAATATATATAATTAAATATATAAAAATAGGATTTTAAGGTTGTCTATCAAGTTAAATATATATACACATACACATATACATACATACACACATATATATACACATATACACATACACATATACATACATATGCATACACACATATACATGTTTTAGGTCTAGGTCTTTATGATTAGGGTTTTAGGGTTTTTACACATGCATAACATATATACACACATACACATATAATACATATACATATATACATGTATATACACATGCATACACACATATAGATATTTTAGGTCTAGCTCTTTAGGATTAGGGTTTTAGGGTTTTTACATGCATATATTTCAATTAAAGTTATATAAGGAAAAAATAAAGGAAAAATTAAGAAAAAAATCAGAATATATAAATAAAAAAATAAAATAAAATAGGATATTTGTATAGATAAATAAATATCAAAAGAGCTAGTGTTTTAAATAAATAAATTAAATATATAAAACTAGATTTTTAAGTTTTTTAATCAAATTAAATATATAAAAATTGGATTTCAAAGTTTTTTATCAAATTAAATATATATAATTAATATTAACATATATAAACATATATTTATAAAAATTAAGAAAAAAATACAATATATAATCAAATATATAAAAAAAATAGGATTAGGGTTTTTAAGTTGTTTATACATGCATACACACATATACACATAATATATATATATATATATATATATGTGTGTGTGTGTGTGTGTGTGTGTGTATACATACATACATACACACACATATATATAATAGCATTAGGGTTTTAGGGTTTTTAGGCTTTTTATGATATATAGAAAATAGGTCTAGCTCTTTAGGATTTAGGTTTTAGGTTTTTTTAGGTCTTTAGGTATTTAGGTCTTTAGGTTTTAGTATGAATAAGAAAACGAAAATAAAAAAATTACAATATATAATTAAATCTATATATATTCCAGGTTTAAGTCTTTAGGATTATGTTTTTTAGGTTTAATAAAAAAAATCAAATGTTCTAAAATGTCCATATTGTATCAGATGGCTAGTTTGGATTCGGAGGAGAGAATGGCATGTCCTTGCACTCAGTGCAAGTATCAAATTTATCGAAAACGATGGATTTGTATTGCACATGTTAGAGAGTATGGATCCTTTGATAAAATTCAACTAGAAAACCTATGCACCATTCACATGGTCTCCCTGGTGAGAAGGTGGACCCAAAAGACATTGCACCGATAGCCTCTCGTGGACAAAAGAGAACAAAAAAAGAGTTAGAAGTAAAAGGTACTAATAGCATTACACATAATGAACACATGGAAGAAATGCTCGAAGCATCTTATGAGATGGATGAAGATCATGATGGTGGAGAAGATGTCGTGAGTTTCATGGACACAATAGAATTTCCATGATCAGAGGCCGATGAAGAATACAAAAACATGTGAAGACTAGCTTGTTTACCACTGTACAATGGAGCAAAGATATCTGTACTATGTGCGTCACTCGCAATGCTCAATCTTCAATCCATTTATGGATGGTCAGACAGTAGTGTTTCTGAATTGTTCAGGTAAGTGGATTTGAAATAAACTTTCATTGCTGTATCAAAACAAATTTATTTACTAATATCGTTCTAATTGCTTATTGCAGGCTTCTCAAAGATCAATTTTTGCCAGAGGGCAATGACATGCCTCCAACATGTGGAGATCAAAAAAACTTTTTACAATCCATTGGAATGGTCTACACTAAGATTCATCTTTGTCTAAATGATTGCATCCTCTTTCGAAATGAGTATGAGCATCTCCACATATGTCCAAAGTGTGGAGCAAATAGGTTTAGAGAAGACCTTGTGGGCAAAGCAATCCCCGCAAAGGTTCTTCTCCACTTTCCTATCATTCCATGAATTAAGAGCATGTTTATATGCAAGTCCATAGCTGAGTTAATGTCGTGGCATACAAAGAGCAGGTTCATAGATGGTGTAATGCGAGTGTCTGCTAACTTTGATTCTTGGAAACACATAGATAGTAAGTGACAAGGGTTCTCGAAACATATGTCTAGGTCTAGCTTTGGATGGAGTAAATCCATTTAGTTTACACAGATATTCATGGAGCATATGGCCTATATGTTTGGTCAATTATAACATCCCACCATGGCTGGCCACAAAGAAGGGTCATTTATTATTAGCTCTTATTGTGTCAGGTAAGTATAAGGTAAAAAACATAGATGTATACCTTGCACCAGGAAGAGCTGTCCATTTTATGGAATGGGATTACTGTGCATGACATGTCTCAACCTATAAGAAGACGAGACGTGTGAGTGCGAGGATTTCAAAGCAGGCTTACCAAAGCCTATATGGTTAGATGCTGAGGAGTGGGATATGATTTGCGATGAGCAACAGCAGACTCTTGACCAATATCGCTAGCAGCGAGATATCGTAGCCACATGTTTAGATACTGTTGGACCGTCACATTTGGACATTGATAGATATGATACTATGTGTCACGAATGTGTAAGTACCATTTGGTTTATTGAATTTGTTTGTGTTAAGCATGTCATGTATCTTCATCTAATGTTTTCTATATTTGTTGCAGGAGCTGGCAATGGATCATCCTCCAACACGAACGGAGGAGGCTTATGGATATCATCATGGATTGATTGCACTATTGGAGGACTTGGAGGGACATAGTGTGGTCGTTTCATTGGGAGCATTTGTGATGAGGTGATGAATTTAGAAACTTGGTTTTTACTTGTTGTTTATAATCTCATTGAATTTATCTCATTTCATGAATATTATTTATTGCAGGACTACTGATATGGATGTTTCAATCCTTTTGTGCATATGTATGACAATAGTGTGCCACAATTCTATATTTGGCTCATATATGGCAGTGGTGCACCAGAATTTTGTATTTGATTTTTATATGGTAGTGCTTTGCCACATTTCGTATTTGCCTCATATATGACAGTGGTTTGCCACACTCTTGTACATGCTTCATTTATGAAATATATAACTTTTTGTATATGGTTCATGGTTCATTTTGATCATCTCTTTTGTGTCCGATAGTATTTTGCTTTATGCAATCATATTTTGGTTTCCATTAGAGTACACATCACATGTACTTTGTTTTTTTGGGGCAGAGTGTCTTGTCTTTTGTTAAACAACATCATGGTAATGTTGCTATAGCAAAAGACAACATACTCTGCCCAATTTTTTTTTGTAGATATAGTCATTAGTATGAACGACCGTACTCCTAGGATGGTCACTAGTATGCATGATGGTACACCCAACAGGCGTCGACATAGGTGTCGGTATGAGCGTCAGTATTTCCGATCCTCATACCAACACTCATACCAGTGCCTATACCGATGTCTGTATTGATGCCTATATCGGTGCCTATACCATCGTTTTGGTTCCGATGCCTATACCGACACTTACACCGGTGTCACGGCAAAAAGCCACCCGTTCAATTTCCTCGACAAAAGCCTTGATATATGGCCGATATGTTGTAGTGTTTGCTTCACCTATAAAAATTTGAAATGGTGTCCTATCCTCCCAAAATTCAAGCACCTTGTAAACATGTATATGAAGGTTGTGTCTTGGGCAAAATGCAACGTTCCTCCTTCCCACGAGATGGTTCATTTTGAGCTACTCATAAATTCTAGCTTGTTTATAGTGATGTTTGTGGTCCTATGTAGACACCTTCATTTGGAAACTACCTTTACTGTGTGACTTTTATGATCAATTTTCTAGGCATGCATGGGTGTATCCATTGAAAGCAACGTTTGAGGGATTTATGTGCCTCAAATTGTTTCTAGTTATGGATGAAAATCTATCAACATGTAAATTGGCCACCCTCCATTATGATCGAGGGGGGGAATACATGTCTTTTGATTTTATTGCCTTTCTAGCTAGGGGCGGGATAAAATATCAATGTAAAGTTTTGTATGCACCTCTACAAAATGGATTTGCTGAAAGAAAGAACATGTATCTCATGGAAATGGCGAGATGTATGGTCGAAATTCAAGTTTTACCACATAGCTTCTGGATTGAAGCTCTTATGTTTGCAACATATGTACTTAATAGGTGTCCCACCAAAGCACTACAATCGATCACTCCATATGAGGCTTGTCATGATCACAAGCTATCTGTTTCTCAGCTGTGTGTCTTTGGTTGCCTCGCATATGCACTAGTTTTTGAACAACAATGCAATAAATTGGACGATAAAGCAATGAAATGTATTTTTGTTGGGTATAGTTCTAAAAGCAAAGGCTATCATCTCTATCATCCACACGCTAAACACATTTTGGTTAGATGTGATCCTTTTTTTGTGGAAGATGTAATTCAACCTTTACTTTCATGTACCAAGGAGACATCAATTAGCTCATAAGGATATGTATGATACTTTGTTGCCTCTTTTTATAGGTGGACAATCAAGTGTTTGTCCAAATGAGGTGATTTCTTAGCCATTTTACAAGTTCCAGATGATGATGCATATCATTCCATTTCTGATATAGATTTACATGATGCACTTTTTGATGAGAGGGACGACATAGAAGAGGTTGAATCTATGCCTAAATGGTTGGTGCATACTTTGAGAGACGTGCATCACTTGGACAAATTGCATTTTTGAATAGTGACTTACATGAAGAAATATATGTATTTCAACCTCATGGTTTTGTGCATGTGATAGACCTTGGGAAATTAGAAGGCATGTGATCACCCTTGGGAAAGTTTTCACATTAGGCACACTTGACCAATCTCAACATTGGCCTCAGAGCCACAAGTTCGATGCCAACCATTACTTTCGTGAGTTAGTTGTTTTTTGCATCATATTCTAGTTGACATGATGCTCTTGTTTGATTATTTTATTTCATTCGAGAGCTAAAATTCACGTCAAGGCATGCCATCTCACTACTTGAGATCCACCTCAAAGTAGGAGTAGCGCACATGCCTGATGGCCTTTATCCCACCCTTCAGGCCGCCCACGCACGTCTGATGGCCTATATCTTTACTTTTCCAAATGAAGGAAACCCTTACCTATGGGATGAAACATTTCCATCGAGGACCCTCTTCACTTATATTGTGAAAAAACAATGCACTAGAGGGAAAGCAAATTCAAGCTTTGAATTGATTATCATCGATCGAGAAGGTATTTCATATTTCTTTTTGCTTACTTTCTTTAGCATGTGATTCGAGGTTTATTTGCATATATAGAAAGGAATGATAAAAAGCAATGCATATATGCATATATCTTGTATGAGCATGGAAAGTAAAATGCATATATGAATTATGTAATGAGAAAATTTACATTAGATAGCCATTGAACTTATCTCATAAGTGATATGGCGAACATAAAAAGGGTTACATATGTTAATGCAAATATGCATTTAGGAATCTTAAAAGTTTTTTGTAAGCTTAAATGTTTACATGGGCATACTAGTAAGTATGAAAATGTCCGCAAACAAGTAAGTATGAAAATGCCCATCAACGTTGGTGAAATAAAATGACCCAAGCTTCCAACCTCAAAAGGATTAATGGATGTATGAAGCTATATTAAAGGTAAGCACTAATTCCGACATGCTCATTTTCATTTGGTTGTTCGCCATGCAAGAGTAATGCATGAAAGAATGCATTTTAAAAGAAGTAGGTGAGATCCGTATGCACTTAAAATGAGGCATGAATTAACTTTTTTGCATGCCATTATATTAAGGATTTGAAGGAATTGGTTTAATAAGATCTTTTTCACTTTGCAAAGCTTTGGTGGCCTTTGAGGTTAGTATACATAACTGTCTCGAGTATGAACCATAATCAGTTCAAGATAGTTAGTACTGATTCTCATTGGAAAGAACTAGCTAATAAAGAACAAGGTAGAGATCCAAATAATTCAAATTCCTAAAGTCATCTTTGGATCTAAGTCTTGAATGTCAAATCTTCCAAAAAGGATTAAACTCTATTTTGAGAATTAATCTAGGGAAAATCAAAGATGATCAAGATAGGGATCCACTTGTAGACGTGAACTTTCAAAATTGGGTATATTGTCATTCGGAATACTTGAACTTTATGTTTCAAGAAAACCTGGATGATTGAAATAAGTCCACCTAAGTTGCCAAGGAATGAGAAGATAGTATTTCTCCTCATTGAGCATGTTTTGGCAGGGTCTCACTAGACCCACTTTGTGAAATTCTTGTCTTTAGCTAAGTCCTATCAAATACAAATAAAGTATATTTGTATTTGAAAAGGACTATAAAAATAAGATAAGTTTAGAACATCTGAAGATTCCTCTCCTTTTTATGGAAAGTGGCAGATGAATCTAGTATCTGGCCCTTTCAAGATAGCAATCAGATATCTATCATAGACTCCTAAAAATATAAATTTCTAAGGAAGTACAAAGTGTACTGAAATATATTATTTTATGTAGTTCAAGGTTTGAGAAAGTGCCAAAAGAAAAAAGACCACCAAAGAAGTCCACCCTTTTCACTAGTCCATAGGTACAAGGCATGCATGTACATTCAGGTGGACTAAGAGAAAGTGATTTGGGCAGGGATTTTGATTCATTTCTTTTCAGAATAAGGTAGGGATTAGCCCTTATCTGATTACTGGAAATGAATCTAGAGAGATGACCATGCAACCCTTGAATTACCCTTGGAACACGCCTTGAACCTTTGGGTGAAACCCTTGGTTTTAACCCTTGAGGTATTTATTCATATGTGCTCCCAATTGAATGGTTAGAACCTTAGGCTTGATTTATCCTAAGGTGTGGGAACCTTAGTCTTGAGAGAAGCTTCTCTAGGATCCACCTTGTGTGTATGTGAGAGAAGAATCCTCATTTGATTTAGAAGGCATGTGATAGACCTTGGGAAATTAGAAGGCATGTGATCACCCCTTGGGAAAGTGTCCACATGAGGGACACTTGGCTGGACACTTGGCCAATCTCAAGGATATGCACCCCCTTGGGCTAGAGTTTAGCATGATATTCAATTTTTCTCCTATTAGATGTGAAGGTTTATGAATTTTTGAGGTGTTAAGTATTTGTAGGTGGTTCAAAGCATCTTTTGCTACTTGAGTGGTACCTTGCTACTTGGATTGTTTTATCCCAAGGAGGGATCATTACCGCTAGATTTACATGCTTTTTCTAACTAAGATTGGTTTGATTACTATGAAACTTGTGTGTCCACCAGAGGTTTTTGATTCATGTTTCATAGCTCATGCATATCTTGGTTGAGCAAGAAGCAACCTATTGTGGACACTACTAGTTGTGCGGTTGAGTATAGGGAAGCTTTCATAGGGAGTGTTGAGTGTGTGTGGCTCATAAGCCTTTTGGCATATTTGGGTGTTGGTTAGTCTTCTACTACAACCATCTTCATTGACAATGCACATTGGCAATTGCAAGGAACTTTGCATTCCATGTTTTGCACAAAGCACATTGAGGTGCACTATTATTATGTTAGGGAGAGGTTCTCTGCTAGAGAGATTAGTTTTGCATATGTGCCCACACAAGATAATGTTGCAAAACTTTTCACAAAGGTTATGCCTAGAGAGAAGTTTGAAGCTTTTCACAAAGCTTTGGGCTTACTTCCTTTTGTGTATTGATCTCTTTCCACATAGCTTGGCAGTTCCTTATACTTGGTTTCTAGATTCTTGTTCACTACATCAATCCCAAGGGGATTTGTTGATATATTTTGGTAGTAATATGTGTGAACACGCTTAGGACTACGGGGGTTTTTTTTGCACTTTAGGAGTTTTTTTTAACCCTGGCTTATATATATGCCAATAAACCTAAAAGCTCATTTATCTTTGTACATTCACTTGGTAATACATTTTGATTTGTGTTGTTCTTGAATCTTCTTCTGCTTCCTTGTGCTATTTGTGTGCTTCCAAAGACCTTGAACTCCAACAAATACAATTTCTTAACCACCAATTCCTTAGCCTCCCTTTCAAAGAACTTTAAATCCTAATGAACAATGAAACCCAAATATTAGGATATGTGTTTGGTGTGATGTCACTGACCATCTCACATATGCATGCGAGGATTGGAAAGAATATAAACAGAAAGGAATTGTGATTGATATTGATAAAAAAGTATGTGATTATAGGTCACACTTATCTTTAGCTATAAATTGGGGAAAAGGAGGTATGAAGAGATTACATGAAAATCTTCCAACCTATAAATTAGGGTCCTATGTTGTAAATCTAGTGAGCATGGATAATTATGATCAAGAATTTGACCGATATAATGAGAATAAAAATTACTCCATTGAATCTCTAGACAAGACGTGAGATGCAATTATGCAAAACACAACTTGGAATTCACATGTTGACCAATAATGTATCTATTCTCATGTTGTTGATATAGAGGAAAAGAGGAAAAGGGAAAGATGACAAGAAGACAATCAAGTGAAGAACCTAAGAAAGTTCACTTTGAACAAGGAGAAGATTATAAATCTAATCAACAAAGAAGAAGAGAAATAATTGAAGGTAAAAAAACTATGGTAAGTGAACAAAGTCAATTAAAACAACCTGATGAACAAATGCTTGACACAAAACTTGACAAATCAAATGAGAATCAAATTGATGATAAACAAACAAGGAAGGCAAAAAGAATTCCTAAAATAATTTTAATATATGAGATTGAAAAGAGAATTGATTCTAAATAGATCTCATACAAAATTTTATTGAAAAGAAAAGTCACAATCTCCTTATAACAACTCTTTTCTATTGATAAAAGCCAAGTCACAATCTCCTTAGAACAACTCTTTTTTGTTGATAAACCTAAGTTCAAGGACAACTTTATCAAGCTTATCAAAAGGAAGAGGTTTCCACTACTTAGGATGTTGAGATGTAGGACACTACAAACTTGACTCAAGCTATAAATGGACCTCTTGCTTTTGATGAATCCAATGATGAAAAACCTTGTAATGTTAACAAGAATTTCCTTGGTCCAATGTTTCCCGATGAAGAAGACTTGACTGAAGCTATGAATGAATCTCTTGCTTTTGATGAGTTTGATGAGGATGGTGAAGGCAACGATTGTAATGTTATTAAGAATTTCGTAGGTCTAATCTTGCTTGATGAAGAAAATAAGTAAATTGAAAGCCATTTTAGTAAGATTTTCTAGGCTAGGGGGACACCTCAAATTAAGAGATGAAAAGAAATCATATTCAGCTTTGGCGCTTGTTGACTCAATTTCAGAGATTAATGTGGTTTCAAAAGAATTTTATGACAAATTTAAATGGCCAATTGATAAGAAACATGGATGGAGAATGAGAGTGGTTGACAATGGTTGTGGTGCTTTACTTGGAGCTTGTGCAAATTTTTCTGTGATGTCACATGGAATTATTGACATATTTCACTTCTTCATCCAAGAAAATTGTTCTTATGAGATTATTTTAGGTTGGTATTTCATGTGTGAGATTAGAATGGAAACAAAAGTTATGGATGATGGTATGCATATGCTAGATTCAATCTAAATATCATTTACAATCACTTCAAGTGATGACCGTCATCCCAAACTATTTATAAAATGGAGATCAATTAAGAAAGTCTCATGTACATTCACTAGCAAGTATCTGATGATTGCATACCTCTATGTGAGTATGGAACATACTTTGTTCAAAATTTTTGGTACAACCTACTATTGAGCAAGATAGCGGTGGACATTGGATTGATGTATAGCAAACCCTTTTACATAGTTTTGAATTTTTTTTGCTTTATTTTCTTTCATCACTTATGATTCTTGCATAACAAAAAGAAACATAAAAACCCAAGAAAAATACTTAAAAAACAAAGGATTCATATTAGTTGATAGGTATATTGAACATATCATTCAAACTTCATCCAGTTTCTCTTTGAATGAAGAAATTCAACAATAATTAAAAGATTTAAATACTTTGAGATTTGTGCTTCTTAATTCCATTGATGAATATGATTTATTCTCCAAATTTTTGAAAGATCACATGATTGAAGAAGATAAAGTAAATACAAAATACAAAACTATTGATAAAAATATTCAACCAATTGCTTTGCCTTTACCAAAAGGAAGTGATGAAAAGTTCAAGCAAATTTGAAAAGACCCTATTCTATGAGAATAATAAAACATGGGGTATACATTCACTAATGAAACTATTAAACAAGTCAAAATAGGAATTGATGAATCATTTCTATTACATGTTGAAGGGAAATATTATTAAGATCCATTAGAAAACATGGAAAAGCTTTTACACTTTATCCTCATGGGATAGGTTGTGCTGATGCATGACTAGCTCCAGCCATGATCATTCTTATAGTACCACATGTCCCATGGACTCTTCGCTTCATACCGATCCCAAAAACTCACTTACTTGAGTTGATGAGTTTGCTTAAGGAGAAGATGCACATGAGGATTCTTGGGTCGTCTTCTACTCCACATTCAAATAGATGGTTCATTATACCTAAAAAGAATGAAAGTTGAGATTCATTCAAGATTTACAACCTATCAATAACATCACTATTAGGAATGTTGGAATAGGTCCTATAATAAGATACTTTGCATAAGCATTTGTTGGTAACTTTATCTACTCTATGGGTGATTTATATTTAGGATATGACCAATTTTGACTCAGTGCTAAGAGTAGGGATATTACCACAATGAAAAATCCTATTATATGCACTTTGACACAAGGAATTACAAGTTCAATGGTGCATATGATGAATGCTAAAAGTATGTTCTTACATGATTTCATTCCAAATGTGATGATGTCTATCATTGATGATAATTTGATTAAAGGATGTGAGGAAAAGTTGAAAGATGAAAATCTAGACTCTTAAGGATGCAAAAAGTTTGTTATTGACCATAAATATTATCATGAATGAATATTCAAAACACTTGAAGATGTTGGTTTAAATTTTTTTATTTAAAAGTTATTTTTTCATGTCATTGAAGTACTCGTTGTTGGACATTTGTGTGGTCACTATGGTCGGAGACCATACCCACCTAAAGTTGATGCCATAAACAAGATATCTAAGTTTTGTAGCAATGTAAGCGATGTGAAAAGATTTCTAAGGATCTTGTGTGCTCTATTCTATTTTGATACCTCACTTTGCACATGTTGCTAATTGTATTTATGATTTGTTGAGGAAGACTAGAAAGTTCACATGGACTAAAAATCATTCTAAACTTGCTATGAGAAAATGGAAAAGAGTGCTAATTGAAATCCCTATTTTGAAAATATTTGTTTTTTCAAACAATAAACCCATTATGTTGACTGTTGAAACTAGTCATATAGGTATAAGGTTATTGGTCAAGATGATGAAGAGGGAAAGAGATATGCAGTTAGATTTGGTGCTAAGATTTTGCATGAAACTCAAAGAAAATACCCACAAATCAAACAAGAGCTTTGGGGTTTAGTCACAACTTTGAAAATTGATAAGGAATATTTTAGAGGAGCCAACATAATTGTTGAGGCAGATTGTTTACCATTGATTGGAATGGTCACAAATTATTCATCTCTTGATACTACCATGTTCAGATGAATGTCATATATTAAACTTATATATCCAGTCTTTGTTCATATTTTTCTAAATCCAATATATGTTTTTGATATGCTTTCAAGAGCTAAATTTGAAGATGATTTTGACAATGCAATACAAATGGATATAAATTTAATCATTTATGATCCACAAGTGTTTGAGTATGAACAATTTAATGATGATGATAATGAAGGAAAGTGGAAATATTTTGGCAGATTTCTTAGTACTATAGAAAAATTTCCTAGTTGGTTGACAAATAAATTCAAAGACATTAGAAAATGAGCTTACAATTTCTTCCTAAAAGATGGATTTATTTGGAGACATGTGAGAGGGAAAGTAAGAATGGCACAAAGTGTACTTGGAAAAATCAACTTCAATCAAAAGTTATGAAAGTTTTACATGATACATTATGGTTTGGATATAAAGGGTTTGTTACTACACATGAGAAGATTAGATAAAGTTGTTGGTGACTAGGAATCTATGTCAATGTAAGGTATTATGTAAATACTTGTACTACAAGTCACAAACATTCATCCATTAAGCATAAAGATCCTTTGCATTCTACATATCCTCCTTGTATTCACTTCAATTGGGTAGTTGACCTTTTTACCATGACCAAAGGTATTGATGAGATGATATATATTGTACTTGCAAGATAAGATATTACAAACCATGTAGAAGGCCGAGCACTACGATAAAAAATGGCATATAATGTATTCAAATTCTTACTTGAAGATGTGATTTCACCATTTGGATAAATTGAAAAAGTAGTTGGTGATAGGGGTGAATTAGATGCACATGAGGCTAGGGATTTCTTTGCATGATATGGAATTCGCTTGTCTCTTATGTTTGCCTATAAGCCTAAGGCTAATGGTAAAATAGAATGAGGTCATTCACTTATTGTGAAAGTGATCTCTAAAGCTTGTAATGAAGATATTAGAGAATGGCCAAAATTTTTACCTTTTCCATTTTGGGTTGATAGAATGAATTGCACTAGGATAAAAGTACATGAAAATAGGACATATGCTTTACGAGAACTACATGGAAATCCACTAAGATCTTTGACTAAAGGGAAAAGAGTAAAATTTTTCAAGAAAATGGATGTCGATGATTATGAAATTGATAAAGAAATGATTGGAGATGATCCAAAATGATGAGGTGATATATGTTCTTTTCTATTTGTACATGTTTTTTTTTAATATAAAGGAAGTTCGGCAATAGCCTACTCTCCCGGACTTGAATTAAATTAAGAAACAAAGGTACAGTAGAAGGGGACTAGTGCCCACGGGACCCCCCAAATCCCACAAAGCAGGGGAAGCTTGATTGAATCCTAGGTTGCATTACAGAGAAGGTTAATCACCCTCTCATCGCCCTCATGCGGGGCCCACTTGGGTTTGAGCTTGTTGTTGATCAAGAGGAGGACTTGATGGTGCCTGAAGGGGGGGGATTTCTTACTGTTAACAATCCTTTTGCCAAGGAGGAATAGTGATTTCTCAATCGACCACTCCCTGGGGGGATCGCCGAAGTTGAGAGCACACCTCTCCCGCCAAATTTTCCACAGGACTTCCCCTCTGATGGCGTTCCAGAGTGTCGCAGAGCAGCCGATCGCTTCTCCCAAAAGGACTTGTTTCCAACTAGGCTGTTTTTGAAGTCTGATTTTCATTCCAACCGTCTGCCAGATTCTGTAGGAGTTGGGGCAAGTAAGGAAGATGTGTGGGACATCTTCGATAGCACGGTGGCAGCGTTTGCACCAAGGAGGGATCCCACAAAGTTTGCTAGCCTTATGGTTGGTCCAGATTCCTCGATGAAGAATTTGCCATAAGAGGACCGACTTCTTAATCTCTATTAGGGGGTGCCAGATACCCATGAATTTCATGTCCCAGCGAAGCCGCGTCCAAGACAGGCACCACTTCTTGTTGAGGCTGATCTGGAGGTCAGCCGTTTCTTTGATGTTCGGGATTTTGAGTAGGCTATTTCCATTGTGCCATTTGAGACCAAGCGAGTTCGGTGTGTCGTGTCCCATGAGAAGGCGAGTCTTGTGACGATCCCAAACGAGGCATCTGCTTTGCAAAGTGTTCCATTCTTCGTAGGAGATGTTTATGCGAGGGTCGATGTCCTCGAAGTTGATCCAGCTGTTGGTGTCATGTTTCCAGAGGTGTTTCCATTTTTTTCAAGTAGAAGGATTGATCTATTTTGTATAAATAGGAGTATGTATGTGCATGATAAGGATGTCTAATTGAGATCCTAGTTCTTGCCTATGCATTCCTTTAGATCTTTTTCTATGGATAGGGATTAAGCCTTTCCTCTAAAAACCAAAAATTTTATAAATTATAAATATGACAAACAAAAGTTTTCACTTTCTTCCATCCCAAAAAGTAGAAGTTGTAAAATTATGAAGCAATACATTAGTGATTGTCGATATAGTGAAGACATATGAAGAAAATCTATGAAGCTCATTGAAGAAAATAAATAAAGAAACTAGTTGTGGTCTCAAAATTACTTCCAATCATATTCACATCAGGAAAAATGAGGCCAATTTATGCATGGGTGTAATTAGTACTATTTCTTAAGTGCATTTCATGAAAATATTTATATGATATGATGATTGAGTTTGAAAAAGTAGATGATGATGATTGTTTCTTGAAAACCTAACTAAATTTATGATTGTATTTTGAATTGAATTCCAAGTAATTGTTGCATCGAAAGGTTAATAATTTTAAGTTGATTTGAAATTATCATATGCCAGGCATAAACAAAATTCATTCACATTCAATGAGCATGAATTGACAAAAGTTTTGAATTTAATTATGATAAACAAGAAGTTTTGATACTTTTTTGTTTCGAATTTTAGGATCGGCCCATTGAGGAAGATGTGCAAGTTTAGAAGGGGTGAATGTTCGAGAGAAGTCCTCTCCTCATGTTCATAGAGGAAGAAGAAAGTTTGTTGTTCATGAGATTTGAAATCTACTTATCACATGCTGAGCTTCAATGCTAATACTCAAACTTTTAAAATAATCCTTGGATGAGAAGTAATGCTCACAAACTCAACCATCAAGTAGATATACACAATACATGATCTTTCAAAGTCCTCGGAAAATGTACCAAACAAGCCATATTGAGCTTACTGCAATTTGAAACAATCCTCTTCATGCTTAAATTTGAAATGTGAAGTGGCTTAAGCAAAAAATTTAATATGCCACAGGTCCAGGGCTCGATCCCTATGGATGCACGTCAAAGTAAATCAATATTTTTGATGTTTTTTGCTTTTTACTTTTTGTTCAAGCTCCATATTTTTAGGCAATGGAAATTCAACCCCAAATTTTGATGGAGAGTGTTAATCTGCAAAAGAACAAGCTATGCTTGATGTTAGAGCACCTCTATATCAAGAATAACTCAAAACCTCTACCAATTTGGAGGACCAATATCAGATTATCAAAATTTTGAACTAATTGTGAACAAACTCAACACACAGAAAGTCTACTTCACTTTATCCACTCATAGACTAATCAAATATGTAAATTTTTCAATGAAACTTTGTATGAGATGTTGAATAGTGTTTTTGCACCCTCTCCAAGTTACAACGTCTCAAAAGGTTTAGTAAATCTTGAGATTTACTCCAAACAATTCACCTATGTCTAAAATTGTACTTCTATACAGTCCACTTTGACACCTGTAACTTCTAATGCATAGTTCTCTCAAAATACAACCTGTTTATTCAAATACTTTTAGCCATAGGTAGCTTACCTTCCAACTTAAAGAATGAGTGTTTGCATGCTCAAAAATTTACACTATGGAAGGAGAAATAACCAAAACATTAGCATCAAATTTGTGCTTGTTACAAACTTCACTTCTTCACATTTACACATGTAAATGTTCCTAGTCTCAATTCTCTCAGCTTGATTACAATTAGGATCTAAAAAACTTGTATAGAGGTCAATCAACTATAGAATTAGACTTGTACAAAAGCATTTCACAAGATGCTAAATACAAAAGGAGTACAAAACAAAATATCGGGTGCAACTTTTTCTTCTACTTAGAAAACTTTACATATGAATGATGAGAGAGATGTTCTTCACTTCTAAAGTATCTAATGAATCTTACAACTTCTAATTCATAACATCTCATACTCTCTCATACATGCCCTGACTTTATACTTGTATATATAGGTGTATATGTTCAAGCTCATGACCATATCAAAAGTATAAGTGAGCTAATTACAAGTTTAATGTACATATGTATACAAGTCTTCATTTCTTGAAAATACACTATCTTCAAGCTTCACTTGTTGGCCTTTTCTTCATCTTTTGAGTTCAACCTTTTGTTCAAGACATCAATTGATGGTTTACTTGCACCAAGAAATTTGGCAAAGCATACACAAAGTATTATTGGTAGAACTAAATGTAGCCTTGAGTGTAGCTTTTGTCACTTTTTATAGTGCTTAAATGTTGGAGTTCAAGGTCTACGGAAGCACGCAAATAGCACAAGGAAGAAGAAGAAGCTTGGAGCATAACACACAATACTGAATGTCTGACCACTAGAATGTACAAGGATAAGTAACCCATTAGGGAAATAGGTGTATATACAAACTGGGGGAAAAAAACTCGTAAAGAGGGAAGAAAGTGCCCCAATGGTCCTAGTGTGTTCACACACATCACTACCTAATTATATGAACAAATCCCCCTTGGGAGTGATGCGATGAACAAAGAGCTGGCACTCATGTATAAGGAAGTGCCAAGCTATGTGAAATCAATCCACAAAAGGAAGTAAGCCCAAAGCTTTGTAGAAAGCTTCAAACTTCTCCCTAGGTAGAGCCTTCATGAAAAGGTCTACAATGTTCTCATGCATGGGCACATATGCCAAGTTGATCTCTCAAGTAGAGAGCCTCTCCCTAACATAATGATAATGCACCTCAATGTGCTTAGTGCCAACATGGAACACAGGGTTCCTAGCAACTGCCAATGCGCTCTGATTGTTAGTGAAGATGGTGGTGGCAGAAGACTCACCAACACCTAAATCAACCATAAGGTGTCTTAGCCACACACACACTCAACAGTCACTGTGAAAGCTTCCCTATACTCAGACTCACAACTGGAAGTGGCCACAATAGGTTGCTTCTTGCTCAACCAAGATATGAATGAGCTACCAAGCATGAAGCAAAAACCACTCATGCACATATGACTGTCATAGCAACTTGCCCAATCAGAGTTAGAAAAAGCATGTAAATATGGCGGTAGTGATCCCCCCTTGGGATAAAACAATCCAAGTAATTGGGTACCACTATGTGTACCTAAGTCAGAATGACTCAAGGACTTGTGCCAATGAGACTGTACCTCGATTGCCACACAAGTGCATATAGTGGGAAATCAACACACATTCAAATGTCAATCCGATCAAACGACCTAACCAAGTGTATGAAGACATGTGCACACATGATGGAAAATGAAGTGGTTAAGCTAGCATGCATGAGAAAAGACTAATCTACTTCCCAAACTCACTGAAATCCTGAAAGTGGTTGTCGCGATACCTCTTACAGTAGTTTTCAGAAAATCAAGCATTTCTCCCAGCTCCGGACTTTGAATATAGGCAATAGAGTACTCGTTTTGAAGCTCTCAACGAGACGCATCTATTGGAAGTGGTTTCACTCGATTCTGAGAACTCTGCTTCAAGTTATGGCCAAAATAGTAAATGGCGGGAAACACCCTGTAGCTCAGTGATGAGTAGCACCTCCTTTAATGTCAATCCGGGAAGACATGAGGATGGTATGAAGACCACGAGCAAGTGGAAGCACAAGTGCGTGAGTGAGAAGCACACAAGCATGCACACACATACACACACACGCGCACACACAGTAAGAACAAAGAGAGTAAGACAATGGAATCACTTCTATTGCAAGAAAGTTCTCATACAAGCTCAAACTACCAGAAGCTAACCTCAAAAATGAGCTCCCTAGCTCTATTTATAGTTTTTTGACTAACTTTGGCCCTGTTCAGACCTAGTGTCCGGCCTAGTTAAAAATTAGGTTCCGGGGCTTATTTGAGGGCCCAAACGAGATCTAAAAATTATGAAAATTGGCAGGCAACTACATCTAAGGCTCCCCAAGCTCGAGGACTCCTCGGCTTGTACCAAATGGAGCTACAAAAAGGTGAAATGATATTTACAAGGGTTTGTAGTGATGAGAATCACTTTAGAATGATGTTGGGGTTTTTGAAAAAAATGAAGGGTAGCCTCAGTGCTAGATCTGCATGTGTGTCCATACTTGTTTCTTCCCGCATCCTGTCAACACTCTCCCCCCCCTAGGGTCTGTCGCCTCTGACAGACCTTTTTTCCGCCGTTTGATCAATGTATTTTTGCAAGAGGTCGGTTGCCACTTCGTGTTCTTTGATTTTTAAACCTCTGATTAGATCTCGTTGCAAGGCCTCCCAATCCACTGTACCAGGCATGTCAGGTTGTGGCATCGTGTAAAGCTCGGAGTGCATCGTTTGCTCACATGCAAAGAGATGGAGTAGATGCGTAGGCCGTGGCGCAAATACCTCTGAATGTGCTTCCCAAAACCCCGTGGTGAACATGTCCTCAAATGTTTGCTTGTAGCAGGCAGGGAGATATCTTATGCGTGCATGCCATGCGTAAGCCACTCGTATGCTCGGGGTTGTGCTCATATCATATAGCAGGTCGTAGTTACCATTGATAAACCCTGGAATAGGAGGTTGAATATGGCATACATTGCGAAAAGTTTTGAGTACGACCTGCATCATGTCGAGGATCTTGAGCATCATCTGGGCAACGACATCTGGCATCGGGTGGAGGCGTGGTATCCAATGTCTGATGGTTGCAATCATGTATGACACTGTAGGAGTACTGGTTGGGGGGGCGATAGCGGGGTAATTGAGCCATTCTTTACAGTTTGCGTTATTCTGAACCTTGATGGCAAAAGCTTTCCATGATCTGCGTCTTTGCACTGGCCCAAAACACGGATTGTACTTCAAATGCATGGGGGCATGATCCCATGTTCGAAGCATTTCTGGGTAAGTTTCGAGTAACTTTTGCCTCCACGTTGGTTGGAATATGGCCCCCTTTCGTGCCGCTTCTGGTATGTCTTCTGGTTCGAACTGTGTGGCAAATGTTGGGCACTTGTTGGTGACTCGTTTGATTTCTGCATTGTAGTCAGCCAACAATACAAAATAGGGCTTGTATTGCAGTTCTGAGCTAGTGATCAGGCGTCTAGGAGCGAGGTGCCTGAAGTATTCTGAGTGAAGGATGGTGTCCTCAATGGCCTTCATTGCCAGCATCTGAGTGGATATCCGCTCCTGATGAGTTTTCCCCATCTCCTCCACTTGTTTCATCCATGCCGATGGGGGTTCCTCATAGGTATCTTGACCTTCTTCTGTTACGCGTCCACCTGGAAGTGGTTGAGGCTCGTAGTCGTCGTCGAATGCTTCCTCCACTGGGATGGTAACTGCTTCTTCTTCTGACGGGTGCTCTGGGGGGGAAGGGGGTCGTTCGTACTGCATCAACTTCAGCTTTAATTCTGCGATCTGCTGCTGTAACTCCAGCACGTCATTGGGCGTTGAATGTTCAGGTTCGGTTGAAGTAGCAGCGTCTGTCATTTCTTTATGTTCCTGTCGGTGTGGTGTAGACTCTTGGGGTCTCTGTACGTCCTTTAGCTGGTCGGCAAGCTGATCATGTGCTTCTAATAGATTGGCATACGTTTCCAATATTTGTTGTATGCTTTCTGAGGGGACCGCTTGAAATTTGACCGGGTCTATGGGAGCCCCCGGGGTGTTCTCCATGGCAGCCTCGAGGTTCTCTTGGTTTTGTTGTTGAAGCCGTCTATTCTCTTCTTGCGCTGCCGCCAGATGTCGTCGTAGCAAAGCCATGTTTCGTTGAAGCCGTGCATTGCGGCCCATTTGATCGCGCAGCTGTTCCTCCATGGCTTTGCTCTCTTCCATATGTCTCGCCTTGAGTTGCGCATTTGCCTGTTCGAGGGCAGAGATCTTGCGTTGTGACTCCGTATGAATGAACTCCAAAGCAGTGACACGCTCTTGGAGTGTTGCTGAGAGGGTGCAAAGCCCTTTGTTATTTTCTTCCAATAATGTATATTCTTGCTTGAGCTGAGTGGCAGCTTCAAGCATCGTGTCGAGTGCAAGACTAAATGAGGTGGAAGATGCAGGGGGTTGGGAAGTGGGAATGGGGAAAGTGAATGTTGTGCCTACTGTGTGTGGAAGTGGTGATGTGAGTGTAATAACTTGTGATGGTGTTGTGAGAACAGTGGTGGTGGGTGATCCAGCGGATGGTGAGATGTCCATGGGATCGGACATGAGTGAGTGTGATTCGTGAAATGTGAACACCGGGATGGTGGGTGGTGTGATAGTGGTGGCTGTGAATGTGGGGAAGTGACTTTGGGGAAGGGACTTTTTCTTATGTTCCTCAACCTGTCGAAGAATGTTTACAAATTGGGTCCACAAGGAGGGTTGGGTGAATAGTGTGGTGCCCGAGGCAGTTACAAGAGATGGAGTAGGTATAGTTTGGGAGGGAGGAAATGGAAGGGTGGAGGGTAAGGGAAGGGAAAGAGTCTGACTAGTGACAGATGGTTGTCCAAAGGCATGGAGGAAGGAAGGGTGACCTAGTTGGGGTTCAAAAATCTGAGTGACAGAAATGGATGAGGGTGAAGGAAGGAGAGTAGAAACGGGGGTGTGTACAATGGTCTCACTATAGGAGGAGAATGGTTGTGTAGAAAAATAAGTGGAGAGAGGCTCTGAGGGTGGGATAGGGGATGATGGGGGGGATGGTGCATGCGTAATTTCCTCCGGTTCATTATTGGGCCTAGGGCTAATCATGTGAACATCTTCTGATGTGGACGTAGCTAGCGCGGTAGATACTTCCATCTGAATCATCTTTCCTTGTCGCGGCCGCGTATCAATTCTTCTTTGATCATAAGCAGGGTTCTCTTGATAGACCAAGGTTCTCAATGCTTCACTGATGCCACAGGTGTCCGCCAAAAGATTTAGCGACTCTACAAATTGGGGGTCGATATGCTCTGACTGTAACATCTGGTTTACTAGGGCCCTATTTGCTTCTTCTGACATTTTATGGCGGCTTTGTACCTGCTTGATTGTCTGGTATAATCGTTTGAGCTGTGCCGTATATGCAGGGGCTTCGTCTTCACTCTCTTCTGGGTTATTCCTTGGTGCCTTCTCCTGAGCTTGTGTGTTTGGACTTGGAGGAGGTTGTGTCACTCCTAGCTCCTGTACGCTGCTTGTCTCACCTCGTGCATGTTCTCTTTGGGTTGATGTCCCCGGATCGATATTGTCAGGGCAACCTTCACTGTCTGATAGATGAGCCGTCTGCAGAAATGTTTCAAAATCAAAATTTGGGTCTTCGGTGAAAGTGGCCATCGCTGCGAATTCTGCCTCGGTAGGTAGCGGAGGGGCAGAGGGAGTGGGCTGTACCACCTCTCTTGGTTGAGATTCCTGGAGATGGATTATGATTGGTGCCACCGGGGCTTCCGCTCTAGTGGAGACTTCGGTAGTGGTTGCTGGAGGGATCAAGACTTGTGAAAGGGATCCACGCATTCTTTTTGCAGGCTGACTCCCTGACTTTCGCCCCTTAAACAACTCCAGATGTGCATACTTTAGGGCTCGCGCAACTGGTACATCGTACGCCAGACATCTGTAGATGATTCTAGTCAACGCACAGCAACCATGTAGAGTGGGTTTCCTCACCCCCCGCTTGCCTGCCTCATATACCTGATCTAAGATCCATACTGGCATCTTAATGGGCAAGCTGCCGGTCTCTGCTAAGTACAGTCCGTACCATATCTTCTTGTGAGGCTGAGTGAAACGGTCTTGAGCTGGAAATGCGAAGTGCTGGAGGCACATCCGCAGGGGTATGGCGATGTTGGGGGTGAGGGCGCACATGTCTTTGAGCTTCTTGACTCTATTGCTTTTCATTGATTCTGGTATCAGGGGGTCGCGATCTGAAGGCACATGAGTGCCATACATTTGAAGGGCTTCCCTGATTAATGTTACATTTAGTTCAAACTTCCTCATCTCCTCCAGATTAGATAAGGAGGGCACCCAGAATGTGCCTGAATGATCTTTATCCCCGGTAGGTTTCATCGTAGCAATCAAGTAGTAACACCTGAGGAAGTCAGGTTTTGGTAGAGCTGCACTGAAGTAAGTTTGCAGTCCTGCCTTTCGCCAGATCTCTTGAAGGGGAGCTGCATTTTGTAAGGCCTCAAATTCTCTTGAAAAGAATTGGAAGGTCCACCAAACCCCTCCACACTCCATCTTGGACTCCCAGATGTGGTCCGCGTCTCCCAAATCCCCTGGCATTTCATTGAACCAATGGGAGTGCCCTTTTACTCTTTCAGTTAGCCCACTGGGTGGATCTGGAATAGGGATCCTTCGCACATTCAAGAATTCTTCAGGCCTAGCCGTTGGTGGAGCTTCCACTGGCATGGCATCCTAGTTGATAGGGGCACCAGATCCTGCCTGAGAGCTTGTGCCTGCCGCGGTTGCCATGAGAGTAGGTCGCTTATCTGCTGGAAGACGAAAGGCACATTAGTGTTGCATAGGAAACAAGATGTAATGATGTTCCCTTCACAATACTAACATGACAATCCCGGAGGTCAGTGGTTAGTGGTGAGGTGTTTATGATATGTGTGAGTGGTGATTAATGGTCAGTGTCATCCTAGATGCATACTTTGGTTATGCAATGGGCTCGGAATGCTTCTATGTTAGTGTGGACGGATTTACCGAATAGGGTCAGGGGGTTTAGTACACCGTTTAATTCTCCACACTTTTGATACAGGAGTCGTAGCTCTTAGAGCTAAGGACAGGTGAAGATTTCGGTCTGAGAGTGTGATGTATGTGGGACCCTGTGGGTACCCATTTCCAGACATTCCTGGGGTTGATGGGAGTGGGGGCAGTGAGAGGTGTAGGTATCTTATCACTTTCTGCGTTGTTGGCCAAGAGTGCTTGTGAAAGCTGCTTCATCCTCGTGCCTGTAGGTGAAGTAATTTGGGCTTGTAAGCTAGCCTTGGGCACCCATATCTGTCTAGCATTAGGGGTGGCCTTCATTGACCGCTTAGGAACCCAAATAGAAATGGTACGCCTAGGGGTTATCCTAGGAGGCTTCTTCACTTTGTTCCTTGATGGTGAGGCTCGTTTCTTGTTTCTTTGAGAATCTACTATTGGATCTGTGGGTTTTCCATCCTTGCGCATCCAGATCTGCCTCACACCATGAGATGCTCCATATTGCGCGGGTTGGCGCTCCTGCCTCTTGATTAGCGGCTTCCTTCGTGTAGCGTGATGTTTGGTCCGTTCGTTTAGCATCTTCTTGGACTCATTTAGGAACTCCTTCTTGGCTCCTGAACCTTCAGTAAGATTGCCATTCCTCTGCATCATAGAAGTTTGGACAAGCACAACATGGTTATCTTCGTGTGGATTCCTGGAGAGACCAAGAGTTGGTGCCTGTTCTATTGGTTTGAGCGCTTGCTTTTCTAATTCAACCGTGAGACGACTTTGGCCTACCCAAGCCTGAAGAAGTCCACTTCTTAGGTTGAGGTTGACTGCGTGATCATAGATCCAGTCTTGGCCTAAGACAAGAGGTTCGGTCAGATCCTCGTCTTCACATACTAGCACTTTTGCTGGCATGAGGACCTCTTGTATGTAGATGGGAAGGTCCACCTCTCCCATGCAAGGGGTTTCAACACCTCCTAACCCTATCAGATATGCTTCTAGGGGTTTTACCTCCAATTGCAGCTGCTGGCAATAAGAAAGCCGAACTGCACTTGTGGCTGCTCCTGAATCAATTAAAGCTCTCACTCTTGTGCTGCGGTCTCTTTGTCCTATTTCTAGGATCACAAAAGGTCGTCGGTCCACTATCTTATGGGTACGTTCACCTGAAGCCTCACACATGGCCATGTGATAGCCTGGAGACTCTTCAGTGTTAGTCATAGGCTGGTCCCTTCCTTGTCTTCTCAACTTCATTCGTTTGATACGTTCTAAGGCCTCTGCCTGTGCTTCCTCTCGAATTCGTTTTTCCTCCTCTTTACGTTGCTTAGCAATATTGAGTCGGCTTAGCATCTCCTCCGTGAGGGGTTCCTGATACAGCTTGACTCTGCATCCGCTAATATAGTTTGGGAGGACATCCCCCTCTAAAGTGGCTAGTTGTACTGCTCCACTCGTGGAGATCCTATTAATGATCATAGGTCCGTAGCCTCTCTTCTCTAGCTTTCTTGCATGTTGTTTCAATGTGTAGACTAACACTAGATCTCCTGCTTTCAAACCCTTATCCTTCACATGGGCATCAAAGTATGCCTTTTGCCGTTTCTTTGCAGCATAGATACCTGCTGCTGCTCGTAGCCTCGTCTCACCTAAGCGCTCTAGATCAAAGATCCTCGAGGACAACTCGTGTCCATTCCACTCATGCTCTTGTGCTACTCTTAAAGCTGGAATTAGGAAATCTAAGGGTAGCACCGCATTTTGTCCGAAGACCATCTGAAATGGGGTGGCATTGAGTACCGTTTTGTAAGCAACTCGGTATGCCCAAACAGCATGGTGAAGTTGTTTGTCCCAATCAGAGCGTTTATTATTGACCAGTTTCGTCAATACGTTACACAGGATCTTATTCGTGCTCTCGGCTTGTCCGTTAGCTTGCGGGTGATAGGGTGCAGACTTCTTATGTACCACCATGAATTCTTGAAGGAGATTTTCAATGACCTCATTCAAGAAGTGCGTACCTCTATCACTAACCAACTCTATTGGTAACCCATATCTAGTGAACACATTTTCGAATAAGAATTTAGCCGTCGTTTGAGCATCATTCTTTGTCGTGGCTTTTACTTCCACCCACTTTGTAAGGTAATCTGTGGCTACAATAATATACTCTGCATGGGAGTTCCTAGCTGGGGGGTTGATGGGACCTACAAAGTCTATACCCCACTTTGAAAATGCACGTCCTCCCATCATTGGCCTCAAGGGCATTTCATCTTTTCTTGTCGGATATTGGGCATGTTGGCATGTGTCGCAACTCTTCACATAAGTATGTGCATCCATATGAAGAGTGGGCCACCACAGTCCTGAGAATAGAATGGTCTTAATTACTCTGTCAGGCCCAAAGTGTCCACCTGCAACACCGCTGTGTGCCGTTTCTAAGACTTTCAGGTAGTCTGATTCATGTACGCACAGTCTTAGGTAACCATCCTTGCCTCTTCTGTATAGGTTATCCCCTACTAAGGCATAGTCTTGAGCCTCTTGCTCCATGCTCCGTCTTCTTGCAAGACTAGCCTGATTGGGTAATGTTCCCGATCTCATGAACTCGACCAGTGGAGCACTCCAATCTGGGATTAATGACATGTGATAAAGAGTGGCATGCTCCACTGGGGGTCTCTCCTGGCACCCTGGACAGCTCTGGATCCACTCTTGTATTTCTTTGTCCATGCTAGGCCAATACACTCCTAAGCGTTTTAGATTCTGCGAGGTTCGTTGTTTAGAGTAGTGATTCCCTAGCGGTCCCTCATGGGCTTGTTGCAGCCAACTAGCATGTTCATCATCCTCGACACAACAAGCTAATACGCCCTCGTTATCTTGCTTGTACATACTTCCGGCTAATATTTGATACTTTAGCGATTTTACAATTTCCTCTTTGCTTGTCTTAACATTTTTATTTGCAGGCCCAAAGGTTAGGACTGGTACCAACTTATTTGCCCATTTAGGAACAACTTCTAAATTGAACAGATAAGCATCGGGCAATTCGTCAGACACTCCTTGCGGTGGCTCTCCTGAAGTGATGCAAGAAAGATGGTCTGCCCTAAGATGGGTTCTACCTTTCCTGACAACAACTTCAAAGTCGTATTCCATTAGTAAGAGGAACCATCTTACTAAGCGACCTGTATTGCAAGGTTTATTGACCAAATATAGTAGCGCTTGATGATCAGTGAAAAACTTGAACTTATTGGCCAATAGATAGTGTCTAAACTTTTTCACAGCATATATCATGCCCAAGCCTTCTCTCTCCGTTGTGGTGTAATTTCGTTCAGCTGCATTTAATTGCCTACTAGCATATGCTATCGGCAAATCTAGATTTCCTTCACCTGTGGGTTGTGCTAGCACACATCCTATTGCATGATTGGAGGCATCTACATGGACATGAAAGGGTTTGCTCCAATCCGGAGTAGTCAGTATTGGTGCTGTGCACAAACGTCTCTTCAGCTCATTGAAGGAAGTCTCGCATTCCTCATTCCATTCAAAATTCGTTAACAGCCCATAAAGAGGTTTTGCTATGATGGCATACATGTGGATAAATCTACGGTAATATCCACAATGGCCCATAAATGCTTGTACCTCTTTCACATTTCTAGGTCTGGCCAATTCTGCTATTACTCTTACCTTGTCTTCGTCTGTTGATATTCCATTCTTCGAAACAATGTGACCTAAGATCTTACCTTGGCGTACCATAAACACACACTTCTCTGGATTCAGACACACTCGATAATCTCTACACTTGTTGAAGATTTGCCTGAGTTCAGGGATGTGGTAACTTCTCTCTTGGGAATGAGCGCACAAATCATCCACATATACTTCTAAGCTCTTTCGCAAGAACTCTTTGAAGACATGACACATGAGTCTTTGGAATGTTGCAGGTGCATTGGTGAGCCCAAATGGCATCACTCGGAATGCAAAGATCCCCCATTCTGTGGCAAAGGCCGTTTTGTGTTGATCTTCGGGGGCAATGGCTACTTGGTTGTAACCTGAAAATCCATCAAGGAAACTGTAAACTTCCTTGCCTGCAACACGCTCCAAAAGATGTTCGGTGATGGGAAGTGGATAACTGTCTCTAATCGTAGCGGCGTTAACTTTTTTAAGGTTAATGCACACTTGCAATTTCCCATTCTTCTTGGGCACCACTACAATAGGGGACACCCATTCAGTGTGCTCAATCTCATAGATGAATCCGGCTTCAATCAGCCTGTCAATTTCCTCCTTTATTTTGGCCGCATAATTGTCATTATATGTGTAGGGTTTTTGTTTGGTGGGCTTGGCTTCAGCGGTCATCGGAATCGTATGAGAGCAGATCTCTGGATCTACTCCTTTCAAGTCTCTATAATGCCATGCAAACACATCCCTATATTCCCTTAATAGAGCTACGAGCTCCGCTTCTTCTTCTGCACTTAGGTCATCTCCTATGTACGTACATCGTTCTTCGTTCCCTTCAATGGTCACTACAATTTTTTTGGTCTTTTCTTTATTGTCATATGCTTCTCCTATAATGGCCTCTCTCTTAGGCATTCGTACCAGAATTTTCCGGTCTCCCACTTCATATTTCTTGAAATTTTCTGGTACTTCAAACAATGATTCTTCCTCTTCTTGTCTTACTGCTTTCCTTTTCTTTTTCTTTTGACTTCCTTCACTTCCTTTCTTTGAATTTATCGTCTTAATACTCGCAAGGGGTTCTTCTTCTTTTTGGGTTAACACTCCTATGTCTTCTAAGTAGTGTTCCTCTGAGTCAAAGTAAGTATCCATCACAATGGATTCTAGATCATCGTCACTCTCTTCTTCTTCCATGGACTCACTAGGATCACACTCTTCCAACAAGGGCTGACACATGAACACTGAAATGTCATAACCCTCCTCATCACAATGAGGTGTCCATTGTTCTTCATTGACTGCAATGTCCATGGTAGCTAAGATTTCTGCCCAACCATGAGGCTCAAATTCCTCATCTGGAAATATCATCGGTGTATAGGCTGGGTCTTTTATTGGTCTATCTCCTGGGGGAGTTCCTTCTTCTCTCGCTTTTAGGCGCTTTTCCTCTTCCTCAGCGACCTTGCACATCCACAAGTGAGTATCTTCATGCAGCCAGGATGGTTCAGGTGAACTTCCAGAATGCACGGAGATAGAATCTTCTTTCGCTTTGTGGATAGGATTCCACTGTAGGGGTGGTACATCTCTGAAGGTGTGATCCTTCAGATTGACCTTGGTGGTGACCCCTAAGTGCTGTAAGTACAAGGAGTTGGTTCCCCAATCCTGTACTATTTGCAATTGTCGTAGGAAAGGTCTTCCTAGGATCATCTCGTAAACATTATTCTTCTCAAAGTCACATATAGCAAACGTATGTTCAAACTCCACACCACAAGTGGTTAGAGTTATCCCTTCAAGCAATCCGAGAGGTCTTTCAAAATGACCATCTGCCATTTGAAGTTTCATTCTCGTTGGTCTTAAGGTGGGTTTGCCCCATCGCTTCCATAGGGAGATGGTCGCGATAGCAACTCCGGCACCCGAATCCACAATTGCTTTGGTTGTGTAACCTTGATAGGTGATCGGAAGATAAGTGTTACCTTCTTCACCTTCGCTCATGTCTCCTATCTTGTCGAGAGGTATCTCGGGAACTGTCTGCTTAGAGCCTACTTTTGGTATATTGGATTCAAGTTCTGGAACCTGATCCTTCACATGATTCCAGAGCTCCGGTTTTGCCTTGAGCAGCTCCTCTACAGTGAGGTGACATTGAACCTTAGTGTTTTTCACAACATCAGTGTTCCTGGGAATCACTGAGTCTTCATTTCTTACCAATATCGTGGGCGCTCTGATCTGGAGAGATTCAGATTCCCATGGGCCTGTGAAATGAGGCAACTCTTGTAAAGAATTAGATTCAAAATCTAATCTCTCATCCTCTTGTTGCTCTGCTTGATCCCCATAGATAGAGGGAATGTCTTGGGGAAATTGATCATGAAGGTCATCAATCTCAGGAATAGGAGGGGAATCACCCTTCTCCTTGGCCCATTTCTCTTCTTGTATTTCCCGCAAGAACTCTGGAGAGTACTGTTGTATTGAAGGAGGTATTCCAGCATCCGTAGAATTAGGAACATAAGCTACCATTTGTGGTGAGCGTCCTCTTTCAACAACTGGTTGAGCCTGTGGAGGTAGAGAAACTTGTGATTTGTTTACCAACTGCTCTAATCTTTCTAGTAAGCCTTGGAAATGCAACTCTGGCTTGACAGAGTTTGTCTGATTGAACTTTTGGCTAGTCTCAAGTATAGCTTGAGCTTGTTCTACCATTTTCATGCACATCTTCATTCGTTCAATCTCTAAGTCGGCTCTAGGGTAACTCCTGTCTAGGTTTGCAGCTGTTGGCCCTTCTTGAAGTCGAGCCTGGTAGGCCTTGAACATCATGTCCAAGCCTTCAGGAGTGGGGTCAGCTAATACTGATCCTACTCGGGGTGGTGGGTGGGTTACGTGGGGTGTATTAGAGGGTGGAGGAATGGAGGGTGATGGGGGAGGTAGTGGTGGAAGTGTGTGGGAGTGCGGTTGAGATGTGATCTCCGTGATTTTTGCCTTGGTTTCTCTCAAGCTTTCTTCAAGTTCGTTTATCTTTTTTGCCCATTGCCTCTTCATCCTTTCACGACTCTCCTTCCAGGCTCTAGTCCTCTTTTTGGTTATGCTCTCGGTTTCACTCACCTCGGGGCTCTGTTCGGGACCAACACCTTGGTGTTGTTGAAGTGCCTGGGCTCTTGTGATCACCTGCACAGGTGCAGTGGAAGTCACGCTTCCTATGGAGTCTACAACTAACCCCACAACATTGATAGGAGTGATCTTAGGCATGTTATTGGGGTTTTTTGGGCAATCTCGTAGGAGATGCTCTTTCCCGCAGTCTTGACAAAAGCCCTGAATGGTTACTGGCTGAGGCTGTGTAGGGACCGGCAGTGGACAATCACGTATAAGGTGATCTCCCTGACATCTGAAGCATGTCCCTCTAGGAAATGGAGGTCGTACCTGCCTAGGTTGAGGTCTAGAGTTGGGGTTTGTGTACATGACATTAGAATACTCCGGTTCCCCACTATTTTCACTTGGGTCCTCATAGTAGTATGACTCGTTATGCTCGGGTGACTGCATGTAGTAAGCCTGTGGGCTATCAATATGTGTGGAGTCAAAACTATGGTCACTTGGATCACTGTCTGATAGCAATGGGGTGACTGGAACTATGGCTCTATTCGGATTTTCTTCCATAGAGGCATATTTTACTGGGATCACGTTGGTTGGAGCAGGGGGTTGCTGCACTAGGACTGGTTGAGGTCTCTGCTGCCCTTGATAAGGTGGCTGATAAGTTTGTTGTGGTCTGTTGTATTGTGGTGATGGGTACTGATTCTGGTACCTACCATGTTGCGGATATGGCTGAGGATAATTTTGCCTAACAGTTTGTTTGTTATATGGGCAGTCTTGTGCCGTGTGATTGGTATACCTGCGCTCTATGGTGCAGTACTGGCTACTAGGATTCACCTGAGGTTGGGCCATAATGGGGCACACACTTGCCATATGTTCACCGCCACAATTGTAACACCGCTTAACTGGGGCAAATCTAGGAATTTGCGTACTAGAGACACCTAGTTTTTGGGCTACCTTCTCTGCAAGTTCCTCGATGGATGTGGATTGACCAGATGTCTGTTTACTAGAGCTATCAGAATCCTTATAGATTTTTGATAGCTCTAACTCTTCACCTAGATTGTCCTCAATGTCTATGCACATGCGCACGCATTCCTCTATCGTTCTAGGGTCCTTCAGGTACACATATGACCTGAGCTTAGTGCTCAACAATCCATCTAGGAACAAGGCCACTTGTTTGGCTGGTGTGGGTAACTCTGGCATAGGGCATCTCTCCAGGTACTGTCTAAATCTTCTTCCAGCTAGTCTGACCGTCTCTTGAGGTGTTTGTTTGAAACTATGAATTAGTGAGGAGGTGTTATGCCTGATTCCACTCTTAGAAAACTCGACAATAAATGCCTCTAAGAGTTGGTCTATGTTTCTGAAATGCCTCTCATTCAGTGGTTGGAACCACGTAAGGGCAGTGTTCCTAAGGGTTAGACCGAAAGCATTATATTGTGTGAATAGGTCCTCCACTTGTTCAGCTTTCAACACTTGTCGAAATTCGGCCACATGGTCATAAGGGTCTCCCGTGCCATCGAAATAATTCTTCATGGACTTCACAAGTTGGGTTGGTCGTAGGGTCCTAGTGTGTTCTCTCGGCCTTGGCAAAGGAAAATCATCAATGTCCCGGTGATTCCATGGGGTTCTATGTCTCTCAGTTTCTACTCTATTCCTTTCTGTTCCCGTTCTTTCTCTTCCCAGGGAGTTGGCAAAACTTACCTCAGGTTTGTCTCTACCTCTATCTCTTTGAGCGCCATGAGCTTGGGAGGTCCCAGCTCCTTGATGACCAAAGGATACATTAGACCTTGGTTGGGGAAAGACCAATTCACCCTTCCAAGTGTAGGCATGTCTGCCCTGCTCAGTGACCACGAAGATTCTCTCTGATGCAGCGTCTAGGTAGGTTACTTGGCCTGGACTATCAGGGTCCTTAAACTCGTAGATTGGGAGGGTGTTCCCCTCCTGAGGTTGAGAAGTTCTATATCTCCAAAAAGCCTCATCGGTTTCCCGATTTAAAAGCAGATCTATGCTTTTATTATCTTGTGGAATCCATTCCGGAGTCATGATTCTGGTCAAGACAGACTTACCACGGGGAGTTCTTGGCTCTCTCTCTAAGTTCCCTTGCTCTATATCTCCCAAGTCGGCCTCCGCAATCACATTCCCAAACTCATCAGTTCTATCGGGAAGAGTGGTGACTACATATATAGTCCCCTCTTTATCTAGGTATGCTCCATTCTCAAACTTGACTACCGGGTGGTCTATTCCATGGGGCTGGTCGGGGTTCTTAATCTGGACCACTGATCTTCTCAGTCCGTCTTCGTAGATGCGAGCACCTAGACGATTCGTCCGGATATATTCCAATTGAGTCCTATAAGGCCCCTCTGGCTTTTCTAGATATGCCAACCCTGAACTACCTACTGATCTCTCCATGTGATAGGACATCTCAGAATCGCTTGTTTCTGATCTGGCAGTGTATGGGTAATCACTCAACTGTTGGGCCCAAGACCTGGCAGTGTGATTGACACTAGCTTCAGAAGATCTGAGGCTTAGTTTGTCTCGGCCTAAGTGTCTGCCTGATCTAAGGTTCATAAGCCTGATTTATTCACCCCCTGGGACCCAAGCACACCCTCGTTGCAGGCTGATTTTGCACCAATCACTTTGTTCTTTTTAGTTGAATAGTATGTTTATGGTCTTGTCTGAAATTGCGTCGTCAGGAGTACTTAAATGAATTTCCGCACTTGATGAGTGATCGATTCCCGTTTACCTTTTTGTCCCTTAGTGTTTTCGCACTTAAGACCTATTTATTTTCTTGCACTTGGTTGATTAATTCTCTTGGACTTACTTCTTGCCTAACGTTGCCCTAGTTAATTACCACACCTAAGTCGTACTTAGCCTAGGCTAGGAATTGACAAAGGAGGGTTATGAGATCTTCCAACCTCAATCAGCTGGTTGACCCGACAGCTATGCAAGCCCAGGAAGCCTTCTCCCAGGCTCGGTACTCACCCTTGCTAGCTTGCTTTGATTGCCTTGAGTGCCCACAAAGTTCCTGCAAAAACTCACCAGTTAGTATAGCTTTATTGCCACAAGTCTTTGAAAGACCCGCTTCAATAATTTTAACCCCCTTGGGTAGCTCACTGTACCCCCTGTCTCTGAGAATCACTTAGTCCCACCTATCTCTGGTTTCTATGCTTTTTG
This sequence comes from Ceratopteris richardii, assembly GCA_020310875.1. Classification (NCBI taxonomy): domain Eukaryota; kingdom Viridiplantae; phylum Streptophyta; class Polypodiopsida; order Polypodiales; family Pteridaceae; genus Ceratopteris; species Ceratopteris richardii. The sequence goes on from CM035434.1 coordinate 61,094,941, forward strand.
CCCCCTACCAAGGTTCTAAGTCAGACCAATATGTCAAAAACCAAGCTCACTACCCTTCAACCACTCAAAAATTATCTCTCAATTTTCATGCGTTAATGGCTGTGTATCGCGATAGGTCAGGTCGGGGTGTCGCGATAGCTGGGAGTGTCGCGACACCTTGGGGTGTCGCGATAACTCGGAGTGTCGCGATACCTTGGGGTGTCGCGATAGCTCGGAGTGTCGCGATACCTTGGGGTGTCGCGATAGCTCGGAGTGTCGCGATACCTTGGGGTGTCGCGATAGCTGGGAGTGTCGCGACACCTTGGGGTGTCGCGATAGCTCGGAGTGTCGCGATACCTTGGGGTGTCGCGATAGCTGGGAGTGTCGCGATAGCTCGGAGTGTCGCGATACCTTGGGGTGTCGCGATAGCTCGGAGTGTCGCGATACCTTGGGGTGTCGCGATACCTTGGGGTGTCGCGATAGCTCACGGGGTGTCGCGATACCTTGGGGTGTCGCGATAGCTCGGAGTGTCGCGATACCTTGGGGTGTCGCGATAGCTCGGAGTGTCGCGATACCTTGGGGTGTCGCGATAGCTCGGAGTGTTGCGATACCTTGGGGTGTCGCGATACCTTGGGGTGTCGCGATAGCTCACGGGGTGTCGCGATACCTTGGGGTGTCGCGATAGCTCGAGATATGGCGAATTTTCCTGTTCTATCTAGGGTTCCTAGGAGCTCTAGGCCTGCGCAATGCTGTGGTGCACTCAGAATCGTGAGAAGTCGAGCTTTTCGGAGTATCGCGATAGCTCGAGCTCAACGCCTCGGGGACTGTGCAGGCAGTTTCTGTACCTGCTGAGCTTGCTGGAGATGATGATGGAGCTGGTACCTGCAAGAAACATGCAAAAAACACACAAATGCAAACACACACAATCGCTCTCTCTCAAACTCGCACACAACAAATGAGGGAAAGAAAGGGAAGAGGGGATATGTAGTGGGGAAGGAGGTGGAGGTGGAGATGGAGAAGGAGGTGAAGATGAAGATGGAGATGGAGAAAAATCAGAAATTTACCTACTACTTACCATTCCAACGCGTCCTCTCTACGTCTTACCATCACACGCTCGTCCTCAAAGCTCGATCCCCGGCAACGGCGCCAAAATTTGGTGTAGCTCAGTGATGAGTAGCACCTCCTTTAATGTCAATCCGGGAAGACATGAGGATGGTATGAAGACCACGAGCAAGTGGAAGCACAAGTGCGTGAGTGAGAAGCACACAAGCATGCACACACATACACACACACGCGCACACACAGTAAGAACAAAGAGAGTAAGACAATGGAATCACTTCTATTGCAAGAAAGTTCTCATACAAGCTCAAACTACCAGAAGCTAACCTCAAAAATGAGCTCCCTAGCTCTATTTATAGTTTTTTGACTAACTTTGGCCCTGTTCAGACCTAGTGTCCGGCCTAGTTAAAAATTAGGTTCCGGGGCTTATTTGAGGGCCCAAACGAGATCTAAAAATTATGAAAATTGGCAGGCAACTACATCTAAGGCTCCCCAAGCTCGAGGACTCCTCGGCTTGTACCAAATGGAGCTACAAAAAGGTGAAATGATATTTACAAGGGTTTGTAGTGATGAGAATCACTTTAGAATGATGTTGGGGTTTTTGAAAAAAATGAAGGGTAGCCTCAGTGCTAGATCTGCATGTGTGTCCATACTTGTTTCTTCCCGCATCCTGTCAACACACCCACACTCACGCCATAACTCCTACTCGTTCGTACACCTAGTACAGCAGCTCAAAATCAATGGGGAGGGGTAGACAACAGTCCTACTCATACATTTCAAGCTACACACACACATACAAGATCAAAATGAAGATCAAAATCTGCCAGGAAGAGGCAAATTCGAAAATTCAGGAGTGCTCCTTCTTCACAATGACAAAAAGTTCTTACAAAGAGTCACAAAGTGACTTATATACATGTGCCCTAAGTTTGGTCCTTTCACACAAGAGACCGGCACTTTATTTACTAAAAGACTAATCTCCTACTATTTTACAAGGGATATTTTACAACAACTTGGGATTATGCAACTAGAGGACTCCTCTAGTGCATTTACATGGCTTGAGGGAATTCTTGAAAACCTCGAAGAAGAAAAACTATGCCCATCATTTTGAAAATTTTGGGGCTCTACTCTTATGCCCTTTTGCTCTGCAACACCCTCCCCCACTTTGTCTCTGTCGTCCCTTGACAGGCTTTACTTCTTGTTTGTCTCGATCTGCACCCGCATCCTTTGGTCAGTTCTGCCTGATTCTTGATCTTGCATTACGTTTTAGAGGCGCTCCGATTACTTAAAGCCTGTTAATTCGGTTTGCCACGCACGCCATCAGTGCACATATGAGGATGTAGCTCGTAAGCCTTGATCGGAATCCTCTGTAACTCAAGAGGTTGAAGCACCCTCATATGGAATACTTGTTGGCCCTGGTTCCTCCTTTCAGCTGCATGCTTTTCCTTGGTGTGTGTGCCCCTGCGGGGCTCTGTGCAGAGATGGGTGATGCGCCCCTGCGGGGCTTCTTGCAGGAACTTGTTCTTGTTACCCTTATTTCTATTGAGCTGTTTTAGACTTTGATTTTCTTTTTCTTTTCTTTTTGCTTGATTGTCCCTCTACACGTCCCTCCTCCTGAACTCTGTCGTCCTCGACAGGCTTTTTGTGGCGACGTGTGTATGTTTGTATGGCTTGTTGCTCTCTTTGATTTAGCAAATTAGCATGACACAACATGAACTCCTTCCATTGCTGAGACTTTACTCCGTCTTCTGGCTCCTGTCGATGATCAGCAAAGAAGCTTGTTTCATAGGCCACCAGTCGCGCATTCAAGTTGGAAGTCATTTTGACAAAAATTTCTGAATCGATTTTGAAAAAGCCGGTGAAGAATGCTTCTTTGAAGGTTTGCATATATGTCGATGGCAAAAACATAAGGCGAGAATAATGTGCCATAATAGTGAGTCGGCTGGGAATAGTAGATAAATAAAAAATTAAGGCTTCCAAACCTTGCGTAATGCCAATGAAATTCAAAAAAGTATATTTCGCGTGTTGGAAAACTTTAAGCACTGTGAGTAGCATGCTGAAAATTTTATTGGTCATTTTTACCGCTAAATCTGGTACTGTAGCATATCTGGCAATCCAAAATTCCATAGATTTTACCATGTATTCCTCGGTCGGTAAGTAATTATGTGGCGGACTAGGTAATAGTGGATAATTGAGCCACTGACTATTAATGCTGCCTTGGCGCTGGCCTTCCCAAAATTGCATCCAGGAGTGTCTGCGGGGTACAGGACAAAAAAATGGATTTACTTGAAGCTCATAAGGTGATGCCTCCCACTGTACCCGCAATGTGGGATTCTTTTCCAAAATTTTCCTCCTCCAAATGGGATCTGCCTTCTCAAATTCCTCCTGTGTATATCTGAAAGTATCATGCCTGAATTGGAGGTTGTGATCCGGATCTTTATTTGTCATAGACCTTATATAAGTTCGCGTTTGTTCTTTAAGTAGGCCGTATGGTACATTGAATGGCTTCAAAATTTGCTCTAATTGTTTATTGTCGATTTGAGCTTCCTTCATGATCTTTATGATCTGATCTTCAAACTCAGCAGTGAGTTGGGACACCAGTAGTGCCCGTTCCGGTCGGCTCAGTTCTGCAATTTCTCGATTATTAGGTTCATTGTGAACCTCCTTTTCCTCCCTTATCGGTGAATGATATGAGGGGGGAGAGAGAGGATGTACCTCATTCTCCACAGTAGCCTCTGCGGACTTCGGAACTACTGGTGTCCCCTCGTTTCTCGTTTGTTCTAATTGATCCTGTAGCTGTTTGATCATCTCTTTCTTTTGCTTGATTTCTTCTTGAGCCTGCAGAATTGTTGATTTATTTTTTTCTATTTCCTCAGCTACAATGGCGAGCTGATCGGCATCTTCTTTACAATGTAATAGGTATCTATTTTCTGCTTTTTTCCATTTAGCTCGTAGAGCTGCAGTGTCTTCCATGTACCTTCTTTCCCATTCTGCAATTTTTGCTTGCTCCTTTATGAGTTGATCTTCATACATAGCTGCCTTCTCTTCCAATGCTTGGATACTTGATTCTTGTCTGGCTTGCACTTCGACAGGTTGATCACTTAGAATAGCTATCATTAGCTCCTTATTTCGTTGGCGTAAGCTTTCCACTTCGTCCATGTACATTTTTAATTGAGATTCCAAGATTTGGCTTCTTGAATTTATACGTGCCTTTTCAGTCTCATTAGCTTGCAGTTTTTTTATGACTTCCTGAAGTTGTTCTTTCAATCTTTGATTTTCCGTCTCTAGCATGGTGTATTTGTTTCTGATTTCTTGAAGTTCATTTTCTTTTCCTAAAACCTGTTCCTTCACTGTCTTTAATTCAGTAGAGAGATTCTTACCCAATCTTTGAAGTTCGTTTTTGTCTCGCATGGCCTGATCATAATCTTCATCAGCTTCAAGCATCAATTGTTGTGTATCTAGAGCAGTCCTAATCATGTCCTTCACCACAGGCTTGAGCTGAGCCATATCCACATTCAGCCATGTCTTTGGTATGCTTGGGGTTTCTCCCGTTTGTACATCTTTGCCTTTTTCCACATGGATAGTTTTGTTGTATGGTTGTCGAATCTGTAATTGTATGTTTTGGACATTTGTTTGCTCATCACACTTATTAGCTTTTGTGGCACTCCCTTGATATGTGATATCCATTGGGGATGGTTCTGCGACTACTCTGATAGGCGTGAAAGGTTCTTCTTCTTCGATTGTGTTTTCCTGGTTCTCCTTGACTGGGATGTTTGAAGTTTCATTAACTGTTATGGTATGCTGTCCTTCCATGTCTTCCTTTTCACTTATGATGCTTTGATCAACACCGGTGGGTTGATCTTCCGCCTCAGGGTCTTTTGCTTCCTTGTTGTAGTCTACTTCATTCAGTTCTTCCCATTGTCCATCATCTTTAGATTCACTTTGAATGTCGACGTCCAACAATGAAGTATTTGGCTCTTCGTGGCCCTCCGATACAGAACTCGAGTTATCCAAGCCAATCTCTCTATATCGATGGACTTTTGTGAGTTTGCGCTTTGTTTCTCTTGCTTGTTCTGACTGCCAATAATGATGACCTTGTACTGGCAGGTTGATTTGCCCTCCTGTATATTGATGAGTCTCTTCCAGGGCTTTAGCTAAATCTTCTTCTGTTATTTTCTTCTGTCCTTCAATAGTAGTTTTTGGGAGTACATGTATCCGTTTTGTTGTTGGTGCGTCCTCATCAGCTTGCTTGGCTTCTCGGAGTCTTTTTGTGCCTCTCATTCTGGGTTGAGAGCTAGCTTCTGCCACTTCCACACTCTTACTTCCTTTTTTCTTTTTAGGGACGGTGGCGATTTTGACATACCTAGCCATCTCACTTGAGGATGGCATTTCCTGCAAATGTTCTCTTATGCCCAATGCATGGTAAATCATGATAGTTAGGGCCGTGGTACCATTGAGGAACTTTTTATTATTCCATTGCTTCTTGGCTTCGAACAATCGTTCTTGCACATAGGGAGTTAGATTGACTTGATTTCCGATTTGTTTAATGGCATGTGACAACAATTGAACAATGAGTTTTTATGGAGCCGTGTACCAATTCATGTTGGGGAAGCAGAAATGTTGATGAATTAGTCTGACTTCCTCTTCTATATCCACTCTGTTAATGTCAACAAAGGTACGTGTCTTTTTATCGTTGTGACACCGTCCTTTTCCCATCCGAATGCTTCCTTGATCAATTCATGTGTGAATTGAATAATTACCCATTCTCCTCCTTTATCCATAACTCTGGCTTCTGGCACCAGTGGATCATGTAGTGCAGGCTGTAGGGTGTTCATGACTTGCGTGCATCTTTGGAAATCAGGGTTATAGATGGGTAATTCAAAATACTTGTGAATTCCTGCTTTCTTCATTATGTCAATGGTGGATGGCATCTCATGTAAGACCCTGAAATCCTGGGACATAATCGGAAAATGATGCTCTGTATCCATAAATTTTATGTTTGCCAAGAATAATTAGTCTCCAACTGGTTGCTCATCTCTAAACCAGTGTCCCTTTGCTTTCGTGAGACTTTGGGGAGGAAATTCCTGCACCTCCTCTTGTACTGTTGCTTCAGAATCCTCAGAAGCCATCTGCACTTGTAGCGAAAAGTGCGTTAGTGTCAAAGGAAAGCATGCAACTGTTCAATGCATTGTTGTGATTATTGTCGTTTTTCACTCCGTTTCCCCATCATTGAGTGAGGTCTCTTACCACCTCTGTTTATAACTTTTCCTGAAAGAAGACACGTGTTAGTATAGCCGAAGCATTTATTTATGTACATAGTAAGTCCATTCCTATCAAAGTGAAGCTAAGATCTAATCTCACGTGGAGAACGTGCACCACTAGTTTTACAATGTACATCATGTGCCGAATGCTTGGCCTCGTAATGTGGCGCTATTATGCATACTTGAGGTGCATCAGAAAGTTCATGAGTGCAATGGGAATCTTCGTTCCTTCGATCGTCCACTCCTTGCGGTTGTTTGGGTTTCCGGATCCATTTGGTGACCAATAAGAGAGGTTGTTTTGTTTCTTCGATCCTTCTGGCTTCATGTGTTCTCTTTGCTTTCTCCATTATTCGCGTGATCTTGGTCTTGCTTCTCCAGTTGCTTGGATTCTTCCACTGTCAATTTGCATTGCACCTTTGTTTTCTTAAGTTCTGTTAGATTGTGTGAACTCTCTTCTGCGTTTCTTTTTTCCTTCCCATGCATGGTGGGTGCTCGTATTATTAGAGACTCCCTTTCATATTCTCCCATGTAATTCGGCAATGTCGAAATGCTTAGGGTTTCCTCTCTATCTCTATCGAGTCTCGATACTTCCTCATATGCTTCCTTCAGGTTGAGATGGGGTTGACAATCTTCCACATTAATTTCATCAAAAGGAGGCGGACTAACTCCATTCTTCCTCCATTACTCTTCTCTGATTCTATTCCACACATCTTCTGGCCAATCAGCCTCTAGGTCTGGTATCATAGACACCTGTTCATCTTGTGCTTTTCTTCGTTCATCTTGGCCGTCTTCCTTTCTAGGTTCTTCATCCTTGGATTTGATGCATTCTTCGTACAGACCATGTGCAATCCTTGTCTCTGGTAAAATTGGGATAGTCTTTTCTAGGGTTGCTTGTGCTACCTCGATAAGTCTCCTGCATATTGCCAATCTTTCTTTTTCTAATTCCCCTTGAGGGTAGAATTTTTCATGTTGCTCTATATTTGGGCCTATTTTGATTCTAGCTTGGTAAGCTTTCAACCACATGTCCAAGTCGTCTGGCTTTGGGTCAGCTAGAATTGATTCTGGCTTCTCTTTTTCTGAGCAAATCCGTAGTGGCTCAGAGATCTCCTTACGTGTTTCTTGTTCTTTATGCTCCTTTAAGCCCTTCGTTAGGTTCTTACTGTCTTGACTCTTATTTCTTGCCCATTTTTCTTTGAGTTTTTCTCTTCTTTCCTTCCATCTTTGTACTCTGGTATTTTGTGAGTTCTCACGTGGGTTCTCAGAATCCTCCACTACTTGAATTTCAGAGCCTACAGTTTTATTGCTCTCTTGTTTCTCCTCTGGTTGTTTTCCTTTTTGTTGCTTCGCTTGGGCTCTAGTAATAGCCTTTAGTGGTACGGTGTACTCCTTATCACTCCCTGATCCTTCTATGACCTCAATTACGTTAATGGGTGTAGTATCTTGAGCTTTGGCCAGATTCTTAGGGCAATCTCTAAAAAGATGTTCTTTTCCAGAATCACTGCAATATCCTTCCCAGATTCTAAGTGGTGGAGGGTTGTAAGGTCGAGGGCATTCTCTAATGAAATGGTCTCCTCCGCATCTATAGCAAGGTCCTCTCTGTATGGGTGGTCTGATAGGTGGTCTCACTGTTGGTTGTGCTTTAGGAGCCGTATACATTAAGGTGGTCGTTTCTGCTCCATAAGTCTGATCATAGCCCTCATATCCAAAGTAAGCAGCATCGTATGCGGTTTCATATTCCATCATGTTGTCTTCGTATGAGTAGTACCCTCCTGGAGGAGGTTCATATCCAGGGTTTGTGGATTCTATGTTGGTCATTGTCAATGCTGGGACTATAGCTCTTTCCAAGTTCTCTTCCGGTTGAGCATACTTTACTGATACTACCTGCTGTGGTTTTGACAGTTGGGGTCCTAGCACTGGTTGTGGAGGTGGATACGGTGTTTGCTCGTATGGCCGTGATGCTTCTGCTGGTGTGGGGTACAGGTTGTATCTTGGTATCTCTCTACCTGGTTCCCTAGGCGGGTATCCATAAGGTCTATACTGTGGTGGTTGAAAAGGGCGTACTTGCCTGTTGAAGGGACAGTTCTCAGTAGGGTGATTGGTATATTTTTGTTCTATGTGACAATACCAAGAAATCCCTTGTTGTTGCTGTCGGTGGTATGGATACATAGGTTGTGCGCTAGCCCCTCCTCGGACACACAAGTGTGTGGGGTGCTCTCCTCCACATAAGTTACATTTCCGTAACATAGGCACTCTTTGCGCTGGGTTTTGATAAGCTCTTTGTCCCTGGACTCCTAGTTTCTTTGCTAATAATTCTGCTAATTCTTCCATGTTACTGGAGTTGGACGTGACAGTGCTCCTTAAATCTTCTGATTTAGTGAGGTCGGTTGTACCTTTGAGATCCTCGGCAAGGTTGTCTTCCAAATCAATGCACTCTTGAAGACACTCACTCAATGTTTGTAGCCTCTTCACATACACTAGTGTTCTTAGGGTTCCGTTAGTGAGTCCATCTAAAAATAGTGAAATCATCTTTTGTTGAGTGGGTCTCTCAGCTACTGGGCATCTATCCACATACTGATTGAATCTTCAGGTAGCAGACTTCACAGTTTCATTAGGGTTTTGTTTAAAGCTATGGATTAAAGACGCATAATTGTGTTTAATCCCTCTCTTTGTGAATTCTCCAATGAACTCTTGAAAGAATTGTTCCATGTTTCCAAATTGATTGGGATCTAAGGGCTGGAACCAAGTTAGAGTTGTCCCCGTGAGGGTGAGCCCAAAAGACTCATACTGCACAAAGAAGTCATCTACTTGTTCCGCTCTTAGAACTTGTTTAAATTCTGCGATATGATCATAGGGTTCTCCCAATCCATCATAATGGTTTCTCACACATTTAGCTACTTGGATAGGTCTCAATCTTCTCATTGGTTCAGGCGGTCTGGGCATCACAGGGAAGATTGGGGCAGCCGGTCGTATTGGAGGTACTCCAGGCTATCTTCCTACCGGTGGTTGTGGTCTTACTGGTGGTCGGTACTGGTTACCTATCCCTGCGTGGGTCTGATGGTGTGTTTGCACTCCTGGAGTTGCAAACTGTACATGAGTACGGTTGGGCACACTTCGTTGACTGGTCTGTCCTGATGTGGTCTGTTCCGTTTCGTGTTGATTCCCAAAAGGATTTTGTGAAGTAGTTGCCTGATCTCTCTGCGGAAATACAGGCGTACCCATATATTTCAACCGAGCCCTGTCTAAGGCACTCATAGGCCAATATCTCCTTTGATCCTTATCTAAATAAGTGAGTCTAGTTTCATCATCTGGGTCTTTCAACTCATAGAATGTCATGGGGCTTTCTTCTCTTCCTGGAGCAGGTAAGTCGGTTTGAAGCCATAGGTCTGATCCATGGATCATATAGACCTCCAACAGGTAGTCGTCTTGAGGAATCAAATCTCCTCTCAAGACCCGTGATACTTGAGACCTGCCCCTAGGGGTAGTCACAAACTCTTCAGGGTGTGCTCTTTCAAAGTTGTTTGGGTCCACAAACTCTCCCCTTTCGTTGATCCTCTCAGGGAATTCAGTCACAATGTAGATATGACCGATTTTATCTACATATGCTCCTCCCTTGTATTTGACAGCGGGTCGGGGTACAATTGTGGCATTCAGGGAAGTTACCATCCTAGCCACATATCTATTTAAACCATCCAGGTAGATGGGAATCTCCTGGGCATTAGTGGACACATACTGTAAGGAGGTACGGTAATCTCCTTCAATGGTAGACATGAAATTCCTATTTGGTGTTGGACCCTGCATGTCTTCCGAAGCCATGGGTACTTCCTCCTCTGAATCACTGGAAGTCTCTGAGTAGATGGAGTGATGACTAGCCTGGGCAGCACTTCCCACAGAAGATATGACGCTTCTTCGGCTACTTAGCACCCTTCCTGACCTCAAGTTCATTCACTCACCTAAGTCTCTCTAGAAATTCCAGAGACTCTCCTTGAGTGGCTCTTCTAATGCCTCTGATTGTCTACCAAAGGATACGAATATCAATCTGGTCGATACTGTTTCCAGGTGATACCACACTTGGCGATACTGCCCTGGCCGCGATACGATGCCAGAAGTCCCAACGATACGATTCTGTCTGCAGTAGACGATACGATATGGGGTAGTTACTACGATACGATACCAAGCACAACGACGATACGATACCGGAATTCTAGGCGATACGATACTGGACAACCGCACGATACGACACCAATAACCTTCCCGATACGATATAATCTTAGTATCGCAATACTATCCTCTTTGAAGGAAGCGATACGATACTACGTCAAGTGGTGATACAATACCGCCGGCTTGCACGATACGATGCCAGATAGGGGGACGATATGATACTGGACAACCGCGCGATACGATACCAAATATGGTGTCGCGATACTTCCCTAAGAAATGGCACGATACGATACTGGACTTATGACGATACGATACTTATGACAGTATTGCGATACTATCCAGGTGAGTGGGCGATACGATCTCGAAGTGGTGTCGCGATACTAGATGGGAAGCGACACGATACGATACCAATGGAGGTAACGATACGATACCACTGATCAGGTGAGATCGCGATACCAACTCGGCGACACGATACCAATATGGTTTCGCGATACCAAGACAGGTATCAAGCGATACGATACTTCGACGAGTGTCGCGATACTAGGGAGTTTTGGTATCACGATACCAAACCGATCGCGATACTCAAGCCAAAGTATAAGAAAATCTGAAAATATTTACACCCCCTTGCTCTCCTTACTCTCCTCCACTCTCCTAGGCCTCTGTATCCCACAAAAAGATGGTAACGATATCAGTTTTCTCCCCCCGCGATACTAAGCACATGTTCAATCATGTGTGTATGCATGTTTATAGAATTTTTGGCAAATCTTCTTTGTGAAATCTTACCAGGGTATTGCCTTGCTTGCACCTTGAGCTCAAAACCTAGCCTTGACAGCCTGTAAGCCAGGATACCAACTCCACGATACTGGTCGCTGCTCGTCCACGATACCAGTACACTGTGAAGTGTCAAATGAGCCAAATTTTTTGGTTTTTATACTTTTTTGACATAATTTAAACTTTCCTAATTTTCTTGGTGATTTTGGGGATTTTTGGTGAATTTTGTCTACTCCTACTTCTCCTCTCCTCACTATTCCTCTTCTTCTAACCTAACCCTAACTCTTCCTTCTCTCCCTTCCTCCTAACCCTAAACCTAAAACTTATCACACACACCTCTAAGATGAGAAGTGACAAGTGCTGAAGTGATTGACTAATTGCCGCAAAACAAATTCACTTCTACAAGTGCGATTCCATCACACTTGATCTATAACCATCACGAAGGCACCTTGGTAGAGTGTTCGCCGGCAACGGCGCCAAAAACGTGTGTACCTAAGTCAGAATGACTCAAGGACTTGTGCCAATGAGACTGTACCTCGATTGCCACACAAGTGCATATAGTGGGAAATCAACACACATTCAAATGTCAATCCGATCAAACGACCTAACCAAGTGTATGAAGACATGTGCACACATGATGGAAAATGAAGTGGTTAAGCTAGCATGCATGAGAAAAGACTAATCTACTTCCCAAACTCACTGAAATCCTGAAAGTGGTTGTCGCGATACCTCTTACAACATTTTTCAGAAAATCAAGGATTTCTCTCAGCTCCGGACTCCGAATATAGGCAATAGCGTACTCGTTTCGAAGCTCTTGACGAGACGCATTTATTGGAAGTGGTTTCACTCGATTCTGAGAACTCTGCTTCAAGTTATGGCCAAAATAGTAAATGGCAGGAAACACCCACACTCACGCCATAACTCCTACTCGTTCGTACACCCACTACAGCAGCTCAAAATCAATGGGGAGGGGTAGACAACAGTCCTACTCATACATTTCAAGCTACACGCACACATACAAGATCAAAATGAAGATCAAAATCTACCAGGAAGAAGCAAATTCAAAAATTCAGGAGTGCTCCTTCTTCACAATGGCAAAAAGTTCTTACAAAGAGTCACAAAGTGACTTATATACATGTGCCCTAAGTTTGGTCCTTTCACACAAGAGACCGGCACTTTATTTACTAAAAGACTAATCTCCTACTATTTTACAAGGGATATTTTACAACAACTTGGGATTATGCAACTAGAGGACTCCTCTAGTGCATTTACATGGCTTGAGGGAATTCTTGAAGACCTCGAAGAAGAAAAACTATGCCCATCATTTTGAAAATTTTGGGGCTATACTCTTATGCCCTTTTGCTCTGCAACATACTCAAATAACAAAAGATGCACATAACCGCCTACCAATGCTTAACACTTGGGCAATGCATAAACCTGCTCATCTGTGAGATAGCAAACTGAATATCTCATCCAATAATGCATAAGTAAATCAAGCATCCAACATCCTGGTGATAGAGAAGAACATCAAATGCATCTCGAGCATCATGAAGACTCAATCGTAAACTTGTCTCCATAGGAGTGGCAATAGGTTTATAGTCTTCAAGGCCAAAACATTGCAATAATCTGTCAATATATTTTGTTTGACACAAAGCTATTCCGCCATCAACTTGCATAAACTGAATGCCCAAATAATAATGCAAATGCCCCAAATCAGACATCTCAAATGAGGCATGCAAATCAGCCTTAAATTAGTAATAAGCTTCTCATGAGGACTAGTGAGCAACATGTCATCAACATACACAACAATGATCAGAGGCACATCATTAGCACGCTTAACATATAAGGTGCTTTCAATTGCATTGTTCTCAAAACCATGTGCAATGAGATAGCCATGTACCTTTTCCTACCAAGCACATGGTGCTCGCTTTAAACCGTATAATGCCTTCTTTAACATGCAAACTTAGTTTTCATGCCCTTTTTGCACAAAGTATGTGGCTGAAAAATACACTTCTTCATGCAAATCACCATTCAGAAATGTAGTTTTGATGTCCAATTGATGTACATTCCAATCATGATGAGATGCAAGTGCACAGATGCTACGAACAATAGTCATTCAACAAGTAGGAGCAAAGGTCTCATCAAAATCAATGCCTCTTTCTCGAGCATAACCCTTTGCAACAAGCATAGCCTTATACCTGTCAAGAGTTCCATCAGGCTTACGTTTAAGCTTGTATATCCACTTAGTGTCAATGGCCTTCTTGCCAGGAGGGAAGTGAGATAAAGACCAGGTACCATTTTTCATTATAGGATCATATTCAGATTGCATAACAACCGTCCAATTTTTTGAATTTTTGGCTTCATCAAACAAGATAGACTCATTCTCATCACAAAGACTAGAGACAACCATAGCATAGCAATCTGATGCAAAAGAGGTGCTATGAGAGCCTGAACGAGTACGATATGATAGAGATGCATCTAATTTGCCTCTACACTAGCCATTTTGGCATAGTTTTTGCCTCCTCAATATCAGCTCTCTCATCAACAAGTGCATCATGTAAATCTCCATCAGAAACATATGATCTGCATCATCACATGAAACATGTAAAGGCTAAGAAGTTGCCTCATTAGGACCAACACTAGACTCTCCACCTATAAAAAGAGGTAGCAAAGTATCATATATGTATTTGGAGCTTACAGATGTCTTCTTAGTACATGAAAGTAATGGTTGAATATAATCTTCAACAAAAACAACATCATGGCTAACCAAAATGTGTTTAGTTTGTGGATGATAGAGATGATAGCCTTTGCTTTCAGAACTATACCCAACAAAAATACATTTGAGTGCTTTATCATCCAATTTCCTGCAATGTTGTTTAGGCACTAATGCATATGCCAGACAACCAAAAACATGCAGATGAGCAACAGATGACTTGCAACCATGCCAAGCCTCATATGGAGTGATAGATTGTAATGCTTTAGTGGGACACCTGTTAAGTATATATGTTGCACGCATGACAATCTCAAGCCAGAAAATATGTCGTAAAGCATGAATCTTGACCATACACCTTGCCATCTCCATGATTGACTCGTTCTTCCGTTTACAAACTCCATTATGTTGAGGTGTATACGGCACTGTACACTGATGTTTTATCCCACGTTTAGCCATAAATGCATTAAAGTAAGAAGACATATATTCCCCTCCTCGATCAAAACAGAGGGTGCCCATTTTACATAATGACAAATTTTCAACCAAAACCAAAAATTATTTGAAGCACATAAACACTTATGGATATACCCATGCATGACTGGAAAAATCATCGATGAGAGTCACAAAGTAAAGATAGTTCCCAAAAGAGGTTGTCCACATAGGACCATAGACATCACTGTGAACAAGCTACAATTTTTGAGTAGCTCAAACTGAACCATTTTTTGGGAATGAGGAATGCTGCATTTTGCCTTGAATACATCCTTCACATACATGTCTACCAGGTGCCTTAAGTTTGGGCAGAGAGGACACCCTTTTAGATTTCTACAAGTGTAGCAAATTAGCAAAATTCAGATGAACAAAGCATGCATGCCAAAGCTTTGCATCTGACATAGCCTGAGAATCATGTACTGCACATGCCAAATCATTTGCAAATTTTTCATAGTCTATGAGCTTATATAGCCCATGACATAAAATGCCAAAAGCGATAATCATGTCTCCATTTGACAGATGATGAACTGTACATCTATCATCAACAAATTTCATAACCAAGACAATCTTGGCTAAAGTTGAAACTGATAACAAATTCTTCTTGATCCTTGGCACAAATAAAGCATCCGTTAATGTAAAAGAACTACCATCAGTAGTAGGTAGAATATCTTACCAACTCCCATGATAGGATAAGAGGAGTTGTTGGCACATGTGACAATATTCCTTGTAGGGGCAGGTTCAAGTGAAGTGAAATTATGGTTAATCCGTACCATCCAAATTATCTTCAACAACCAACATATGGAATACATTACTGCTTTCAACCATGACCATTGACTAAAATAACCTCATGGAAAAAATTGATGGTATATCAAAATGTTGAACAGGACTAACCTATCAAGTTATGCTAAACTTGTAGCAAACTTCAAGATGCTTATACTCGCAAACTAAAACCTGTATATATCTTTGGCACAAAAAGACAAAATAGCATGTGCAAGCACTATGATAATGTGTTCAAAGGCTGAAACGAGCCCAGATTGTAATTTCATTGTCAAAGATCAAAGAAATTTTTATTTCCTAATCACCTTGAGTATGCTCACCAAATTTTATGTGATTCTGAGACTATGACTGGAGGGGTGTCGACAGTACCCTGGATGAAGCGGCGACCTACTGTGATACCAATTGTTGGAGCTCAAGGTCTGTGGAAGCACGTGAAAAACACAAGGAAGAAGAAGAAGAAGAAGCTTGGAGCACAACACACAATACTGAATGTACATTAGAATGTACAAGGATAAGTAACCCATTAGGGCAATAGGCGTATATACAAGCTGAGGGAAAAAGACCTCCCAAAGAGGGAAAAAAACCTCCTAAAGAGGGAAAAAAGTACCCGGGTGGTCCTAGTGTGTTCACACACATCACTAACTAAATATGTCAACATTCAAGGCTTATAAAAGAGGAGGCATATGCTCATATTTCTCTATCCTTTGGCATTCATCATTGATGGGAGCAACCCACACTCCTCTTCAAATGCCAATGCTCTCACTAACACTTTGACACTCTTTCTAAGGACATATGACATCATCCATACTTCATCATCCATTAGGAAAAAAGTGAACCCTGCATGGGCCTTGTAGAGATTCCTAATTTTTAGGGATTAATCTTAATCTTGTACTTTGTTAAGGGGATTGTGTACCTAAGTCAAGAAGTTAGGGATTTGTGCCAAAGAGACTAAATCTCATTTGCCACACGAGTGCGTATAGTGGGGAATTGACACACGCTTATTTGTCAATCGGACGAACTGACCTAACCAAATGTATGAGGACGTGTGCACTCATGAAGGTAAATGAAGTGGTTCAACTCTTGTGCATGAGAAAAGACTAATCTATCTCTCAAACTCACTTAACTACTGAAAATGTCTGCCGCGATACCACTTACAATAGTTTTCACTAAATCGAGGATATCTCCCAGCTCCGAACTCCGAATACAGCCAATAGTGGGTTCTTTCAAAGCTCTCAATGAGACACGTCTACTGGTCATAGCTTCACTCAATTCTGACAACCATTCTTCAAGTTATGGCCAAAATAGTGAATGGTAGTAAACACACACACTCACTCCACAACTCGTACTAGCTCACACACACACTAGAATAGCTCAAAAAGAGTGGGGAGGGGTAGACAACAGTCCTACACACACTTTCCAAGCATTACACACACATACAAGATCAAAGAGAAGATGAAAATTTGCAAGAAAGAAGCAAATTCGACAATCAGGAGCTTTCCTTCTTCACAATGGCAAAAAATCTCTACAAAGAGTCACAAAGTGACTTATATACATGTGCCCTAAAAAATGGTCCTTTCACACAAGTGATCGGCATTTTAATGGCTAATCTCTATTTTCCTATTATTTTATAAGAAATATATTACAATGATTTGGGATTATGCATCTAGAGGACTCCTCTAGTGCATTTACATTGCTTGAGGGAATTTCCTAAGACTTTGAAGAAGAAAAAATATGCCCATTAATTTGAAAATTTTGGGGCTCCTCTTTCGTGTCTCTTTGCTCTGCAACACTCTCCCCCTCTTTGTCTCTGTCGTCCCTTGATAGGCTTTTGCTTCTCGTCTGTAGCTCGTTTAAGACTTCTGAATACATGCACCCCATGGTCAAAGAAGCGACAAGGACTATAAGGCAATTTGTTATTTATTCGACGTATGTCCTTTGCTTCTGTTTGCCCCTTGGTATTCTTTATATCACATATCTGGGTTGCTGTATTAACTCGGAGTGCCACGCACGCCATCAGTGGCTAAGAATGTGGTATTCTTAGTCACACGCTTCAACTTTTCAGCCTCTGCCTCTTTCTAAATTTTGGTCTTCTGATTTGTCTTTATCTTCACACATCTGACCCGTTGTATTGCTTTGAGCCTATTTTCTTTCTGCAATCGCACACAATTAGTGGAAGGATTATTACTTGCCAAATATCTTCTTGCACTTCTTCATGGATACTTCCTGGCCCTGGTCCGTCCTTCCCTCCTACGTGCTTTCCCTTATTGTGTTGCACTGAACCTGTTTTCCTTCTGCCACTGCATGCATCCAATGGACGAGGAGATACCTAGGACCTTCAGACAATTGGTTATCTTATCCGATGAAGCATCCTATGTGTTCTGTCTCTCTCCTCGACTTGTTTCGCTTCATCGCTAGCTCCTAGTGGATAAGGAAGCTATGTGAAACCTCCCATGAAATGTCCTGGTTGTTATCTTTCTTTAATTCCACTCCTCAAGACCCGCCTTTGGCGTTGTTGCCTGGTGCGTGCCCCTGCGGAGCTTTGTCTTGATGATCTTCATTCCTCATTGAGCAACTTTATTCTTTGATTTCCTTCTTTTTCTCTTTTTTTTTTGATTCCCCTTCCACACATCCCTCCTCCTGAACTCTGTCATCCCCGACAGGCTTTTTGTGGTGACGTGAGTACGTTTGTATTGCTGCCTACTCTCGTTGATTAAACAAATTTGCATGACATATCATGAACTCTTTCCACTGGCTTGACTTCACCCCATCATCTGGTGCTTGTTGGTGATCCGCAAAGAAGCTTGTTTCATAATCCACCGTCTTGCATTAAGATTTGAAGTCATTTTTACAAAAAATTCTGAATCAATTTCAAAGAAGCCAGGGAAAAATGCTTCTTCAAATGTCTGCATATACGTGCTTGGCAAGAACAAAAGCCATGAATAGAATGCCATAATTGTTAATCGGCTAGGGATAGTTGAAAGATAAAAAACAAGTGTTTCTGATCCCTGTGTAATGCCGATGAAGTTCAAAAAAGTATATTTGGTATGTTGGAAGACTTTGATAACTGTAAGTAGCATGCTGAGAATCTTATTAGTCATTTTGACTGCCAAATCTGGTACAGTGGCATATCCAGCAATCCAAAATTCCATTGTTTTCACCATGTATTCTTCAGTTGGTAGATAATTATGCAGTGGACTTGGTAAGAATGGATAATTGAGCCACTGATTATTTATGCTACCCTGGCGCTGTCCTTCACAAAAATGCGACCAGGAGCATCTGCATGGTACTGGACAGAAAGATGGGTTTACTTGAAGGGCATAAAGCGATGATTCCCATTGTACCCGCAATGTAGGAGTTTTTTCGATAATTTTTCTCCTCCATATAGGGTCAGCTCTTTCAAATTCCTCTTGAGTATAGTTGAATGTATTATTGCTGAATTGGAGGTGGTTGTCAGGCTCCTTATTTGTCGTGGTCTTTATGTATTACCGTGTTTGCTCTTTAAGGAGTCCATATGGTACATTAAATGGTTTCAATGTCTGTTCTAAATTTTTGCTTTCAATCTGAGCTTCCTTCATGACCTTTATTATTTGATCTTCAAATTCTGTAGTAAGCTGGGACACCAGTAGTGCCCTCTCATGTCGGCTTAGTTCTGCAATATCCCGATGAGTACGTTCAGACTCGATCTCCGTTTCCTCCCTTATCAGTGAATGATGTAAGGGGGGAGAGAGACGACACACCTCAATCTCCTCAGTAGCCGCTATGGAGTGTGGAATACTAGTGTCCCCTCTGTTGCCTTCTGTGTGAGCTGATCTTGTAGTTGCTTTATCATCTCATCTTTTTGCTTAAGCTCTTCGTTGACCTTCAAAATCATTTTTTGTTTTTGAGGAGCTCTTGACCTATGACTTTGAGTTGCTCATTGTCTTCTTTACATTGCATCATATATCTATTTTTGGTTGTTTTCCATTTTGTCCTTAGGGCCGCGGTATCATCCATATACCTCTTCTCCCATTCTGCAATGATGGCCTGCTCCTGCTTGAGCTGATCTTCATACCTAGATATCTTGTCCTCCATTGCCTTTATGTCTTTTATTGGCACTTTCTGAGCTTCTATAGGTTGATTGCATAGAAGAGCTACATCAACTCTTTTCTATTCCTTAAGTTCTCTGCCTCGTCCATGTATAGTTTAACTTGTGATTCCAATATCTTGCTCCTTGCATTCATTCGTGTCTTCTCAGCCTCGGTAGCCTCATATTTTTTCTGTAAATCTTGTAGTTGTTCTTTCAATTTCTCATTTGTGTCTCAAGGGTTGTACATTGTTGCTTGGCTTCTTGGACTTCATTCTGTTTATCTGTTACATTCTTTTGAACTTGAATCAATTGGGCAGAGAGACTCTTACCCATTTCATGAAGTTGATGCTTTTCCTGCATTGCTTTGTCATAGTCAGCATAAGCTTCAAGCATTAATTGTTGCATATCCATAGTAGTTTTGATCATATGCTGAACCACTGGCTTGAGCTGAGCGACATCTACATTCAACCATGTTTTTGGGATGCTTGGAGCTGCCCGTGTTTGTACATCCTTTCCGTGCTCTACGTGGATAGTTTCGTTATGTGGTTGTCTGATTTGAAGCTGTACTTCCGGTTCTTTGCTTTCTTCATCTATATTGATAATCTTCGTGGCACTCCCTTGAAATGTGACATCCATATCAGAGGGTTCTACCACAACCCTTATTGGTGTGAATGGTGCGGACTCTTCCACCGTAGTGTCTTTTGGTTCTTCTTTGGGATTCTTGAATGATCCCTCTCCTGCAAGCTTGGTCTCATGGATTGGAATGTTAGATGTTTCATTTATTTTGATGACATGTACTCTTTCCTGGGATACTTCTTTGTCTACGGTGTTTTGATTAGGATTGATGGGAGTGTCATTTACTTTCATGCTCTCTTCTTATGCATTGTAATTCACTTCATTTAATTCCTCCCATTGTCCATCATCTTTCGACTCACTTCGAATGCCCGTATTTAGTAAGGAGGTGTAAGGTTCCTCTTGTTCCTCTGAAGATGAGCTTGAATTTACTAACCCTAATTCTCTGTACCATTGCACCTTGGTGAGCCTCTTTTTTACTTCCACATCTTGGTGGGCTTGCTGGTAGTGGTGCCCTTGCACTGGTAGATTGACTTGACCTTCAGTGTATTGATGTGTGTCTTCCAGGGCTCTTGTTAATTCCTCTTCAGTAATTGGTCGATGCTCTTCAATTCTTGCTTTTGGGAGCACATGTGCTTTTTTTGTGGATGGGGCTTCAATTTTGCTTGCATCACCTTGTTGGGTGTCTGTAGAAGTGCAAGAGACACACAATAAGCACACACAAGGAGCACAAACGCAGCAAGACACACAGAGAAGACGATGGCTGGAATAGCTCTCGCTATTGATCGATGAATTGAACTGACGTAAGAGCTGAATAATATTTCTAAGTACAAAGTACCACCACATATGAGAGTATCAAGTATGTGGTAACATGGGGAAAAAACCTCTAGCGAGCACTAGAGTAAAAAGTGCCCATGTTTAGGGAAAAGGTTCACATCAAAGCTACTTGAGGAACACATAAGTGTAACAAACCCCCCTGGAACGAATGATGTGAACACATACAAGGAGTGACAAATCAGCCCCCACAAGGGAACACATACAGGGAGTGACAAATCATCCCCCACAAGGTAACAAGCCTAAAGCTTTGCGAAAAGCTTCAAACTTTTCTCGTGGAAGAGCTTTCTTGAATATGTCTGCCACATTATCTTGTGTAGGCACATATACCAAATCAATATCTCCTGCATGAAGGCCCTCTCTCACATAGTGATAATGCACCTCAATATGTTTGGTCCGTGCATGAAACACTGGGTTTCGTGCAACAGCCAAAGCACTCAGACTATCTGTGAGAATATGCGTAGCAACATCAATCTCCATGCAAAGATCCATCAATAGGCGTCTCAGCCATATACACTCCACTGTAGCTGTGAAAATTGCCCTATACTCAGCTTCACAACTTGATGTCACCATTGTAGGTTGCTTCTTACTCAACCAAGATATGCATGAGTCTCCAAGGAAAAAGCAATTACCACTAGTGGACACGCGAGTATCATAACAACCAGCCCAATCACTATCTGTAAAAGCATGCAAGCATGGCTGAACATCTCTGCCATAAAAGAGACCTAAGCTCAAAGTGCCTCGAAGATATCTGAACACACGTTTCACTGCTTGCCAATGCTTAGTGCCAGGGCTATGCATGAATCGACTCAACTGCGAAACTGCATACTATATATCCGGCCTTGTGTTGCATCACTACTTGCCAATGCTTAGTGCCAGGGCTATGCATGAATCGACTCAACTGCGAAACTGCATGAATCGACTCAACTGCGAAACTGCATACTATATATCCGGCCTTGTGTTGCATGCATATATAAGACATCCCACAACTTGCTAATAAAGAGAAGTATCAAATGCATCACTGGAATCCTCAACTGAGAACCTGAATCCTGTCTCAACTGGTGTGGAAACTGGCTTACAATCCTCAAAATCAAAACGCTGAAGTAGTTTTTCAACATACTTTGCTTGATGCATAACAATTCCCCCCTCAACGGATACAAATTGGATGCCAAGATAGTAGCTCAAAAGACCAAGATAAGTGACATCAAAAGTATGCTGCAAATGAGCCATAAGAATGTCAAGTTTTGCATCACATGACCCAATCAAGAGTATGTCATTGACATAAAGAACACGCACTATAAGATCAGCCCCAGTTTTGAGTACATAGAGTGTGCTTTCAATCGGACTACATGTGAAGCCAAGAGCAATCAAGTGGTTATGTATTTTGTCATACCATGCACGTGGAGCTTGCTTGAGACCATACAAAGCTTTATGCAAGTGACAAACCATATGCTCTTTCCCTTTCATAGCAAATCCAGGAGGTTGCTTCACATAGACCTCTTCTTGCAAATCTCCATTCAAGAAGGCTGTTTTTATGTCCAATTGATGCACTTTCCAACCTTGATGGGCAGCCAATGCAACCACGGTACGAATGGTAGTCATGCGTGAAGTAGGTGCAAAATTTTCATTATAGTCAATGCCATATTGTTGCGCATATCCTTTGGCAACTAATCTAGCTTTGTAGCGATCAATGCTACCATCATATTTTCTCTTAATCTTATAAACCCACTTTGTACCAATGGCATTCTTTCCTTTTGGCAATTCACATAACTCCCAAGTACCATTCCTATGTATGGAATCCATTTCTGATTGCATAACACTCATCCATTGTGGATCGTCACATGCATCTTCAAAAGAAAGTGGCTCTTCATTACATGCTGTAGCAATAAGAGAATAATCCACAAAATTACTTGATGCATGGTGAGATGTTCTACCAAGTAAAGGTGCACTCAATTTGCTGTCCTTCAAAGTTTGTTTCAGCCACTTTGGCATATATTGTGCACTCTTGATAGACATGCGTTCATTATGTAAAACATCTTCAATATGTACATCATGCATGGGCTGAATTTCATGCTCAGTTTTAGTCATATTTTGACGCAAATGTTCAGCCATATGTGGCTGGAAATTTCCAGCAGTTTGGACATTTTTTGACCGAATTTTTTCAGTCATGTTTGGCTGGAAATTCTCTGCATTTTCAGCCCTATTTGGTTGAAATTTTTTAGCCCTTTGAACCTCAGTTGGCTGATCTACATGGCCATAGTCAAGCGCACCATTTTGGAAAAAAAGGCATGAGTGTATCGAACACATCTTGTGAGCTAACTGTTGGCAGTTTTTTGCATTCAAGTAGAGGGAAAACTGAATTTTCAGCAAATACCATATCTCGACTCACAATAATTGTGTTTGTCAATGGATGGTACAACCGATATTCCTTACTTTCAGCACTGTAACCAACAAATATACATTTCTTTGCCTTGTCATCAAGTTTGTGACGTTGTTGTGATGGCACAAGAGCATATGCCAAACAACCAAACACATGCATATGACTAACCATAGGCTTATGACCATTCCAAGCCTCATAAGGAGTGATGAATCTCAATGCTGTTGTAGGGCAGTGATTCAACACATAGTTTGCACACATGATCGCTTCCATCCAAAACTTATGAGGAAGATGCTTTCCTTTAATCATACATCGTGCCATTTCAAGTAAAGTTCTATTTTTATGCTCAACAACACCATTTTGTTGAGGTGTATATGGCACCGTACATTGGTGTGAAATACCTCTTTCACAAAGAAAAGCATTAAACTCATGTGACATGTATTCACTACCACGATCCGTGCATAGAGTCAAAAGCTTTTGTGAAGAAAAATTTTCAGCCATAGCTAAAAATGCTTTAAAGCAAGAAAATTACTCATTCTTTGCTTTCATAGGATACACCCATGCATGGCGAGTAGCGTCATCAATGAAGGTAACAAAATATACATGCTTCCCAAAAGATGGAGTCTTGACTGGACCACATACATCACTATGAACAAGTTGCAATTTTCTTGTAGTGTGTGTATAGTATCTTTTGGAAAAGAAGCACGATGCATTTTTCCAAGAATGCAACCTTCACATGCATGCTTTTCAATGGACTCAAGTGTAGGCAAGCCAATAACCATGTCCTTCTTTTGCAAGTAGAGCAAACTATTGAAGTTTAAATGACCAAAACGAGCATGCCAAAGCTCCATTTCAGCCATGGAAGAAGTATGAGCAACTAAGGCATTCGGGGCAGCCCTCTTGTATGTATCCATGCGATACAAACCATTACATAATGTACCGGACATCACGATAACATTGCCATTGCTGAAATCATGAACCATACACTTGTCATCAATAAAGTGTACATGAAGTCCAGCTTTGGCAATCAACGGAACTGAAATTAAGTTCTTCTTGATACCGAGCACATACAATGCATTTTTCAAGAGAATCACACCTCCATTTGCAGTCGTAAGATCAATTTCTCCTACTCCAATGATAGGATAAGAGGCATTGTTTGCACACACCACATGTCCTCCTTTAGGTGCATCTTTCAAAGAGGCGGAAAATCTTTTGCATGATGTTATGTGCTTTGAAGCACCACTATCAAAGAACCAATCCAAATCAGCCTCACTCACAATCATACATTTAGAATGTAAAGAAGCATCATAATGACATGTAACAACACATGCCCAAAAATCTTGAGCCATGTTAGCTTCATGATTCTTTGCATTTGCTGAATTTTTAGCAATAGACATACCGGATTCCTTCTTCTTTTCATTGCATTTTGCAAGCTTTCTACACTCATCAATAGTATGACCAGCCTTCCGGTAATATTTGCATCTCTTCTTCTTTTGCAAATCACCATCATTAGAGGAATGAGTGGAAGAGGAAGCTTGAGGCTTTGGTTTTGATGAACCCAAAGCTGAACCATACTTGCTTTTCCCCTTTTGTGAGATAGCAAGTGCTTGAGTTCCCTCAATCAAACCACTCCTATTCACTCTAGATTGCTCTTCTTGCAAAAGAAGAGACACAACCTCATCAAATGCATACATATCAGGATTTCCTTTTGCAACCAAGAAAAGTGTAGTAGCAAAGCTTTGAAAAGATTCCAGTAATCCTTTCAACAATGTAGAAATGAGTGATGCACCCGGAATGATCTCATCTATGTTTTCCAATTGCTCTTTCAAGTCCTTGATGCATGTCACATACACATCCACCGACTCATTTTTAGCCATTACATACATCTTCAAGTTGCTTCCTCAAGTATGCAACAAGTGCTTCATTGCGCACGGCATACAAAGAAGCAAGAGTGTCCCATGCCTGTCTCGATGTAGAACATGAACGAATGTGTGGAACTATGTGACGCTTCACTGAAAGCGCAATCAAAGCATGAGCTTGAGCATTTTTTCCATCCCATCTAAGCTGCTCCTATGTAGGTGGAGAAGGAGAAACCACTGTACTTAAAGAAGAAGCTCCATCTGTGACAATAGACTGTGAAGTAGAAGCACCTGCCGGTCTTCGATCTACATCTGCCACTATGTTCCAAAGTTGTTTTGCAACAAAAACATGCTTCATCATGTAAGACCACATCGGATAGTTGGTCCCATCAAGCTTATCTTCAGCTTGAAGCATGCCAAACAAGTCATTGCTGCCCGTCATTTCACTAAGGAACAAGAATGTGACAAAATCTTCACTTCGATGAAAACTGAAATGAGTGCTGAAATTTCAGCTCACAAACTGTCACTCTAATGGCGATTTTGACTGGACGAATGGAAATGTTTCTGTGCTGCTGAAATTCACACTTCTTTGCTCCGAAGTCGGTTTGCACTGTTAAAGTGCGCGCACGCTGCAACGCGAAAAAGCGAAACTTGAGAAGAAGTTGAACCTACTCTGATACCACTGTTGGGTGTGTGTAGAAGTGCGAGAGACACACAAGAAGCACACACAAGGAGCACAAACGCAGCAAGACACACAGAGAAGACGATGGCTAGAATAGCTCTCTATTGATCGATGAACTGAACTGAAGTAAGAGCTGAATAATATCCCTAAGTACAAAGTACCACCACATATGAGAGTATCAAGTATGTGGTAACATGGGGAAAAAACCTCTAGCCAACACTAGAGTAAAAAGTGCCCATGTATAGGGAAAAGGTTCAGATCAAAGCTACTCGAGGAACACATAAGTGTAACACACCTCTCTTAGTCATTTTGTACCTCTCATTTTAGGTTGGGAGCTAGTTTCTGCCTCCTCAATGATTTTGACACCTTTTTTCTTTCTTGGGACTGTAGCGACCTTTGCATATTTGGCCATGGCTTCCGATGATGGCATTTGTTGCAAGTGCTCTCTAATGCCTAAGGCATGATATATCAATATGGTCAGAGCTACACTGTCGTTCAAGAACTTTTTGTGGTTCCACTGCTTCTTTGCTTTGAATAGCCTCTCTTGAATATAAGGAGTCATATTAATTTGATTCCCAGTTTGTTTAATAGCACGAGACAACATCTGTACTATGATTTTCTGAGGGACAGTGTATCTATGCATGTTAGGGAAACAAAAGTGTTGATGAATGAGTCTCACTTCTTCTTCAATTTCAATGCAATTAATGTTAGTAAATGTCCTGGTCTTTGCCCCTCGACTTTCCTCTTTTAATACCATATTGCCATCCTTCTCCCATCCAAAAGCATCTTTGATTAAATCATGTGTAAATTGGATTACGACCCATTCACCTACTGCATCCATAACTCTTGCCTTTGGCACCAATGGATCATGTAATGTTGGCTGTAACGTATTCATAACTTGCGTGCACCTTTGAAAGTCGGATTTGTAGATTGGCAATTCAAAATATTTATGGATGTCTGCTTTCTTCATGATGTCAATGGTAGATGGAAGCTCATGTACCACTTTAAAATCTTGGGACATAATCGAGAACTGATGATCCGTGTCCATGATCTTGATGGTCACTAGGAATAGATAATTCCCAGCTAGTTGATCCTCTCTAAACTAGTGTCCCTTTGCTTTAGTCATGCTTTGTAGAGGAAATTCCATCACTTCCTCCTGAATGGTTGCTTCAGAATCTTCAGAGGCCATCTGCACTTGTAATGAACAGAGCATTAGCTTCAATAGAAGATATAGCATTAGTTTTGTGTATTGTAGTGACATGTTGCTTGTTTCGTCACTCCGTTCTCCTTGCTTGCATAAGTAAGATCTCTTACCGCATATTTTTCATGTTCTTTTTTGAAAGAAAACAAGGATTAGTATAGCGGAAGCACCATTGGAGAATATGCACCACTAATTCTCTTAAGTACATCATGTGCCGAATGTCTGGCCTTGTATTGTGGCCCTATCATGCATACTTTAGGTGCATTGGAAGCATCATGAGTGGAACAAAAATCTTCGTGGTTTTGGTGTTCCATTCCTTGCTGTGGCTTGGGTTTCCAGATCCATTTCATAGTAGAGGTATTGAACCTTGTTTTTGTCTCATTGTGCCGTTGTGTCTCTCTTCTCTTTCTGGTTATCGAAGGTGTGGGGTTTCTTCTCTTGAGGTATTCTTGACAAAGCTTGTTAGTCCTTATGGTACTGTTGTGTTGATATAATGTTTCCTCATGCTTGTCTATCTCTTTAATGGCCGCTTGTCTGACCTTCTTGGGAATCCACATTTGTTGCCGTGCTTTTTGAGCTTCAATCAAAGGCCTAGAAAGCCATACTTGTAAGAGTCGTTTTGGTTCGGATTTCAGTGAAGAAGAATTCTTGCCCACCTTTGCCTCCTTATGAGATGGTGTGGCGATCTCTGATTCCTTCACTTGATCCTTGCGCACCCATTTGAAGTTGACGTTTCCTGAATGCGAGTAGTTGATGGTGGTTTTCCAAGTTGGTGATCGTTCTTTTGTGTGAGAAACTCTAAGAGTGTTAATCTCCTTGGTTTCTTTCTGTTCATCAATTGAGTATAATGAGTCCACCTCCTTTGGATGTATTAGGGTTTGAAATTTCTTCTCCTCGAGGACCTGCTTCTGAGTGATTGGTGCTGGAATCATTTTCTATGTGCTCTTCTATGAGTTGTTCCGCACTTTCGATGGCTTCCGGTCTCTGTGAGGGTTTGTCCCCTAATATACTAAAGATTTCCTTGTGCCCTATCTTAGCTGAAATGTATCCTTGCGCTAGGTGGATGCTTAGCTCATTCTCAATGATCCAGTCTTGTCCTAGTATCAAATTTTCTATTAAGTCTTCATCTTTGCACACTAGAACTCGTTGTTCCATAGTTGAATTTCCTAGGTGGAGGGATCCTATGGTTCTCCAATGCATGTTATGACTTGACCTTCAATCCCTATCATATGTGCTTTCATGGGTGTCATAATCGTTTGAAGATCTCGGGTGACCGTATTTCGTATCCACTCGAGTTTTGCTCCTGATTCTATCAAGGCATCTATCAGCCGGTACTCTGTTGTTCCAATTCCTAGGTTTAAATAAGGCTAGGACATGTTGACATTAGTCGTGTTAGACTTATGAACCTGGTAATTAGCCATGGGAATAGGCTCTTCTCCTTAGAGATACCGTTCATCTCTTTGCTTTAACCACTCCTTCCGTTTGTTAATATGCTCCAAGGCTTCTCGCCGTGCCTCCTCTCTAATCCGTTCTTCCTCTTTCTTCCTATTTTGCGCACCTACGAGTCGTGCTAACATTTCATCCGTCAATGGCTCCATATGCCGTTTGACTTGGCATCCACTTATGTAGTTAGGAAGAACATCTCCATCTAGAGTAGCTAAATGAACTGCTCCACTCGTGGAAATCCTATTGATGATTAGAGGTCCATATCCACGTTTTTGTAATTTCTTGGCATGTTGCTTCAATGTGTAGATTAGGACCAAGTCTCCTTCTTTTATTCCCTTGTCTTTTATGTGTGCATCATGATATGCCTTTTGTCTTCTCTTAGCCGCATAAATACTTGCTACCGCTTGTATTCTAGTCTCATGTAGCTTCTCAATTTGGTCTAGTTGCTTGGATAATTCATGTACTGTCCATTCATACTGCTGGGCTACTCTCAAAGTGGGTACTAAAAAATCAATTGGCAGGATTGCGTTCTGTCCGTATACTAGATTGAATGGGGTAGTTCCAATGGCAGTCTTGTAAGCAACTTGGAAGGCCCAAATTGCATGATGCAATTGTTTTTCCCAGTCAGACCTCCCATTATTGATGATCTTTGTCAATACTATGCATAACTCCTTATTGGAGCTTTCCGCTTGACCATTGGCTTGAGGGTGGTATGGGGCTGATTTTTTATGGATCACTAAGAACTCATTCATTAAAGACTCTATTACTTCATTAATGAAGTGCGTTCCTTGGTCACTCACAATCTCAATTGGTAATCCGAAACGAGTGAATATATGCTCAAAAAGAAACTTAGCAGTGGTTTGAGCATCATTTCTTATAGTAGCCTTTGCTTCTACCCATTTTGTCAAATAATCTGTGGATACTATGATATATTCGGCATAAGACCCTTTGGTTGGTGGATTAATGGGTCCTATGAAATCTATACCCCATTTGGAAAATTCTTTAGCACAGAGCATAGGTCTCAATGGCATGTCATCTCTCCGAATAGGGTATTTAGCCCTTTGGCATGTCTCACAACTTCGTACATAGGTTTCTACATCCATATGTAGAGTTGGCCACCACAAGCCTGCAAAGAGGATCATTTTTGTAGTTCTCTCCGTGGAAAAATGACCTCCTACAACACCTGCATGTGCCATCTCTAATATGGGTAAATATTCTCCTTCATGTACACATAGCTTTGATTGATTGTCTTTCCCTGTTTTAAACAAGTGTCTTCCCATGAGTACATAATCCTTGCTCATTTCCTTGAGGGATCGCTTCCTTGCCAAGCTAATTCCCTTCTCATGTTCTCTTGTCTTTAGAAATTTGACTAGTGCTTCACTCCATTTGGGCGCTATTGTAGAGAAAGGTAAAGATGTATGATCCTCGGGGGTGGTCTCCTGACATTCTGCGAAGTTACTAACATAATCATGGACAGCTTTAGGCATATCCGGCTAGTATAGTCCTAATTGTTTTAATTCTCTTAGAGTTCCGTGAATTCCCTTGTGTGTTCTCCATTTGTTTACATGAGTAAGTATAGGAATTATTTTCTCTGCCCACTTTGGACACACTTCCGGATTAAATAGGTAAGTGTCTGGTAGATCGTCGGGTACTCCACTTGGTGGTTCTCCATGTGTTAATCTAGAGAGGTGATCTGCTCTTATATGGGTATTTCCCTTTTTCACTATTACTTCAAAGTCAAACTCCATCAATAGCAGAAACCATCTCACAAGTCTTCCCGTGTTACAAGGCTTATTGACTATGTACAATAAAGCTTGATGATCTATGAAGAACTTGAACATGTTGGCTTAGAGGTAATGTCTAAATTTTTTCACTGCATAGAACATTCCTAATCCCTCTTGCTTTGTAGTTGTATAGTTCCTCTCAGCTTGATTCAGTTGTCTACTTGCATAGGCAATTGGGTGATCTAACTTTCTTTCATCTGCTGGCTGGGCTAAGATACATCCTATTGCGTAATTAGAAGTGTCCACATGAATATGAAAGGGCTTCTTTCAATTCGGTGTTTTCAGAATTGGAGCCGTGCTAAGTCGCCTTTTTAACTCGTTAAATGCCTTTTCACATTTATCAGTCCGAGTGAATTGAGTTAGTAGTCCATACAAGGGTTTGGCAATTACGACATATATGTGGATAAATTGACGGTAGTACCCACAATGTCCCATAAATGCTTGCACTTCTTTTGCATTCTTCGGTCTAGGAAGTTCTAAAATGACCTTGATTTTATCTTCATCTGTAGATATTCCGTTCCTAGACACTATGTGTCCTAAAATCTTCCCTTGTCTTACCATGAAGACACACTTTTCAGGGTTCAAGCAAACTCTATATTGTCGACACTTATTAAATATCTTCCACAATTCAGGAATGTGGTCTTGCCTTTTGTTTGAATATGTACATAGGTCATCCACATACACTTCCATCCTCTTCTTCAGGAATTCTTTGAAAACATGACACATCAACCTTTGGAAAGTGGCAGGCGTGTAAGTAAGTCCAAAATACATCACTCGGAAAGCATAGAGTCCCCATTCAGTCGCGAATGCGTTCTTATGTTGATCCTCAGTAGCAATAGCTACTTGGTTGTATCCAAAGAATCCGTCTAAGAAGCTATAGACTTCTTTTCCTGCAACTCTTTCCAATAAGTGATCAGTGATGGGCAATGGGTAGCTATCACATATAGTAGCTGCATTCACTTTTTTCAGGTTAATGCATACTCTGAGTTTTCCATTTTTCTTAGGCACAACCACTAGTGGTGATACCCATTCAGTGTGTTCTATTTCATAAATGAATCCAGCCGCTAATAGCTTGTCTATTTATTCTTTTATTTTAGCAGCATAGACCTCTTTGTATGTATAAGGGCGTTGTTTAGATGGTTTTGCCTCCACCATCATTGGTATTCTATGAGAGCAAATAGAGGGTTCCACACCCTTGAGATCCTTATATGTCCATGCAAATACATCTCAATATTCTCGAATCAATTGTATTAATTCTTCTTCCTCCTCAGTTGACACATTTTTACCTATGTATGTACATCTTTCTTCTCCATCTTCCACTGTTACTATGATGTTTTTTGTTTGTTCTTTGTTGTCGTATGCTTCTTCTTCTCTAGCCTCTCTCTTAGGCATTTGAATGGCTATCTTTCTCTCTTCTACTTTGTACCTTTTAAAATGCTCCGGAACCTCAAAAAGGTCAGGATTTGCTTCGATCTTTCTCACTCTTTCCTCTTGCTTTGGTACTGTGGGGGTTGCTTCTATCGCTAAGACCTTGATCATTTCCGGCTTATCTTTGATTCGAATGGTTTCTAGGTAGCTTTCTTCTGAATCAAATTTTGGTTCCATTTCTATACTCTCATATTCCTCTTTCCACTCCTTTTCTAAGAGTTCGCTTGCTTCTACCTCTTGAAGGACAACCATGTACAAATTCACGTCATAGCCTTCTTTGTCTACACATTCATTCATCATCAGAACTTCCTTATTCACACATACATCCAAGGTAGCTAGGATTTCCATCCATCCATGCGGTTCAAATGTTTCATCCGAAAAGAATTGAGGCATATACATTGGGTCTTCTACCGGTCGGTAGTTAGGATGTCCTATTGGCCACAACTGCCTTTTATTATCCTCTTTCTTGGCTTCTTTACACATCCATAATTGGGCATCCTCCTGCATCCATGATTGATCGCTTGATCCAGTGCTATGAATAGATAGATCATTTTCTTCTTTATGTATGGGATTCCATTGTAGTGGGGGTACATCTCGATATGAGAACGTATACAAGTTTATTTTGGTTGTGTTTCCCTGATGTTGAAGGTATAAAGAGTCTCATCCCCAATCTTGCACTACCCTAAGTTGTCTCATAAAAGGTCGTCCTAATATCATCTCGTAATTATTTGCTTTTCCGAATTGACAGATGGCTAAAGTATGTTCAAATTCAACTCCACAAGTGGTCAATTTGATCTTTTCTAATATTCCTAATGGTTTCTCAACATGGCCATTTGGTAATTGAAGCTTCATGCGAGTGGGTCGTAAGGTAGGCTTTCCCCATTTCTCCCAAATCTCCTTGGTGGCAATTCCTACTCCTGCTCCTGTGTCTAGTATAGCTTTGGTCATATAGCCATTGTAAGTGACGGGTAAACATGTGTTACCTTCGTCTCCTTCGCTAAATTCTCCAACCTTATCCATTGGGATTTGTACCTTAGATGGGCTTTCTTTTCCCTTCTTTTCGTTCTTCTCCTGCCCTAGTTCCAGTTGACCTGCTAATTGTTTCCATATTTGCGGTTTAACTCGGAGTAGTTCTTCCACAGCCAGTTGGCATTGTACTTTCCCTTTCCTTTTCCTCGTACTATGGGTGCTCGGAGTATCATGGATTCCTTTTCATACTCTCCCATGTAATTGGGTAGGGTCGAAATGCTTTGAGCTTCTTCTCTATTTTGGTCTAGTCTCGACACTTCCTCATACACTTTTTCCATGTTAGGACTTGGATGATAAACTTCCGCATCTAATTCCTCAAAGGGAGGTTTAGTCACTCCATTCCTCTTCTAGTCTTCTTCTCGGATTCTATTCCATAATTCTTTAGGCCAGTCAGCCTCTAAATCAGGTATTTGGCTTTAACACAATCCTTGTATTGATCCTCCGCTATCCTTGTCTCGGGGAGGGCTGGGATGGTTTTTTCTAGGGTTGCTTGTGCTACCTCTATGAATTTTCTGCATATGGCAAGACTCTCTTTTTCTAACTCCCCTTGTGGTAAAGCTTTTTGTGTTGCTCCACATTCGGTCCAGACTTAATTCTAGCTTGGTACGCTTTCAACCACATGTCCAAATCATCCAGTTTTGGGTCAGCTAGAATTGATCCTAGTTTCTCTGATTCGCGGATGGGCGATGGAATGGGAACTTCTTCCCGAATCTCTGGTTCTTTATGCTTCTTAGTGCTTTTTGTGTGTTTCTTATTTTCTTGGCTTTTGTTTTTCATCCATTTTTCTTTGAGCTTCTCTCTTCTTTCCTTCCATTTTTGTGTTTTCATGTTTTGGGTATTCTCACGTGGGTCCTCTGAATCATCCACTATTTGAATTTTGGGGTTTAAGGTTCTATGGTTTGTTTGATCCAGATCCGGTTGTTTTCCTTCTTATTCCTTTGTTTGTGCTCGCGTAATGGCCTTCAAAGGTACGGTGTACTCCTTATCACTTCCCGGTGCTTCTATCACTTCGATTACATTAATAGGTGCAGTGTCTTGAGCCTTGTTTGGGTTTTTTGGGAAATCACGGAAGAGATGTTCCTTTCCACAATCACTGCAATATCCTTCCCAAGTCCTAGGAGGTGGTGGATTGTAAGTATGAGTGTATTCTCTGATAAAATGGTCTCCTCCGCATCTATAACAAGGACCTCTTGGCATAGGTGGTCTGAGGGGTGGTCTTATGGGGGGCTGCGCTTTAGGTGTGGTGTACATTAAGGTTGCCACTTCTGGCCCATAGGCATATTCATATCCTTCATATCCATAGTAGTGTGGATCATAAGTTTGTTCTTACTCAGACATGTTAGCATCATAGGGATAGTACTCTCCCTGAGAAGGCTCGTAACCTGGGTTTGTCGACTCCACACTGGTCATAGGTGATGCTGGCACAATGGCTCTTTCTAAGTTTTCCTCTGGTTGAGCGTACTTAACCGGTACCACATGTTGGGGCTGTGACAGTTGTGGTCCTAACATTGGTTGGGGTTGTGGATATTGTGCTTGCTCGTATGGTCTTGGTGCTCCTGGTGGTGTGGGGTAGGGATTGTACCTGGGCATATCCCTACTTGGCTCTCTAGGTGGATATCCATATGGCCGATACTTAGGTGGTTGTAGAGGCCGTGTCTGCCTATTGAACGGACAATTTTTTGTGCTGTGATTGGTGTATTTTTGTTCTATGTGAAAATACAAGGCTGTTCCTTGATAGGGTTGTCTATTATAAGGATATGTCTATGTTGGAAGAAGTATTTTTTGAAGTATTTTTGATGAGAAATAATTGTAAAATGCCAAAAAATTGTAAAAATATTTATGCAACTGATGTAAAAATAAGGAAGAGTCTTCCTTATGTAGAATAGAATCATATGTATTTTTTCTAGAATTTTTGGAAACTCGTAGATAACATATTTTTAGATTAGAAGAGGAAAGGACCAAAAATTCAAGTCTGAAAAGGGACACTTGAAAATGTATAAAAGACAATTTCCTCTATTTTGAGAGGGTTGGTTATTTGTATTTGATGCTATCCAAGTGAAGAGAGAAGTTTCCTACAGAAAATCGTGTTTCTTCCTTTTGTGTGATTTCTTTGATTTGTTGAGTCTATTCTATGTGTATCCATGGAGATTTGTAAGCTTCTATTGTGTATTTCTGATGAATGTGTATGAAGAGAGTTGATTGCTGATGTGTTGAGTAAGAAATTGATGGAGAATGGTGCTGGAGATGAAAATCCTCTATTTTCACAGAATCGTGATTGTCTCGTCTGAAGGTTACAGGTATCATTTTTGAGTTTTGACTTTATGATTGTATTCTGCTGAGAAAATAACATGTTTTAGACACCAAGATTATTGAAAATGGTGGAGTTTTGCTCAAGATAATCCAAACCCTAGAAATTCCTCTTCATCTTCATTATTTTCAGAAATCCAGCCAGTTTTCTCTTATTTCTTGGATTCTATCATATAGAAGGGGCTGTGGTCTCTTGTATACTCCCAGGATTGACAAATATAAGATGTATTGTTGATTCTTTATGCTAAATGATTGGAGAGGACAACTCCAAAGGTCAACAACAAACATTTTTTGGCGCCGTTGCCGGGGAATATATCAAAAGCTTCATTGAAGTTGGACCTTGCTGGATCTTCTAATGTGATGGTATTGAACACATTGAAAAGGTAATACTCTTTAATCAAGAAATGCATACATGAAAAGGTAGATTTCTTTGTTTGTCTTTTGGGAAAAGAAAGCAATAGATAATCTTGTGAGAATAGGAAGTGTGAAATTTTTGCAAGTTGATAGTTGCTCATATCATTTTTTGGAAGTAAAGTGTAGGTGTGTGAAAAACTGAATCAAGAAAGCTGAAGATTAGGTAAAATGTGTCTATCTTTGCATTTGTAGAGTGCTTTTTTTTTGACCAAATACCAAGCAAAATTGTTGATCTTGGAAAGATGACATGATTGCATTGAGTAAAGTCAAGTAAAGTAGCTAGATGCAAGTAGATAAGATCCATTTGTTAATCAAGTCAAAGCAATAATCTTGAGAAAAAGTTGATTTGCATCTTGAAAAAAAAATGTTTGAGTTTATCTTTGCAAAAATTGATATTTGCATTTCTTAGCACATTCTTCTTTGGGAAGTTTTGCTCATGAACTGTTTTGATAGCAAAGCATAAAGGAGTTTAACCAATCAAGAAACACAAGATCAATAGATCACCAAACAAGAAACCCTAAGTGGAGTGTTTACCTTGATTTATGGCAAAATACTAAAAAAATTCATAAAATTTATTAAAACAATCAAACAAATTTCTTTTTTCCTTAGGAAGTGGGTCTGAAGTTTTGTTGTCAAGAGTAGAAGAGACCAGGTGGTAGAAAAGCAAAAAAAAGTGACAAAAACTAGAAAATCAGAAAAAACACGATTCTCTTCACAGGATCGCGATTCTCTGGATAATTCTTTGTTAATAATATAAAATTGCAGGTGACAGATGAATTGGAATTGGTAAAGGGTATTGAAGGGAAACAAGAGAAAAGAAGACTCAAAATTGCAAAGAACAGGAAGTATAGGAAAAATACGATTCTCTACACAAAATCGCGATTATCTATAAGAGAAAAATTTTTGAATTCTGAGCATATTGGGGATTTGAGATAGGTAATTGTAAGAGATGTCATTAAGTTGAGTGAGTGAAGGAAGTCAAATTCCAAAAAAAAAAAGTGAGGATTGCGTATCAAGTGGGAGAAGTGGAAAGAAGTACAAAGTCGCGATTTTCTCCAGTGTGATATTAGGAGTGATGAATGATGACTAATGATGAAAAGTCACGAATTGAGGATTAAAACTATAAAACTGTTGAAGAATAAAAATGGACAAGTGAAAAATCTAAGGAAATCGCACAGGATCGCGATTGTGTGGACACTATAAAACTCTGGAAATCTCAGAAAAAATTCATTTGAGAGAGAGAGAGAGTGAGAGCAGGAACAGGATCGTGATTGTCTGCAATTATAAGTTTTGGAGATTTCTGGAATCAAGTAAGCAAGGTAAGGAGTCCTCAATACAATTTTCTTTGTATTTCTTTAAATTTACATGATGATTAAACACAGAGAAGCACAAAATAGCTAAAAATACGGAATCGCGATGTTCTGATTTTTTGAATTTTCTGAGAAAAAATAATACATTTGAGTAAACTTCTTTCATTGCATGTTAAAAACTAGCTAAGGCGATTCTATAATAGAAACAAAAATTTGAAAATCAATACCTTAAATTTTTTTTCAAAAACCAACAGAATCACGATTCTGTAGTCAAACACAAAATCGCGATTCTCTGATACAAAGCACAAAATCGCAATTCCCAGAGCACGATTTTCATAAGAGAATCACATTTTTAACGATTGTGAGCAATCACGATTGTCTGGGAACAAAATCGTGAAAAACACGATTCTATTCACAGAATCGTGAGAAACACGATTTTCACCACAAAATCGTGAAAAACACGATTCTATACACAGAATCGTGAGAAACACGATTTTCACCACAAAATCGTGAAAAACACGATTCTATTCACAGAATTGTGAGAAACACGATTTTCACCACAAAATCATGAAAAACACGATTCTATTCACAGAATCGTGAGAACACGATTTTCACCACAAAATCGTGAAAAACACGATTCTATTCACAGAATCGTGAGAAACACGATTTTCACCACAAAATCGTGAAAAACACGATTCTATTCACAAAATCGTGAGAAACACGATTGTCACCACAAAATCGTGAAAAACACGATTCTATTCACAGAATCGTGAGAAACACGATTTTCATCACAAAATCGTGAAAAACACGATTCTCTTCACATAATCGTGAGAAACATGATTCTCACCACAAAATCGTGAAAAAACACGACTCCCTTCACAGAATCGTGAAAAACACGATTCCAGTCAAAGGATCGTGAAAATCACAATTTTCACCACAGAATCGTGAAATTAATTGAATGATCCTTAGGTCTGGTAATAAATTATACTCACATTCCAAGCAAGAACTCGAAAGGAAGGAAATAGAGCCAGTGGTAGGGGAATTGCAAGAAAGAGATTTAGGGCAAGAAATCAACATGGAAAATTTAAATGAAACAAATGAATCCTCTGAAACTGGGGACTATAGAAACATCCTCAAATACATGTATACAAATAGGTTTGGAACTTATGTATATCAGGATGGATTGCATAAGTTCCCATTAGATTGAGAAACTTAGAAGTTCCTCTAAACATAACACCAGTAGCACAATTTAAGGATGGTAGATATGAGGATAGGCAGGGATGTGTATACATCTTCTCACAAGACCCAGAAAATTCTAATGACCTAGGGCAATGTGCAGACAAGAGACCTTGGGAACAGAACCTAGGGCAATCGGACTTGCCAAGAGCACATGAAATTCATAATAATGGTGAACAACAACAAGGTAGGAGAACACATACTTCCCCAAATCCTTTTGAAAAGGAACCAGAAGGATTTAATGATTTTCCTCTGAGAATAAGACATCATTGGCAAAATCAGGGGAGAATGCTTAGACCCTATCAAGTAGCCAAGTGCATGAAAAATCAATATGAAGGATATTCCGATTCTCATGCTC
This sequence comes from Ceratopteris richardii, assembly GCA_020310875.1. NCBI lineage: Eukaryota > Viridiplantae > Streptophyta > Polypodiopsida > Polypodiales > Pteridaceae > Ceratopteris > Ceratopteris richardii. The sequence goes on from CM035434.1 coordinate 61,133,046, forward strand.
ATGTTGCAGAATTCAGACAACTAATTAGAGCAGAAGAGGTTGAGGATTACAAAGTACAATTTGAGGCATTTGGTCTAACCCTAACAGGACCCGCATTGTCTTGGTTCATTCCCTTGAGAAAGGAAATGTATCTAGATATTGAATCCTTCCTAGAAACCTTCATTGGGGAATTCTCAAAAACTGGAATAAAACATAGCACAACTACATTGATACATAGCTTTAAACAACAAAAAGATGAAAATGTCAGAGAGGCAGCTAGGAGATTCAAGCAGTACATTGACAGATGTCCCAGAGAAGAAGTACCTTCCATGGCAAGACAAGTACCTCTATTCATAGAAGGATTAAGAAGTGCCCAATTCAGAACCCTGGTGTATTATAGGAGATGCCCTGACCTAGGAGCATGTGTAAAGGAGGCAATAGATTTGGAAGACAATAGGGGACAAGACCTGTTAGCATTTGATCAACCTAGAACAAATGAAGATAAAATTCCACCAGCAGAAGAATTGGCAGAAGCCATTGCTAAATCCGTAGAAGTAAGCACCAAAACCAATCTGATAAACACCAAGATAACTACAAATAAAAAATGCTATAATTGTGGAGAAAATAATTTGGTACAACAATGGCCATATCAAAAACCACCACATTTGCAAGATAGGAAAACACTCAAATACTGTACACTAGAGAGAAAATGGACAAATCATACCAGAGAAGAATGCTTCTACAATAAACAACCCATTAAGGAGAGAGATTATGCAAACCAAAGAGAATCTGGGTTTATTGAGCAACCAAGACCTGTACTTGGGCAACAACCTCCATTACCAACAAATGTGGTACCAGTTAAATACACACCAATAGAGGAGGGAAACTTAAGAATAAGATCACCTTACAAGGACGATTATCAATGGAATGAAGGATATCAGGAAGAGTGGGAAGGATATGAGTTGAGAGAACCAAAATTACAAGCTCTAGATTTGGGAAATGAGAGAATAGAGATGGATACAGCCACATTCATGTATATAACCAATCATTATATGTCCAATCAAAAACCTCAGTTCAAAGGGAGCCAAAAGATAACTTGTTATAGATGTGGGGGAGAACATTTCATTAGAGACTGTCCACAACCTCCTACATTAAGAATAGAAGGAGCTTATTGCAAGGATTGTGGCAGGGAACATTTAATAAAGGATTGTCCAAAAAATCCTCAAAAACAACAAAACACATCTAATAACATACCATTGAAAGTAGTCAACATCATGGAGCAAGAAGAAGTGAGTGATAGTGACCAAGTAACTGTAAATGCTATAACAAGGGCACAAGCTAAACAACAAGAAACAACTAAAGAACAAAATGAAGGCTCAGTTTCAAAGGTGAAGAAAAATAGACAAAAAGGGAAATGGGAAAGGAAAAAAAGAATGGGTAAAAGCTTGGAAGAAGAGAATAGGGAATAGTCAAACAGTACTCCTCCTCAAAAGACACAAACCCAGTCAGAGATAAGAAATTCACAGAGTCTAGACACCTTGATAAAAGCATACAAGGGAAGAATTCAAGAGGGACCAAATCCTACATACCATGTAATGGCTTATCCTATTCCAGACATAGAACATGAAAGGATGCAAATATGCAAACAAATCATACAAAAAGCACAACTCAAACTGGGGGAATTAAACAAATCTCAAACAACAATTGAGGAGTCAAAGGCAACAAGAACAGGAGAAACACTTAATCAAGAAGATAACCCACAAATTACATTCCAGGTAAATATAGATAAACAATGTACAATCTTATATCACACCACATTGGAGGAATTGGTAAAACAGAATCCTCACTTACAATACAAAATGAAAAAATGGGAAGCAATACTAGAAAATCTTGATTCACAGCCACAGGAATTGGAGGAATTGTGGTACATTCCCATTGATAAGATAGGAGGATATTGTGAAGGAGAAGAGGGAAACTCAACCCTAAAAATACAATTTGGTAAAAATCATGCCAAAGCCATATTGGATAGTGGATCAGGTGTGGCTATCATGACTAAACAAACATGGGAAAGATGGGGAAAGAGTGAATTGATACCCACTAAAATGAGATTACAACTTGCAGATGGACATATAGAAAAACCCCTAGGAATATGGGAAAAGGTGATTGTGGATGTATGTGGAATAGAAATAGAGCATACTTTTGCCATAGTTGAATTTCCACAATCCACTTCATATGAAATTATCCTAGGAAGACCATTCATGAGACAGATGCAAATTGTGCAAGATTGGGGTAATGATTGCCTATATCTTTAGAGCAAAGGGAGAATAACTAGAGTGAATCTAAGAAATGGTCATTATTGTGACAATCCCCCCCAAGAATGGTTCAAGATACATCAAAATCAAGATTTAAGTGAAGAATCAGAGTTAGAAGATCAGCATGAAACAAAATAATCAATATGGAAGTGAAACCTTACAAAATGGAAAGAGGAGATTAAGAAGGGAAGATTGTGTAGAAGGGAGAAAGCTACAAGATGAGAGTTATGTACCACAAAAATTCAAAGATGAAGAATTTGAGCCATATGGTTGGAAACAGATATTGGCTACTATGGATTTAGCCAGTGATGAGTATGTAGGAGTAGAATTTCAAAATGAAGAAGGGTATGATGTTTTTCACATTGGAATACAAATGATGAGAGTATAAAAAACAAAAGAGGACCAGGAAAAAGAGATGATATGGGAAAATGGAAAAACACAATATTTGGAAGAAGTAAAAGCTGAAGATGCAATAAAAGATAAAATCTCACGCAAATATAAGAAAAACAAACACAAGGAAATAGAAAAAGACCAAGAGGATGGAAAAAAATGAGAAAATGACAAACAAAGATCAACAATTTGATGTACCAGCAAATTTCAAGACTTATGAAGTAGAAGACAAATTACTTCTAAAAATGAAACCAAAGAGAGAAAAGAGAAAAGGGGAGGCATATGACAATGAAGAACAAACTAAGAAGGTTATGATCACTCAGGAAGATGGGGAAGAAAGACATATTGTAATAGCTGATGACATGACAAATCAAGAAGAGGAGGCATTAAGAAATTTGGCCAGAAACTATAGGGATGTGTTTGCTTATAGTTACAAGGATTTGAAAGGGATTGATCCTAAAATCTGTGAGCATGAGATTCCTATCACACCTGATGCAAAACCTAGCAAACAGAGACATTACACATTCAATGATAAATACTCTGCTAAAATAAAGGAAGAAATTGACAAGTTGCTGGCTGCTAATTTTATTTATGAGATAGAGTATACAGAATGGATATCTCCTATAGTTGTAGTACCAAAAAAGAATGGGAAACTTAGGGTATGCATTAACTTGAAAAAGGTGAACGCAGCAACTATAAGGGACATCTATCCATTGCCTATAACAGACCATCTTCTAGAAAGAGTGGCAGGGAAGGAGGTTTATAGTTTTTTGGATGGTTTTTCAGGATACAATCAGGTACCTATAGCATTGGAAGACCAACATAAAACTGCCTTTTCCACAGAATGGGGAATTTATGCTTTTAGGGTCATGCCCTTTGGGTTAACTAATGCCCCAACAACTTTTCAAAGATTGATGTGTCATATCTTCAAAGAATTCCTGAGGAGTGTAATGGAAATTTATGTAGATGATCTGTGTACTTTTTCACTAAAAAGACAGGATCATTTGAAAGATTTAGAAAACATATTCAGGAAATGCAGAACATACAGAGTATGCTTAAATCCAGTAAAGTGTGTATTCTTTGTAAGACAAGGAAGAATGCTAGGTCACATAGTCTCCAAAAATGGAATTTCAACTGTTGAGAAAAAAATAAAAGCTATAGTAGAACTTTCAAGACCAACAAATGTAAAGGAACTTCAAACTTTCATGGGACATTGCGGGTACTATAGAAAATTTGTACACAAGTTTGCTAACATAGCTAAACCTTTGTATGCCCTGATCACAAAATTTGAGTGGACCCAAGAGTGTGACCAAGCTTTTGAGACTCTAAAAACTTGTTTGGTTATAGCCCCAATTCTGAAAACACCCGAGTGGGATAAAATTTTTCATGTCCATGTGGATGCTTCAAATTATGCTTTGGGATGTGTGTTAGCACAACCAATAGAAGGAAGCAAGTTAGATTTCCCAGTGGCTTATGCTAGTAGGCAACTGAATTTAGCAGAGAAAAATTACACAATCATTGAGAGGGAAGGGTTGGGAATGATATTTGCTGTGAAAAAATATAGACATTACCTTTTGGCCAACAAGTTTAAATTCTTTGTGGATCACCAAGCTTTACTTTATTTAGTAAACAGGCCTTATCACACTGGTAGAATAGTGAGATGGTTTCTTCTACTAATGGAGTTTGAGTTTGAAGTGGTGGTCAGACAAGGAAAAACACATTTGAGAGCAGATCATCTGTCTAGAATCCAGGCTAAAGAACCAAGTTCACCTTTAGATGATGACCTGCCAGATACATATTTGTTCAAAGTGGAAAGTGTTCCTGAGTGGGCCATGACTTTAGTACCTTTGTTAACCATGGGACCTTGCAGAACATTTGGAAACAACACACAGTATTAGAAAGTAGGAATTTTGTGCTGCTAGCTGGGCACTTGTATCACCTCAACCGTATAGGCATATTGGAATATTGTACTCCAGAAGAGGAGCAATAGGAATATCTGAGAAGAGCTCATTGTTGGAACCCTTGTACTCATGCTTCCATAAAGTCACCCTAAGCAACCTCAATAGGATGGGAGTACATTGGCCTAACAAGATTCAAGATGTAACAAAATATGTTGCTAACTGCTGGGAATGCCAATCCTTGCAAAATTCAGAACTTATAACTCTATATTGGTTTCAGAAAAATCCAGAATGGAGTCGAAACATCATTGAGGAGTTGAAAAGGAAGAAGAAAGGAAAACAAGTAATAGCTGGTGCAGATTCAAAAAATCTACAAGTGATCTATGAAGAATATCAACTAATAGGAGAACAATTATATAAGAGAGGGATGGATGGATATTTAAGAATTTGTGTTCCTGAAGATAAATATTTGGAAATGTTGGAAATGGCACATTCTGGAGTGACAGGAGGACATTTCTCAAGTGACAGAACTGCTAAACTCATATTATATTCTGGCTTTTGGTGGCCAACCTTATTTCTTGATGCAAGATCATATGTGAAAAGATGTGACATTTGTCAGAGGATGAATCAACCAAATAAAAGAGACAATATGCCTTTAGTTCCATTGATTTCAGCAAGAGCATTTAGTAAATGGGGGTTAGATTTCATTGGGCCCATACATCCTCCAGCAAGACAATCTCATGCTGAATACATACTAGTAGCTACAGATTACCTGACAAAATGGGCTGAGGCCAAGGCTACAAAAAGAAATGATGCTCAGACTATTGCAAAATTTCTCTATGAGTATATCATCACCAGGTTTGGACTTCCAATTGAATTGGTAAGTGATAGGGGGACTCATTTTTTGAACCAAATCATAGAAAACATAACTGAATATTTCATGATTAATCATAGAAAGTCAGCCCCATATCACCCACAAGCCAATGGGTTAGTAGAAAGTACTAATAAAGTACTTTGTATTGTATTGTCAAAATTAGTAAACACAAACAGGAATGATTGGGACTTACAACTAAATCATGTTCTATGGGCTTATAGAGTGGCATACAAAACTGCATTAGGAACTACACCATTTAATTTGGTATATGGGCAAAATGCAGTTCTACCTATGGAATTCCTCATTCCAACACTAAAAGTGGGTAATCACTACAATTGGACTGGACATGAATTATCTGAGAGAGTAATAGAATTGGAAAAACTGGGAGCTTCTAGACTCCAAGCAATTATGAGTATATATGCAAACAAGAAAAGACAAAAAGCTTATCATGATGTTCACATAAAAGAAAAAGATCTACAAGAAGGAGATCTAATTCTGGCTTACACAGTCAAGGAACATCAGAAAAAGTTTCAGAAAAAAGGACATGGGCCATATATTATACATCAGATAAGTAATAGTGGAGCTATCCAACTAGCTAACATAGATGGAGAGATCATGCCAAACTTCATAAGTGGATGTAGAGTTAAAAGGTATGATTTCCCATTATCTGCTTCTGAATGGAGAAGATTACATCAAGCTCAAAACAGGAAAAAAGAAGAGGAAAACATTAGAAAAGAGGCTCAAGAGGAGGCAAAGGAGAGGATAAGAAAAAACAAAAACCTTAGAGAAGTTCTTCTGTGTGAAACACATCTAAAACAAAAAGAACATTTGCCTATGATAACAATGGATTGTCAAAATGAAGAAGTCAGGGTTTTGATAGATTCAGGTGCACAAGTGAATTTGATTAGTTCAGCTTTATTGAAAAAATTTAACCTAAAAAGAACTAAAAGCAAAACCTTTATCAAAACCTTGGAAGGACAAATAATACAAAGCATGTCTTCACCTTCTATTGAAGTTAAGTTCAATGAAGATTATATGAAAATAGATTGTGAAGAATGGCCAGATCATTTGATGACTGAGAAATTGATTTTGGGACAACCATGGTTGATGCAAGGTAAAGTAATTTTGGATTTTGAAAAAATGAAGCTTAAGTTGACAATAAATGACAAAAGGTTTTTAATATTTTTTTGAGTAATGAAAAACAAGAAGATCAACAGGATGTTCATGACCCAGACCTGGAAGGATTTACTTTTTCATTGGAAGACACACCGACATTACCAATACAAATACTAAATGATCAAGCTTCATTTAATCAAAACCAACAAAAAAGTGAAAAAGCAAAAAAGGGTGAAGAGACAGAAGCAAGGTGGCAACTATGGCATAATCTGAAGCATCAAAGCATCAGAACAAGAGGGATATGGAAACAAAGCATACACAAGGATTGTTCATCAAAACAAAATTCCAGGACAAAATGGATATGGAGGCCAAAAAATTCTAAAAACTGCTTATCAGAAGGAGATGGATTTTTTCTTGAAACAGGGGCAACTAGGGTTAAATATTATTGGGTAAAAAAATCAGAGTTGATTCAATGGAAAACGACCGTCTATATTTGATCTGGATTTAGAATTTTTTCAAAAACAGATCAAAATGTTATAGAAAGGAAAATCATAACATATTGGAAATTAGAACAAAATATTTTACCTTATCCTTTTCCTAAGAAGAGAATTAGGAGGGGAAGAAAAGAAATAGAAGAAATTATTATTAAAAAAAAAAAGAGAAAGAGGAAAAGAAAGAAAAAAAGAAAATAGAAGAAATTATTATTAAAAAAAAAAGAGGAAACAAAAGAAAAAAGAGAAAAGAAAGAAAGAGAAAAATTATCTATTTTTCCTTTTATTGGTTATATAGCACAAAGCAAGATATAGGTAGAGGGGTAGCAGGTTTCTATTTATTATTTTGAATTTTTTATTCTATTTCTTTTTATGATTTTTTATTTTTATTTTTATTTTCTTCTAAACATCTTCTTCCTGGATAAGAACTTTCAGAAGAGGGGAGAGCACTAGACATCTTGCTACACATGTAATGATCACTTTAATTGAGTTTTTCTGAAGAAGTTAGAATTTAATTGAAAAGTTTATTTTCATTCTTCTTTCATTTCATCTCAAAATAAATATCATTCTTGATTTCTTGTGACTCATGTGGGTGGAGTTTTTTCTTTTGTGTGATGTTATATTTTCTCCAGAATGGTGAACCCAAAGGAGCTACCAATTCATGATTTCAAAGTAGAATTAGTTACTCTGTCTAGAGGACATTGGTTCTTGGACAGTGAAGCTGTGGTAGAAAAGGTGGACCTGGAGTTCGATGAAGAGCAAGAAATTCCAGGAGCAGAAAAGGTGGTTAAGGAGCTCAAGGAAACCCTGAGTATCATTGGCCAGCATATATTCACAATAGGAGTGGGGGGTTACAAATATACTATGCTGTGTCAAGAGTTCTACTGATTCCAAAGAGTTGCAGTCAATCATAAAAGATGGAAAGCAGTAAGGTTACACAAGTTATTGGATGAACCCATATTTTTTATAGACTTTGAAAGAGTGGCACAGGTAATGAACAGCCTGTTGGAAGTTGGAAAAGGAAATGAGGCATATTTCGGATGTAAAGTCCAGAACAAAGAAAACCAGGAAGTGAATATCACTATAAAAGCAGAGCATATCAGAGCAGCTCTAGAGTTTTACCCAATGGGAACTAAGCTTGATAACAGCTTCATGAAGAAGAATAAAGAAACATATACAGGATATCCTAAATTTCCTGATTTTAAGGGAAAGGAGAATGAAGAGTATGCCATTAGGATGTTTTTGCAATACTTATGTTTTCCAAAACTGCCAAGATATACCATGCCACACAAACCAGTAACCCTGATTATGTTTAACAATAAAGACAGGACTAAGCCCTTTGGAATAATGGATGTATCACCATATATACATGAGCAATTGAAAGAAGCAGCCAAACACTATGAGCAGAAGAAGTATATGAATGGAGCTCAATTTTTAACCAGGATTATATATCATGTACTTGGAATGGAGGATCAGTTGAAGCTGGCTCCAAAAGCCCAATATTTCAAAAGTCTAACGACAGGAATTAAGAGTCCTTCAAGGAAGATATCTATAAGGGAAGTGGAAGCCCAACCCAGCATGAGGGGAGCAGAAAGGAAGAGAAAGGGGATCTCTGAGGAAGTTGTTCCTGTAAAGAAAAGGAGACTGGATCCAAGAAAAGTTGAATTAGAGTAGGTAGAAGCAACTAAGGAAGAGCATGAAGCTGCTCAGAAGCAGGTGCAATCTTCAAAAGACCCTCATCCACCTCAGACAAGCAAAGAGCAGTTGTATACCTATTTGATTCAAGGTAATAATAAAAGGGCAGTATATGAAGCCCAATATCAAAAGATGTTGGAGGATTACTCTTGCAAAGCAACAAATTGGGTTCAAGAGGAAGTAGAACATTATGAAGAACTGCATGATCAGATGATGGCACCTGAGACAGAGGAAGTGTTTGTAAAAAAAGAAGTAGAAATGTTAGCATATTTCAAAGAGCTACAAGGACCTCCTGAAACAAGAACTACAGTTGTAGCAAAAAAGAAGGTTCAGAAGAAACGAGTACAGAGGAAGAAGTTAACCAAGAAAAGCAAAGTAAAATCAGTAGCAGAACCTGTACAAAGAATGGAGAAAGAAGACGTAATAGTAGAAGAAAGGAACCAGAAGGAATCTATTGCTATAGAGGAGTCAAAATTGGAAAAATCAGGAATAACAGGCTCTTCACAATTCTCTTCAGACTCTGAAAGTGATATTGAAAACTTCTTGTTAAAAAGTTTGAATTTTTCAATACCTAGTACACCTAATGTGATGACACAGGCCACTGAAAAACATAAAACACAAGAAGATTTGAGAGAGAAGCCCCAAGGGAAGCAAGTCCAAGAAGAAGCAGCAAAGTAGGTTAGTCCTGAAGAAGAGAGGAGATTACTAAAAGGAAAAGCAGTGATGAGGGAAGAGGAGAGTGAAGTAAGAAAGGAATTCAACTGTGGGTTGGTGGATTCAGGATTAAAGTCAATATGGACAAAACCTTCACAACAAATCAATTTCAAAGTGGATGAAGGGAAAGTAGAAATAGCAAAAGGAGTTCAGTTAAGCAGTCCAGCCAATAAACAGAAAGATGCAGATCAAATTCAGGAAATAGAGGAAATAGTGGAAAAGAATAATGCTCAAGAAGTAGAAGAAGGAGTTATAGAAAAGGAGATCAATCAAAGCATAAAAGATATACTATATGACTTGAATAATAATGAAGAGTTTACAATTACAAAAGATCAAGGACAGGAGGAAGAGCTGGATCTCATGGATATAGATGAGCAGGAGGAAGGACAGAAAGAGCAGACAAGTAATGATCAGATAAAGTTTGCTGTGGAAACTGAATCAACCCTAGTCCAGGAAAAGGAAGTACAAGTAAAAGAAAGACATTTCTTTGAAGAGGAACAACAAATGATGGAGAACAAGGAGGTAGAAGACACAAAGATAACTGAAGATACATCAGGACATGAGAATAAGGATGACCAAGTATTGGAATATGAAGAAGATGTTGCAGACCAAGAAAAGATGGAAGCAGATAAGAGCCATGAAGAACAAAAGACTCAGGTCATAGAGTATGAGGAAGAAGAAGAAGAAGAGAATGAATGTGAAGAAAACAAGCAGATAGAAGTTAAACAAATGGAAATAGAAGTTGGGTTAGAAAGGATACCTAAGAATATAAGATCTGCTTGCAATATCATTATGAGCAACATAGAGCAGTTCAGACCATCAAGCAGAAACACGATTATATCAGGTATGGTAGCTGAATCTGAGTTTGAAAAAGGTAGTAGTATCATTAAGGAGCACAAGAGAGAAAAAGAACAATTGGCAGAACAATTGAGAATTGTAAAGGAGAAAAATGAGGAATTGACACACATAGTAATTTCTTTGGAAGAATTAGAGGTACAACAACGAAATAAAATCCAATATCTTGAAGAAAAGTGTGCAAAACAGACGGAGCATAGTAGTAAAATTGAAAAGGAGCTGAGAAAAGTTGAAGGGAGATACAGAACTTTACAGAGTTCATATCAAATCATGGTCAAGGAGAATGAGGAAATAAACAAACTATTAATGGAAGAAGGCCAGTTGAAGGAAGAAAGCAAGACTGTTCAGGTGACACAGGAGGAAAAGGAAGAATTGCATAAGGAAATCATGAGATTGCAAAGAGAGTTGAAAGAAGCCAAGGAGTTGGAAAAACAGGCTAGTATACATGCTGCTACCTCAATGAGGGGTTACAACAAATTACATATGGATTTAGAAAAGGAGAGAAGTGAGTGGGTATCAGAAAGAGAGATATGGGCATCTAAAAATAGAAGTTTGATGATAACAATAGAAGAGCTACAGAAAAAGCTGGAGAAACCACAAACTCAGGTGGAAGATTGGATAGAGACTACACATACAGAAGATTATGAAGTAGGAAATGATGACAGAACTCAACATGGCAGTGAACCAGAAAATAAAGCACCAGAAGAAGAGTATTCATAGGAGTTTGTCCAGAAACTTCTGACAGACAGAGAATCCAGGATGGAATTCATTAGAAAAATGCATGATGAATACGAGGAACAGATTGTTACATTTGCTTTAAATAAAGGGATAAATCTTGATCAACATCATTGGGCTGCAGATGGATTAGGCATACCCTTGTGCATGATAATGGAAAGTATTAAAAATTATTAGTTGGCAAGGGTGGGATTACCTCCAAACAAGTATCTAGAATATGAGGAAGATATCAATGTGACCAAAGAGTTATTTGAAAAAGCTAATACCAAATGGAGGAATAACTGGTTGGATGCAAATAAAGAGTGCAGAAAAATATGGAAGGAAGCACCTCTTCAGCTGAAGATTAATCCAGCATAATGCCCAATAGCAAGGAGAAGAGAGTGGACATTTTTTTGGGAAAGAAGGACAAATTCCATCCAAATGGTTAAATTTTCCAAAGATAGCAGGTCCAAAGGCAGGAACATGGCCCACAAAGAAGTATATGGTGGACACAGCTGAATCTGTCATAGCCACATACAAAGATGTTAATGACCCAGCATGTATTTTACTAATCAGAGTAATGAGACTCATCCTGGCATGTATAGAGACTCATACAGATACAAATGTCAGAATTCTAAATTAGATTGGATTCAATTCACCTACTGACGCTTTATTATTTGATCTCAGTGAAACACCTAACAGGATATGTTTGATGGCTTATTATAGCAGAATAATATTTTTGGGCAGCCATTATCTCCATATTTTTGAAGATGCATTTGATTATGGGTTCTTTGAAAGGGAATCAGAGATAGTTGGAAACTTGTCAGTAGTCACAAAGTCTCGACTTACTGCTTATGAAGCTGCATACATAGAATATTTGAAGAAAGAGGTAATAGATAAACCAGAGGCTACTGTGCAGTCGAGGAAAGCACTATTTGAGATGGTCAACAATTTGAACATTACAGAAAGGAAGAGCCATGACCTATTGTCACAGGTGTATCAAAGAAAAAAGAAGTGAAGAAAGTTTTCATGGAAAATTAGTTAGAATGTCTTTTGTCAGGAGCCAAAAGGTCTAGGAGGGGAAGAATGTTGGAAGAAGTATTTTTTGAAGTATTTTTGATGAGAAATAGTTGTAAAATGCCAAAAAATTGTAAAAATATTTATGCAACTGATGTAAAAATAAGGAAGAGTCTTCCTTATGTAGAATAGAATCATATGTATTTTTTCTAGAATTTTTGGAAACTCCTAGATAGCATATTTTTAGATTAGAAGAGGAAAGGACCAAAAATTCAAGTGTGAAAAGGGACACTTGAAAATGTATAAAGGACAATTTCCTCTATTTTGAGAGGGTTGGTTATTTGTATTTGATGCTATCCAAGTGAAGAGAGAAGTTTCCTGCAGAAAATCGTGTTTCTTCCTTTTGTGTGGTTTCTTTGATTTGTTGAGTCTATTCTATGTGTATCCATGGAGATTTCTAAGCTTCTATTGTGTATTTCTGATGAATGTGTATGAAGAGAGTTGATTGCTGATGTGTTGAGTAAGAAATTGATGGAGAATGGTGCTGGACATGAAAATCATCTGTTTTCACAGAATCGCAATTGTCTCGTCTGAAGGTTACAAGTATCATTTTTGAGTTTTGACTTTATGATTGTATTCTGATGAGAAAATAACATGTTTTAGACACCAAGATTATTGAAAATGGTGGAGTTTTGCTCAAGATAATCCAAACCCTAGAAATTCCTCTTCATCTTCATTATTCTAAAAAATCCAGCCAGTTTTCTCTTATTTCTTGGATTCTATCATATAGAAGGGGCTGTGGTCTCTTGTATACTCCCAGGATTGACAAATATAAGATGTATTGTTGATTCTTTATGCTAAATGATTGGAGAGGACAACTCCAAAGGTCAACAACAAACAATCTACGATGCACCTGTTCCTCCTCGAACACACATGTGAGTGGGATGATCTCCTCCACATAGACTACACCTTCGCAACATGGGTACTCTTAGGGGTTGATGTTGATAGTTTCTCTGTCCTTGGAGTCCTAATTTCTTTGCCACTAGCTCAGCTAATTCTTTCACATTACTGGAGTTGGATGTAACCGTACTCCAAGAGTCTTCTGATTTAGTGGGGTTGGGCGCACTTTTCAGATCATCTGCTAGGTTGTCCTGTAAGTCAATACATTCCTGCAAGCATTCACTCAGGGTTTGTAACCTCTTCACATAGACTAGAGTTCTTAGAGTCCCATTTGTTAGTCCATCAAAAAACAATGATACCATTTTTTGTTGCGTAAGTCTTTTTGCTACTGGACATCTATCAACATACTGATTGAATCTTCGGGCAGCTAATTTCACGGTTTCATTAGGCTTCTATTTAAAACTATGGATTAAAGATGCGGAATTGTGTTTAATCCCTCTCTTAGTGAATTCTTATGAATTATTGAAAGAATTGCTCTATATTTCCAAATTGGTTGGGGTCCAATGGCTAGAACCAAGTTAAAGCCATTCCTATGAGGGTGAGTCCGAAAGACTCATACTGCACAAAGAAGTCGTCTACTTGTTCAGCTCTTAAAACTTATTTAAATTAAGCAATGTGGTCGTACGGTTCTCCCAAATCATCATAATGATTTCTCATACATTTAGCCACTTAGATCGGTCTCAATCTTCTCATTGGCTCTGGTTGTCTAGGCATTACAGGGAAGGCGAGGATTGCTGGTCGAATTGGGGGTATTCCAGGATGCACTCCTATTGGTGGTTGTGGCCTTACTGGTGGTCGGTATTGATTACCTACTCCAGGGTGGGTTTGATTGTGTGTTTGCACTCCGAGAGTCGCGAATCGTATGTGAGCACGGTTCAGAATGCTCCATTGGCTTGTTTGTCTCGACATTGTGTGCTCTGCCTCTTGTTGTGTTTCGAAGGGGTTCTGAGAGGTGGTTGCCTACTCTCTCTGAGGGAATACATGCAATCCCATGTATTTCAGTCGAGCCCTATCTATGGCATCTACCAACCAATACCTTCTTTGGTTCTTGTCTAGGTATGTCACTCTAGACTCATCTTCTGAATCCTTTAGCTCATAAAACTTCATCGTACTTTCTTCTCTTCCTTGAGTCGGTGAGTTAGTTTGAAGTAACAAATCTGATCCATGGATCAAATAGACTTCCAGCAAGTAGTCGTCTTGAGGTATCAAGTCCTCTCTCAAGACTTGAGTTACTATTGACTTGCCTCTAGGGGTAGTCACTAACTCCTCAGGGTTTGGTCTCCTTGAGTTTTCTTGTCCCACTAACTCTCCCCTCTCATTGATCAAATCAGGATATTCAGTCACTATGTAGATGTGACCCAACTTGTCCATGTATGCTCCACCTTCATACTTGACAGTAGGTCTGGGCACAATTGTTGCATCTAGGGAAGTCACCATCCTAGCCACAAATCTGTTTAAACCATCCATGTAGATGGGGATCTCCTGGGCATTAGTGGAAACATACTGCAAAGAAGTGCAGTATTCTCCTTCTACAGAAGTCATGAAGTTTCTCCCGGGAGCAAGACCATGCATGTCTTTTGAGGCCATGGGTATCTCCTCCTCTGAGTCACTAGAGGTATTCAAATAGATAGATTGGTGACTGAATTGAGCGGTACTTCCAACGGATGATATGACACTTCTCCGGCTACTTAGAACCCTTCCTAATCTCAAGTTCATTCACCCTCTTGGGGCCCTCTATACCTCTAAAAATCTCCTTAAGCGGTTCCTCAAATGCCTCAAATTTACCCTTCAAAATGCCCCAAATGTTCTAGGTGATACCACCTTTGGCGATACTGCACTAGGCGATACTACTCGTCAGATGATACGATATTAGTTTATGCACGATACGATACTTGGAAAATCCACGATATGATACCTGAGGACTAGATGATACGATACCACTTCTCTAAGCGATATGATACTATGGCAACAGGCGATATGATACCACCCAACCAGACGATACGATACCGCTGTTATGCACGATATGATATGGGAAACTGCACGATACGATATCACGTAGGCTCACGATACGATTCTTGGGGAGTTCACGATACGATACCAAAAAACTGGACGATACGATACTTAAGCAACAGACGATACGATGCCTATGCACTGGGCAATACGATACTGGGAATTTTGACGATACGATACCAGACTATGTCACGATAAAATAGCACTTCGTGCGTGATACAATACTAAGATTTGGACGATACGATACTAGAAACATGATACGATACCACGTATGCTCATGATACAATACCACTTTTTGGATGATACGATACCAAAAAGGGTCACGATACGATATAGGGAAGTAAGGCGATACAATACCAAAGTGGACCGCGATACGATACCACCCGGTAAAGTGCGATCGCGATACCAACCAGGCGATATGATACCAAAAGTGGTATCATGATACCAAGGCTGGTAATCGATGATATGATACTTCGGCGAGTATCATGTTACAAGGGAATTTTTGGTATCGTGATACCAAAAACTCAACCGATCACGATACTCACGCCAAAACACATCCATATTCAAAACTTTTTTCACCCCCTAGCTCTTCTCTCACCCCTCTTCAGTCCTACACCCCTGTTTCACAAAAAGAGATCCTCAAATCACTCTATTCCCCCCCCCACGATATCGATCGGGACTTTAATACATGTAAATGCACTTCTATTGTGTTTCTGCTATTGAAATCTTAGGGTAGCTTACCTCTATGATGTCCTGCTTGTGTCTTGAGTTCACTAACTAGCTTTGAAGGCTTGGAGCACACGATACTATGTAGATGATACCGATCGCTGCCTGGAGACGATACCACTTTATGAGCAAATGAGAAATGAGCTACAATTTTTTGGTTTTTATACTTTTTGAGAACTAAGGCTTATGCTACACTATCTTGATAATTTTTTGGGATTTTCTTGGTACTTTTCCACTTACTTCTGCTCCAAATCTCTTCATAACCTAACCCTAACTCTTTCTTCTCTCCCTCTCTTTTAACCCTAAACCTAAAAACTCATTACAAACACCTCTGGGATGTGAAGTAACAAGTGTTGAAGTGTTTGACTACTTGCCACTGAACGAATTCACTTCTACAAGCACGATTTTGTCACTCTAGAACTATAACCATCACGAAGGCACCTTGGTTGAGTGTGTTCCCCGGCAACGTCACCAAAAACATGTGTACCTAAGTCAACAAGTCTTAGGGACTTGTGCCAAAGAGACTAAATCTCATTTGCCACACAAGTGCATATAGTGGGGAATTGACACACGCTTCACGAACTGACATAACCAAACGTATGAGGACGTGTGCACTCGTGAAGGTAAATGAAGTGGTTCAACTCTCGTGCATGAGAAAAGACTCATCTATCCCTCAAACTCACTTAACTATTGAAAATGTCTGTCGCGATACCACTTTCAATAGTTTTCACTAAATCAAGGATATCGTCCAGCTCCAAACTCCGAGTATGGCCAGTAGCGGGTTTGTTTCAAAGCTCTAGACGAGATGCATCTACTGGTGCTCAATTCTGACAACCGCTCTTCAAGTTATGGCCAATATAGTGAATGGCGGGAAACACAGACACTCACTCCACAACTCGTACTAGCTCTCACACACACTACAATAGCTCAAAAACAGTGGGGAGGGGTAGACAACAATCCTACACCCACTTTCCAAGCATTACACACACATAGAAGATCAAAGAGAAGATGAAAATCTGCAAAAAAGAAGCAAATTCGAAAATCAGGAGCTCTCCTTCTTCACAATGCCAAAAAGTCTCTACAAAGAGTCACAAAGTGACTTATATACATGTGCCCTAAAAAATGGTCCTTTCACACAAGTGACTGGCACTTTATTGGCTAATCTCTATTTTCGTATTATTTTACAAGAAATATATTACAATGATTTGGGATTATGCATCTATAGGACTCCTCTAGTGCATTTACATGGCTTGAGGGAATTTCCTAAGACTTTGAAGAAGAAAAAATATGCCCATTAATTTGAAAATTTTTGGGGCTCCTCTTTCGTGCCTCTTTGCTCTGCAACAGGGACAAAGTGCATTTAATAAAGCACTTTTTGGTAGGTTGAAGTAGGCTTTTTTTTAGGGTGAGCTAGGATCTTCTCTCTCTTCTACACATAGAGAGAGAGAGAGAAAAACCACTTTCCACCTCATCAAATTCATCCATTTTTATGAAAAAAAAATGACTTTTCTGAAAAAGTCTCTTTTTCAACCATTCTTTATTCAAAATTGCCCATACTTTTATGTATATGTTAGAGCTTAATTTTTTTACTCTTGGTTTTATTAAAAATATTAAAAAAAACATATTTTCAAAATCCCTCCAAAAGTTAAGTGCCACATCATCAAACTCGTAACTTTGGTTGCCCTAAAACATTTATTTTTGAAAAAAAGCTCATTTTCCCTCTAACACACTGAAAAAAGTCATCTTGACCTATCCACATACCAAAACACACTTTTTTTCTTGCACACAACTACTGTACTAGCCATTCCAGCCATCTCTGTGCTTCTTCCTATTCAGTGTTGGAGTTTTGGAACATCATGGTGCTCACATGTATTACAAACATGACACAAGCACCAGCGCATGCTCCTCACACAAAGAGTGTACATGTTTGTGTTCCAACATGATTTGCACCAACAACTAGAGGTAGCAATGACATAGATTCTCAAAATGAAATGTATATATTGTACCCTTTGATAGGCCTACTTTGCGATGTAATACAATGGATAATAGAAAATTTTGTTTTAACCTATATTGTTTGTGTCTTTTTTTTTTTCTCTCTCTCACTCTCTCTATCTTTGACTCCCCAACATAATTGTATGCAACCAACTTTTCTTTCCGCCAGTTATATATGGAATGAGTTGAGCATGCATGCATTTGCCTATTGTTTTGTGACTAGATATGTACATGTTGTACCTAATTATGCCCCACATGTCATTTTAATGCCAAAAAACCGCCATCCACAGAAACACAGGATTCCGCCCTGCAAATGTTTTGCAAGGTTGAATCCCGCATTTCTGTGGCTGGGTTCTTTTTTG
>CM035434.1:61161150-61176150 GCA_020310875.1 Ceratopteris richardii
AAATTTGCTTCACGTATCATTAGTTGTTTCCATTGGTCTGCCTTTACACCGTCATTGGGTGGCTGTCTGTGATCTGCGAAGAAGCTAAGTTCGTATGCCACTAATCTGGCATTCAAATTAGACGACATCTTCAAAAAGATTTCTGAATCGATTTCAAAAAATCCTACAAAGAATGCTTCTTCAAAAGTTTGCATGTATACACTTGGCAAGAACATCAATCTAGAATAGTACGCCATTATTGTTGGTCGGCTAGGCATAACCGATAGATCAAAAATGAGGATTTCCGTGCCCTGATTAATGCCGATGAAATTCAAAAAAGTGTAGGCCGCATGCTTGAATACCTTGAGTACCGTGAGCATCATGCTAAGTATTTTATTGGTCATCTTGACAGTTAGGTCGGGTACTGTTGCATAATTTGGCAGCCAAAATTCGATGGTTTTGACCATATAATCTTCCGTTGGCAGATAGTTATGTGGCAGGCTTGGAAGCAGCAGGTAATTCAACCACTGTTTATTTATGGTGCCATTCCTTTGCAAGTCCAAAAATTCTCTAGTATCCCTTCTGCGTGGTATTGGACAAAATGAAGGGTTTACCTGTAAGAAATATGGTGCTGCTTGCCAATGCACCTGTAGTGTGGGATGTTTCTCCAAAAATTTTCTTCTCCAAATAGGTTGTGCAGCTTCGAATTCTTCTTGGCTGTATGTGAATGTGTCCTGTTTAAAGTTTAGTTGCTCATCTGGACCCTTCTTTGTGGTCTTCTTTATGTATTGTCTTGTTTTCTCTTTCAATAAGCCGTACGGGATATTGAAAGGCTTCATGATCTTCTCCAAGTCTTTACCTTTGATCTTGGCCTCTTTCATTACTTTAATGACTTCATTTTCAAAAGTCTCTGTCAATCGAGACACCACTAATGCCCGTTCCTTCTGACTTATTTCTGCAGTGTATGGCATTGGATGATCATCATGTATATCCGCCATTTGCTCATGTATTGGAGAATTATAGATCGGGGGAGATAGAGGATGTACCTCTACCTCGTCAGTAGGATTTTCCTTAGCTGGCACTACTGGTGTCCCGATCACTGTGTTCTGATTGATTTGAATTTCTAATTGCTGTATGCGTTCAGTCTTTTCTTTATTTTCTTGCATGGCTGCTCTGAGTGCTTCTTTCGCTGCAAGCAATTCATTTCCAATTTCTGCGACATTGTCCATGTTTTCACTGTAGCTTGCTGCAAGTTTCCCATGTGCTGTATTTAATTGCTTTTTTAATTCATTTATTTCTTGATAGTACTTCCGTTCTGATTCTTCTCTCACTGCGCGCTCTTGTCTCAGCAAATCTTCATGTTGTGCTAGCTGATCTCTTAATTCTTTTTCTATGGTTTCTGAGGATTCCTGTTGCTCAATCGGTTGATCATATAACAATGGTTTCATCAATTCTTTATTCCTGCTTCGTAAAGTGTCATTCTCTTCCATGTATAACTTTAGCTGTGTCTCAAGTAAAGTGCTTCTAGTCTTCATTCTTTCTTTGTCAGCTTCGCTTGCATCATGTAATCTTTGTAATTCCGTGAGCTGTGCTTGTAGTTGGTGATGCTGAGTGATTAATGTGTATTGTGACCTCCAACATCTCCGTGTTTTTGACTGCTATCTCTTTTTGTGCCAGGATTAGCTGTGATGACAGTTGTTCGCTCATTATCTGGAATTGACTTTTTTCTCTCATGGCCTTATCATAGTCTGCATCTATGTCCATCATTTGTTGTTGTGTATCCATAGCCGTCTGAATCATTTGCTTGACCACAGGCTTCAGCTGAGTGACGTCCACATTAAGCCATGTTTTTGGTATGCTTGGTTCTTCGCCGGTCGTGACATCCTTGCCCTGTGCCACATGTAATGTAGTGTCATGGGACTGCCTAATCTGAAGTTGGATCCTTGGCTCAGCCACCATGTTCTCTTTGTTTCCTTGAGGTGTGTCATCTGGTACCTCAATCGCAATTTGTTCTTTATTTTGTAAAAACTCCGAATCTGCATTCACTGGAGTTTGTTCTTCCTCTTTTATAGGTGGTTTTGCATATGTAGCAGTTGTTGGAGCTTCTTTGATGCTGATTTTGGTAGTCTCATTCAATTGGATGACATGTTTAGGTTCATCAGAATCTTCTACGTTCTTTTCCTTTCTTTCGTGGTCGTCTGGTGTGACTTTGACCTGATTGATCTCTATCCCTTCTTCTTCTTGACTCTCTGTCCTTATATGAGTGTCTAAAGTGTCTTTTTCGGGACTAGATTCTGTATTAGAACTAGAATCTTCTATGCCCAGCTCTTTGTATCTTCGAGGCTGTTTTGGGGTTTGTGCTTGACTCCTTGCTTGTGTCTCTTGGCTTGCTTGCCTATAATGATGACCTTGTACATTCAGATTTACTTGTCCTCGAATGTATTGAAGGGTCTCTTCGAGGGCAGCGGAGAGATCTCTTTTAGTGATAGGCATTTGACTTCTCGTAATCGTTGGAAGAAAATGTGTCCACTTTGATTGGGGTGTAGCTTGGGCTTCTTCCTCTCGTAGACGTTTCGTACCCCTCATGGGTTTTTGCGAGCTGGTTCCTGCCTCTTCTGTAACAACAACTACTTTCTTTTTCTTGGGGACCGTAGCGGATTTAGCATATTTAGCTAGCCCTTCTGATGTCGGCATCTCACGTAGGCAATTTTTCATCTCGAGAGCTCGTATATCAGTAATGTTAAAGCTGAACTGCCATTTAAAAATTTCTTATGGCCCCATTTCTTTTGGGCTTCAAATAGTCTTTCTTGGACATAACCAGTCAGATTCACTTTGTTTCCAATTTGTCTCATGGCATGAGATAATAGTTGTACAACGATCTTTTGTGGTGCAGTGTATCTGTGCATACTAGGGAAACAGAAATGTTGGTGCACTAGACGGACAACCTCTTCAATATCAACCCTGTTGATATCCAAAAATGACCTCTTCTTAGGATCATGACATTCTTCTTTGACATTAATGATTCCGTCTTGATTCCATCCAAAAGCTCTGTTGATTAATTCATGTGTGAATTGAATTGTTTTCCATGTCCCTACTTTATCCAATACTCGTGCTTCTGGAACTGATATTTTTGTTGCTGCAGGCTGCAAGGTATTCATTACTTGTGTACACCTTTCAAAATCTGGGAGATAAATTGGCAATTTGAGGAATGCCTCTAGGCCTGCCTGTGTCCATACATCTTTGATGTGCAGTAATCCTTGTATTATAGTATTGAACTCCTGCGACATGATAGGAAAATAGTGATCCCTATCCATGATCTTGATAGTTGCCATGAAAATGAGGTCCGACACTGGTTGGTCATCCCGAAACCAATGGCCTCTTGCTTTTGTTATGGATTCGAGTGGAAGAAGCTGGACCTCTTCCTCTTGCGTAGCTTCGAAATTAGTAGATGCCATCTGCACTCAATATAGAGCATGAATTAGTGGCCATATATTATCAGAAATCCTCCTTTATTTGTTTGTCATAAGTTCGACATTGCTCCGAGTGAATGGTGTCGTCCCTTTCCCGTGGGTGTGAGAAAGGTAATACCTGGATTTTTCAACAATTTTTATAGATTTTTTATGTTTTCATCTGTAAAGAAAAACAGAAAAGTTAGGTCATAGCCGAAGCGGTTATTATTTTTAGAGTGATTTTCTTAATGTATGTACAAGTGCTCTCCTATTTCCCAAGGGGAAAATGTGCTCGACTATCCTGAAATAGAAGAAAGATGTGCTGAATGCTTGGCCTTGTAATGTGGCCCTATCATGCATACTTTGGGTCCTGACTACTCCATATGTGTGCAACTGGAAGTAGTTGTTTGATGTATGCAGTTTGTCTTGTCTTTTGGCACCCACATCTGCTTCATTCTGTTGGGATGTAATTTATTCTCCATTTTCTTGATGAATGTGGTTCTTCTCCTGTAGTGCGTCTGCTCTATCTGTTGTGTGAATCTCGGATTGGCTTGTGTTGCGTTTGCAGACTCCTTTTTTTTTTCTTTCCAATAGCTATTCTTCTGTGGCTGTTTTGCCCTAAGACCATGTTGGTTCTTCTTATGCTGAGGTTCATCGTTTTTGTTTGACGTTCTTGGAGCACATGATTTTGGAATCCAGATTTGCGTTCGATCTGGTTGAGCGGCTACTACTTTCTTTGGAATCCATATCCTAGCACTTCGTTGTTGACTTTGGCGCTCCAATTGATGTGCTTTCTTATTTGATTGGTTGCTTTGATGCCGATAGTGCTTCTGTCATTGAAGATATTTCTTCGCTTGATCCTTCCTGATCCATGCTTGGTTGGTGTATGGAATAGGGTATATTTTAATAGGTACAGACTTTGGATTAGTCAGAGGACTAGACTCTCTTATGCATGGTACTTCACTGAGATTGGTTTCAGATTGATTGACACTCTTGTAACTTGCAAGACTCGAAGGTGGTATGCAAGCAGAATTCAATGTGTCCTCACACGAAGGACTTGATGACGGGGTTTCCATAGTGCTATTGGACATACACTCATGACTTTGTTCATTGGAATGAACTTTTGACTCTATACTATTTGCTTTGATTGGTCGTTCATCTAGCAAACAGAATACCTCACGATGTCCTATCCTGGCTGAGATGTATCCTAAAGCCAATTGAATGGTCACTTCATATTCGTAAATCCAATCTTGACCTAACACTACATCTTTGAGTAAATCCTGATCACGACACACTATTAGCTTCTGTTCCATAGTGTTGTTGCCAAGATGCAAAGGTAAGGTGATCTCACCTATGCATTGAGTAAGCGTTCCTCCTATTCCTATCAACTGTGCCATCGAAGGACGTAATTCCTCTTTGAGTTTCTGGGTCAAAGAAAGTTTGATACAGTTGATGGCGGCTCCTGTGTCAATGAGAGCATCCACTAAGTGATACTCCGTTTTACCTGCTCCCAAATTCAAATATGGTTGTGCTCTCTGTGAACCTAGGTTTTTAGTGGCTATAAAATTAGCCATTGGGATGAGTTCTTCTCCTAGTTGATATCTCTCATGTCGCTCTCTCATCCACTCTTTTCGCTTCTTTATTCGTTCTAGTGCTTCTTGTCTCGCTTCTTCTCGTATTCTCTCCTCTTCAATACATCTATTCTTGCCCTTGATTAATTGAGACATTGTTTCTTCCGTCAACGGTTCTAGATATTTTTTCACTCGACATCCACTGATATAGTTTGGTAATACGTCTCCATCTAGGGTTGCTAATCTGATGGCTCCACTCGTCGATATGCGATTGATGATTAATGGGCCATATCCTCTCTTTTGCAACTTCTTAGCGTGTTGTTTCAAGGTATATACCAAGACTAAGTCTCCTTCCTTCAAATTTTTGTCCTTAATGTGAGCATCATAGTAGGCTTTCTGTCTCCGTTTAGCAGCATAAATGCCTGCTACTGCCTATAACCTAGTTTCATGAAGCTTTTCTATTTGGTCCAATTGAGCTGATAGTTCATGCCCCGTCCACTCGTAAGTGGTTGCTACTCTGAGAGTGGGGATTAAGAAATCAATTGGCAAAATAGCATTTTGTCCATATACTAAGTTAAAAGGAGTAGTGCCTATGGCAGTTTTGTAGGCTACTTGAAATGCCCATAAAGCATGATGTAATTGCTTATCCCAATCAGATCTACCATTGTTAACAATCTTTGTGAGAACTGTACACAAGATTTTATTTGAAATTTCGGCTTGTCCATTGGCTTGTGGGTGATAGGGAGCATATTTTTTATGAATTACCAAGCATTCATTCAGTAAGGCTTCTATAACTTCGTTCACAAAGTGCGTACCTCTATCGCTCACAATTTCTATTGGCAGTCCAAATCTAGTGAAAATGTTCTCAAAGAGAAACTTGGCCGTAGTTCTTGCATCATTTTTCTTGGTTGCCTTGGCTTCAACCCATTTGGTCAGATAGTCTGTGGCTACAATTATATATTCAGCATGGGATCCTTTCGCTGGTGGGCTAATAGGTCCTATGAAATCGATTCCCCATTTAGTGAAAGCTCTGGCACTCATCATGGGTCTCAGAGGCATCTCATCTCTTCTAATTGGATATTTTGTTCGTTGACAAGTATCACATCGTTGCACATACGTTAAGGCATCTTGATGTAGCATTGGCCACCACATTCCCGCAAAGAGGATCATTTTTGCTGTTTTATCTGCAGAGAAGTGCCCTCCTGCAGCTCCTGTATGTGCCATCTCTAAAACCGCAAGATATTTGTCTTCATGAATGCACAAACGTAGTTGATTATCCTTCCCTCGCTTGAAAAGTTGTTTTCCTATAATGGCATAATCCTTGCTCTGTTCTAAAAGTGCACGTTTCCTTGCTATAGTGGCTCCTTCTGGGTATTCTTGGGTCTTTAAGAACTTTACCAGAGGCATGCTCCAACTTGGTGCTATTGTGGAATAGCATAGGGTGGGGTTCTCTTCTGGATTTTGTTCTTGACAAGTTTGGCAAGCTAATACATAGTTGTGTGAGTCTCTCTGCATGGTCGGCCAATATATACCTAATCTTCTCAGGGTTTGCCATGTTCCGTTAGCATTCCAATGAGTTTTCCATTGATTTACATGTGCTTTCTGAAGCCACATTTCTTGTTCCTCTTCTTCTACGCATCTCATGAGTAATCCACTTGAATCTTGGTGATACAGACTTCCTGCAATGATATGAAGGTTTTTAGTCTTCCAAAGGTCCTGGGTTTGGTTTGGTGTGATCCCATCTTTAGGTCCATGCGTGAGTATAGGGATCAACTTTTCAGCCCATTGGGGACATACTTCCAGGTTAAAAAGGTACGTATCTGGTAAATCATCTGGTACTCCTCTGGGTGGTTCTCCATGGGTCTTTCTTGATAAGTGATCTGCTCTTATGTGAGTATTTCCTTTCTTGACTACTACTTCAAAATCAAATTCCATTAGCAATAGAAACCATCGCACTAATCTTCCTGTATTGCAAGGTTTGTTGACTAAATACAATAACGCTTGATGATCAATGAAGAATTTGAATTTGTTTGCGAACAGGTAATGTCTGAACTTTTTCACTGTGTACACCATCCCTAGGCCTTCTCTCTCCGTGGTGGTATAATTGCGTTCTACTTGATTTAGTTGTCTACTGGCATAGGTTATAGGGTGGTCTAGCTTTCCTGTATCTGTAGGTTGAGCTAAGATGCAACCAATGGCAAACTTGGAAGCATCCACATGAATGTGAAATGGCTTATTCCAATTAGGTACTCGAAGGATTGGTGCTGAACTCAATTGATTCTTTAACTCATTAAAGGCTTTCTCACATTCTTTGGTCCAATTAAATTGAGTCAAGAGTGCATAGAGAGGTCTAGCAATTATGGCATACATATGTATAAATCTTTGATAGTATCCACAGTGTCCCATAAATGCTTGAACTTCTTTAGCAGTCTTGGGTCTTGGTAAATCCAAAATTACCTTGATTTTGTCTTCATCAATTGAAATTCCATTTTTAGAGACAATATGTCCTAAGATTTTTCCTTGTCTAACCATGAAGACACATTTTTCTGGATTGAGGCATACTCGATATTGTCGACACTTAGCAAAGATCTTTTCTAGTTCAGGGATGTGCTCTGATCGTATAGCTGAATAAGTACATAGATCATCCACGTATACCTCCATACTTTTTCTCAAGAATTCTTTGAATACATGGCACATCAATCTTTGGAAGGTAGCTGGGGCATTCGTTAGACCAAAAGGCATGACTCTAAAGGCGTATACTCCCCATTCAATTGCGAAAGCAGTTTTGTGTTGGTCCTCAGGAGCAATAGCTACCTGATTATACCCTGAAAAGCCATCCAAAAAACTATAAACTTCCTTCCCGGCCACTCTTTCCAACAGATGATCCGTAATGGGTAATGGGGAACTGTCCCTTATGGTCGCGGCATTTACTTTCTTCAGATTGATGCATACTCTTAACTTCCCATTGTTTTTCGGTACAACCACCAAAGGTGACACCCATTCCGTGTGTTCAATCTCATATATGAATCTAGCATCTAACAACTTATCTATCTCCTCCTTTATCTTTGCTGAATACACATCATTGTATGTGTATGGTCTTTGTTTAGAAGGTTTGGCTTCGGATGTCATGGGAATTCTATGGGCACATATAGATGGATCTACTCCTTTCAAGTCCTTATAGGTCCAGGCAAAGACATCTCGATATTCCCTTATGAGGCGCATTAACTCTTGTTCTTCCTCCATTGAGACATCCTGTCCTATAAAAGTACACCGTTCTTCTCCTTCTTCTAACGTTACTACTATCTTCTTGGTTTGTTCTTTATTGTCATAAGCTATTCCTGGTTGTGCTTCCCTTTTAGGCATTTGAATAGCAATTTTTCTCTCTTCTACTTCATGTTTTTTGAAGTGAGCTGGCACCTCAAACTGATCTTGTGGCTTGTTTTCTTCACCTTCTGGCTCTTTATCTAACTCCGGTTCTTCTTCCTGTGTAGGTTCCTGGTTGTTTTCGTTAGCTGTGACGCTTATTTTTTTATTTTCATCCTCTGGTTCCATCGGTTCTGGTTCCATCTCAATACTCTCATAGTCCTCCTTCCATTCTTTCTCCATCACTTCTCCTTCTTCCGCCTCCTGAAGGACTACTACATATAGACTAACGTCGTATCCTTCCTCGTCAATACATTCATTCATAGTTATTACTTCTTCGTTCACACATACGTCGAGGGTCGCTAAGATCTCCATCCAACCATGAGGTTCAAACTCTTCATCCAAAAAGACTTGAGGCATGTAAGCTGGATCTTGTACAGACCTAGCTACACCTTGCCTTTGCTGCCATCCCCTTTTCCTATCCTCTTCCTTCTTGGCAGTTTGACATATCCATAGATGAGTGTCCTTGTTCATCCAAGATTGGTCACTAGAACCTATGCTGTGAATTGACTGATCATCTTCTTCCTTGTGAATTTGATTCCATTGTAAGGGAGGAACATCTTGATATGTATAAGTGTGGAGATTTATTCTTGTGGTGGTTCCTTCATGTTGTAGGTATACCGCATCTTTTCCCCAATCTTGCACAACCTTTAGCTGTCTCATGAAAGGTCTTCCAAGTATCATTTCATAGTTGCTCGCCCTTTCAAATTGACATATTGCTAAGGTGTGTTCAAATTCAACTCCGCATGTGGTGAAAACTACTCGTTCCAATAATCCCAAGGGTCTTTCTGTGTGTCCGTCGGCCATTTGTATCTTCATACGTGTTGGTCTTAAAGCTGGTTTTCCCCATTTCTCCCAGATTTCTCTAGTGGCAATGCCTACACCAGCTCTTGAATCTAAGATGGCTTTGGTGGTATAACCCTAAAAGTAATTGGAAGGCAAGTGTTTCCTTCGTCTCCCTCACTAAAATCTCCTACCTTATCCACCGGGATCTTTACTGTGTTTACTTCATCAGCTATCTCTTTTTCTTCCGTCTTGATCTCCAATTGACTGATTAATTTCTCCTTTAAATGTGGTTTTACCTTCAACAGTTCTTCTAATGTTAGGGTACATGGAATTTTGACTTTTCTAAGATGTTGTATGATATCAGCTGTTTGGACTGATGGGTTCGGTTCCTTTTTCCTTATTGAGGGGATACAATATAATTCTGACTCATGTTCGTACTCTCCTGTGTAATTTGGCAAATCCTTTACTCCGTCATCTCCTTTGTCGCTTGGATCCGCTGGTAAAATTGCTTCTGAATTTAATTCAGGTATTGAACCCTCTATTTCATTTTCTGCTTCTAGTTCTTCAAATGGTGGTTCAATTCCTTCCACTTTCTTCCATCTGCCCTCTTGGACTTTTGCCCACAAATCTTTAGGCCATTCCCCTTCTACTTCGGGAACAATTGATCCTTCCCTTGTGTCCTCACAATAATTGCCATTCTGTGTCTTACTTATTTCAGGTTTTGCATGTTCATGAGTGATGACGCACTCTTGGAATTCTCTTTCGGAAATTCGGTTATTGGGTAATGGCAATGCAGGTTTTTCTAGGGTCTGTTGGGCAATCTCTATTAATTTTTTGCAGATCTCCAACCTCTCTTTCTCTAGGTCACCTCTAGGATATTCCCTGTCATGTTGTTCGATGGTCGGTCCTGCTCTTATTCGTGCCTTGTATGCCTGAATCCACATGGCTAATTCTTCAGGCATGGGATCTGCTAAGACTGATCCAACCTCTTCTTTCTTATACTTTTCATTTTTGTTTTCCATTTTCTGATCCTCTTTTGGGTTTTGTTCGTTCTTCTCATTTTCCTTCTTCTGCAGTAACTTCTTCTCTTTTATCCTATCTCTACGGTTCTTCCATCTTTGTGTTCTCTTACTTACACCACTTTTCTCAGGTTCTTCCGAGTCTTCAACTCTCTACGGTGTGGGTGTATTCATCTCTAGGTCACTTTGATTGTGCTTTTCAGTTTTTTCTGGGGTCTCTCTAACTTTGGCTCTTGTTATCGCCTTCAATGGTACAGTGTATTCCTTATCACTCCCTGATGACTCAATTACCTCTATTACATTGATTTGCACGTTGGATGTAACTTTGTTGGGGTTCTTGGGGCAATCTCTGAAAAGGTGTTCCTTACCACAATCACTACAGTAGCCTTCCCAGACTCGTTGTGGTGGTGGTGGGTTTGGCAATGTGCATTCTCTGATATAGTGATCACCTCCACATCTGTAACATGGTCCTATGGGCACAGGCGGTCTGTTCATGGGTCGGGGTGGTATGGTTGCTCTATGGGCTGTGTACATTAGTGACACATAGTCCTGCTCATATCCGTATGAACTATCTGGTACTTCCATGCCATAGGCATATGGTTCGTATAGTTGTCCATATTCTATTATAGAACTTTCATAATTGGGATATGCTCCTTGACTATGGTCATAAGATGAGTCATATGGTTCATTACTGGCCAATGGTGTGGCTGGGACTATAGCTCTCTCTAGGTTTTCTTCAGATTGAGCTATCTTGACTGAAACAACGTTCTGAGGATGGGGTGGTTGTTGTCCTAGTACTGGTTGTGGTTGGGTGTATCCTTGATACGCATATGGCCGTTGCACTGGTGTCTGCTGCTGATAGGTAGGGTACCTCCCTGCTTCACCTCCTTGCTCTCTCTAGGGGTATATCCATAAGGTCTCATGTATGACTGTGCTGGTCTCGCTTGCCTATTGTAAGGGCAGTTTTCTGTGCTGTGATTGGTATACTTTTGTTCTATACTGCAATATTGTAGAGGTCCTGGGACGATGGGTCTATTATAAGCATAAGCGGGTGTTGGGACTACTCCCCTAGTGCACAAGTGAGAAGGATGATCACCTCCGCACTGCATACATCTTCTAAGCATGGGCACTCTTAGAGGGTTACTGGGGTAATTCCTTTGTCCTTGAACGTTTAGTTTCTTTGCTATTAAAGCGGCTATCTCCTCTACGCTGTTTTTAGGGATTGATGTGCTACTGGCCGAATCTTCACTTTTCAAACTACCTTGAGGTATTTTCAGGTCTTCTGCCAGGTTGTCTTCTAGGTCTATACATTCTGTCATGCATTCTTGCAAAGTCTGAACTCTCTTTACATATACCAAAGATCTCAAAGATCCGTTCAATAATCCTTCCAAAAACAATGACACCATTTTATTTTGGGTGGGTCTCTCTTCTACTGGGCACCTATCCACATACTGCTTGAATTTTCTTGCTGCCAATCTCACGGATTCGGTCGGGGCTTGCTTAAAGCTATGGATCAATGATGAAGAATTGTTTTTAATTCCCGACTTAGTGAATTCCTCAATCATTTCTTGATAGACTTGTTCCATGTTTTGAAAATTATTAGGGTCCAATGGCTGAAACCATGCTAAAGCAGTGTCTGACAATGTAAGACCAAAGGACTCATATTGGATCAAGAAATCTTCTACTTGTTCGGCTCTACTTACTTGTTTGAATTCGGCTATATGATTGTAAGGTTCACTTGAGCCATCGTTGTGGTTTCTCATGCATTTAGCAACTTGAATTGGTCTTAACCTTCTTCCTGCTTCAAGCGGTCTAGGCATCACTTGGAAAATTGGTCTTCCTATGGGTATGCCTGGTCCTCTTGCTACAGGCGGTCTGACTGGAGCAGGAATTCCATGTCTTGGGTCAACTGTTGGGTGAGGTCGGTAATTAGGATTATTTGCAGGCATCGCAGACTGCACATGTGGTCTGACCGAAATTTGGGTTTGTTGTGTTTTTTGTGTTTGACCCGACTGCTGATATGAATCATTCTGAGATGTTCCAAGTGGGTTTCATGAAGTAGTGGCTTGGTCCCTAGGGGGGAACACTGGGATATTCTGATATTTCAGCTAAGCTCTTTCCAATTCTGTTATGGGCCAATATCTTCTCTGATTCTTATCCAAATATGTGATGATGGCGGGGAAATCAGGATCTTGTAACTCATAGATGGTAACAGGATTAGGGGAAGCTTCCCATATTGAAGAATGTGCTCTAAGAAGATGCTCCATCCCATTGATCAAATATATATCCATTAGGGAGTCATCTTGGGGAATCAGGTCTCCTCTCCAAACTCTAGCAACAGTAGATCTCCCTCTAGGTGTAGTTACTTGCTCTTCATTCCCTCCTCCATTTAAGTTTGAAGCATTATTTTCTTCACCATGTTCATTAATGTTTTCCGGGTGCTCCGTGACAACATACTAGATATCTCTTTTGTCCATGTAAAATCCTCCTACATACTTGACTGCTGGTCTGGGCACTATGTAAGCCTCTGAAGCCTTCTTTAACCTGACCATTGATCTGTTTAGACCATCCAAATAAATAGGGATCTCATTTTGGTTGGTGTTCACATACTCTAATGAGGTCCGGTACTCTCCCTCAATAATTGACATCATGCCAATCATGGGTACTGTGTTCTGCATATCTTCTGAAGCCATAGGAATTTCTTCCTCTGACTCACTAGAGGTCTCTGAGTAATGTGAACGGCTACTTGGCTCAGCTACACTACCTACAGAAGAGATTACACTTCTTCGGCTTCCTAGGGTTCTTTCGGATCTCAGGTTCATCCACTTCACAACTCTGATCAGTCCTTGCTAACCTCTAGCTTCTGGAACTATTCACTATGGATTAGAATTCCAGAAAGTTTTAGCTGGGAATTGACTGAAAATGAAGTTTTCTAGAGACGATACTTGACTTTTTAGATGCACAATACCCGATCTTCAGACCCAAACAATACACGATATTTGATCCCAAACGATATACGATACTTGAACACAGACGATACACGGTCTCTGGATGCCCACGATACACGATACTTGAACCCAACGATACACGATACTTCACCAGTATCGCGATCTTGGAACCACGATACATGACACACGATCTCCAATAGGTATCACGATCGCTGTATGAACGATACACGATACTTGACTATCACGATACTCGGGAAAAACAATACTTGGCCCACGCGATACACGATCTTTCGAAAAAGACGATACACGATCAGTGACAAGTATTGCGATCTGTGAACCACGATACACGATACTTGGCTCAAAACGATACACGACACTTGTCAAGTATCGCGATCTTCCTAAGACGATACACGATACTTGGACAATAACGATACTCAATATCTGGTTCAAAACGATACACGATACTTCTCAAGTATCGCGATCGATAAATCACGATACACGATACACGTTAGGTATCACGATCGGTGACAGAGCGATACGCAATCTTTGCCAAGTATCGCAATCTTTGGAACGTGATACACGATATCTGGGAAATATCGCGATACTCAACCACAGGAGATCACGATACTTGGTAAGTATCGCGATACTCGACCGCAGGAGAAAGCGATACTTGACCCTTTGCCAAATTTTTGAGAGATTTTTGTAAGTTTAGATTCAATACCCTTGTCAACTAGTTCTTCTACCCTCTCCTCACTCTTTGTATCATTCAAATCACACTTTTTCACCCCTGAAAGACCTAAACGATACCTAACGCAGATCGTTTGTCCTAAAAAATTTGATTACAGGTCAAAGATCACAACACAACTACAATGTGCTCACCTTGGATGCTATTCGAACTCCTTTATCACTCCCTCTTGCTCTGTGCAGCCCCAGATAGCCTCGTTGCTCAAATGCGATACTCAACAGTCGCTCTCCACGATACTTGTTCAGAAATACAAGTGACTTACAAAATGACTCTTTTGGTTTTTATACTTGGGATTTTCTTGCTTAACAAAAAGGAAACTCTACCAAACAAAGACTAAATTCTACCCTAATGACTTGATCTACTCTTTGACTACTCCTACTCTACTCATTCCACTCACTTCCCTAAACTAACAACTCACTACACACACTCCAAGAATGAGAAGTAGTAAGTGCGGTTGGAAATGACTTACCAAAGACAAGAAAATCACCACTCCTCCTCTTGCTTCAATGCAAAAAAGCTACTTACCATCACACGAATGCCTCGGTTTGATTCGACACTCTCGGCAACGGCGCCAAAAAGTGTGTTGACCTAAGTACCAACTTAGGGACTTGTGGAGAAAGAGACTATACCTCAATCCCCCTCAAGTGCATATAGTGGGGATTCACGCTTTTAATTATCAATCCAAAGAGTATACAAACCTAACCGAGTGTATGAGGACATGCAATCAAGTGATGATCAATGCAAATGAACTACTCAAAGAGTGCAAACAAAGCAAAGACTTATCCAAACAAACTTCAACTGTCAGTCATGGTGTCACGATACTTGGTGGAGCAGCCGTCAGTAATTTGGACTTTTCTTTCAGCTCCAAACTCCAAATATAGCAAATAGCATATGAGTTTCGAAGCTCTCGAGAAGATGCATCCAATGGCAGTCGTTTCACGCAATTTTGACACTCCTACTTTAAGTTATGAGCAAAATACTGAGTCGCGGGGAAACCTTCCTACACTTCAGCACTTCTTACTCTTCGCACACACCTTAACTACAGCAAACAAAGACTCTCATGGATAGACCACACTTCCT